>CM038678.1:290731399-291226382 GCA_021605205.1 Aegilops longissima
GCGCAGCACCAAGAGGTGCGCTTGCGGAGTGGGCATCGAGCTCTTGACGGACTTGGTCTTCTTCTTCCCACCGGGAGCTTCAGCGGCAAGTGATTTGCTATTTGTCGCAGCTGCTGCCTCCCGGTAAATCTTGTCGGCGCAGATAAGAGAATCTTTCTTGTCGCCATGAACAGAAATGGCACTTATCGGGCCTGGCATCTTGAGCAAGTTGTATGCATAATGAGAGGCTGCCATGAACTTGGCGAGTGCTGGACGGCCAAGTATCCCATTATAAGGAAATGGAAAATCAGCAACATCGAACGTGACCCTCTCAGTCCTGAAGTTTAGCTCGCTGCCAAATGTTACCGGCAACGTGATCTTCCCCTTCGGCTTGCTCCTTCCTGGATTAATTCCTTGCAACGTGCCAGTCTCTTCGAGCTCGCTGTCAGGGATTTGAAGCTTCTGGAGCACTGCGGAGGAGATCAGGTTTAAGCGGCCCGCCACAACTAGCATCTTGGTGACCTTGAGGTTGCGGATAGTTGGTGAGACCAACATCGGCAAGCACCCGACCGCAGTTATGCGATCAGGGTGGTCCTCAATATCAAAGATGATAGGCGTGCTGGACCATTTCAGAGGCCTGCGTGACTCTACGGATGGTTCTGCTGCATTAACCTCCCGCATCCATTGCTTGAGTTGGCGGTGTGAAGTATGTAGAGAGGCACCGCCGTCAACGCAGAGGACCTCTGTTGCTTTCTGAAACTCCTGCTCATCAGCTTCGTCATCCTCTATATCTTCATCGTCATCATCGTCTTCATCCTTGTCGCGGCCGCGGGGAGGTCTGTCTCCTTGCCGCTGCTTGGCCTTGCCGCGGCGTCCTCCCCGGCCGGGTCGCTTCTTGCTAACTCCCAAAGACCTTCTGGGCCTTCTCCTTGTAGCGCCCGCTCGTACTCAGCCTTCGCTGTTCAACAAGCTGCTCGACCTTCTTGCAGCTCTGGAGGTCATGGCCCTTGGTGCGGTGAATCTTGAAGTACTGTTTGTTGGAGCTGTCCCGCTTGTCGGCTGCCACACACTTTTGGCGGTCGGTGTCGGCCGCAACCTCCTTGCCGAGCCACTAACCTTGGCTTTCTTAGCGCCACCTCCGTTCTTGGGACTGCTCGACAACTAGTACCTATTTGCCTTTCTTCCTTACGTTGTTCCGCCACGGCTCTTCTTCGCCGGGCGTTTCCTCACCATCGAGATCCTGCTTACGTGTTCTCTCACGAGTCTTCTTCCTTCCTCAGCACGTGCACACTTGTCGGCCAAAGCATACAACTCACTGACGTCCTTGACTTTGCACATCGCCATCTCCTCCCTCATCACCGTGGTTCCGTGACGTTACGATGAACGCGCTGATCACCTGGCGGGGGTGGACATCTGGGATGTTGTAGTGCACACGGCTGAATCTCTGGATGAACTTGCGCAGGGACTCTCCTTCCTTCTGGGCGAGCAGATGTAGCTGTCCGGCAAACTGATGGCATAGATCTGCCCAAGAAGATATGGAGCTGTCCGGAAAGTGCATGAGCCAAGATCTGACATTGGGCTTGAGTACCAGTGGGAAGTAGTTGGCGAGGATCTTGTCGTCTCGTCCCTCCGCAGCTTGCACCGCGATGGTGTAGATACTGAGGAACTCCGATGGATGCGTCCTGCCATCATACTTCTCTGGCACATCTGGCTCGAAATTTTTCTTGTCGGGCCACTGGACTTGCTGCAGCTCACGAGTGAACGCAGGGCAACCTACCACGTACGGCAAGTCACCTGGTTCCCCTGGCGCATGCACGTCAACAGAGGGCCCAGTGCGCTGGTCGGATTGACGCCGCGCTTCTCTTCGGCGCTCGATGCGAGTTCGAGCGTCTTCTTGTTGCCGTTCTTGAAGAACTTGGTGCTGATCACGGCGAGCTCGTGGATCCGATGAAGAAGTGGAGTCGCTGTCAAGGTGGATCCGACGAGTCGGCGATCTTGGCCTTCTGGATGGAGAGTGCATGGTGGTTGCACCCCCATAGGTTTCGTCGCCACCGGCTCGTGCCTTGTCGTCTCGCCACGACAAGGATGCAGTTGGTTGCTGCGGAGTATCGCCGTTGGCAAAGCCGATGAGACTCTGGATGGTGGCCCTCCATTCGTCGACCTTGTCTGCCGTTGGAGGGTAACCCAGGAGCAGTTGAGCTCGCGCCAAAGCTTCTGCTTGAGTGGTGGGTGGCAATGGTGAATGGTGCGAGGAGCGGGATATGCCGGACTTCTAAATATTTTAGAAGGAGCAGATATCCCGCCCAGCGACTCATGCCCCACTCGCACCAGCCTGTTGGCGCGCGAAGTTGTTCTTGAGCGTCCCGGATCCACCAGCTCGATCTTGGCCCAACGAGCGCATGGCGCTACGAGCACCATGACGCTTATCGGTCTCGCGCCTCCCGAGATGGACGATGCGTGTCTGGACGTAGAGGTTTGTGCCGCCTTGTCCTTGGACTTAGCAGCGTCATCTGGGCTCCCTAAATCGACGTCCGCTCTTCCGCCGCGGCATCTTCCCCACCACTTTCGTCGGCTCCGGTGGTGAGTGGGTTTGAGCGAGACGGCTCTGCTGCCACGAAGCCTTCTTCTTCGGTGGCATGTTGATCAAGATGATGAAGATGTTGCTCGTGTGAACGCCGGATCAGGTTCACACAGCCTCGACGCCCCTACCGCGCGTCGAAGATGTCGGAAGCTGATCGTGACCCACGAACACCTATGGGACCAGCGGACCGAGTCCCTCTCGTTCGGTGGGGGCGGAGATTGCACAAAGAGCAGATCGAGGCACACGAGCAGTTTACTCCAGCTTCGAGCTCTCCGAGAGATAATACTCCTACTGCTGCTTGTCCGATTATATTGTGTTCTTGCTAGGGAGCAATGGGAGCTACAAAACCTAGCTTGAGTGTCTCTAGTCTCGAATGAGTCGAACCAGCCGAACCCCTTCTACGCTATGCATGGGCCTCCTTTTATAGGGTGAAGGGGTCACTGCAGTGGCAACGTGAACAAGGGCAAATGGGAAAATGAGTTGCGGTTGGTACAGCTACTTTGTATGTTGTATTCTACCTAACTCTGAAGGCAAGGGAGAAAAGCAATAAATGCCCGCCCATGTCGCCTAAACAAGGCAGAAAGGGACCGTCAGGGCGCCACCGCTCGCCACGATGGCTCCCCTGTCAGCGCCGCTTACCGCTGCTCTCCGCTGGCTGCACAGCCTCTTGACATGCACGCCTGGAATGGCCCCATGGCGACACGTTGGTGGATCAAGCTGGAGCGGAGATGAAGAGAGGTTGCCTGCCGCGGCAAGCGCCTTGCCGCGGCTGAATCCTTGTCGCGCTCGGGAGCTTGTCGCTCACCAAGCCTTCCCGGCAAGCTCCTCTTGCCGGGGTCTTGTCTTCTGCGGGCCTTGAGTGGCCTACCCGGCAAGCTCCTCTTGCCGGGTCCTTGTCTTCTTGGCTTAAATACTTTGTTCTTGAATGGCTCGAAAGGAACCACAGAGGACCTTGGCGGTCACTAGGCAGCCCTGCCGCGGGGTGTTGCAACTGCCCATGCACGAGTTCGGGATACTAGGGTACCCCTACTCTAGTACACCGACAACCTCCTTCCCCTCCTCTGGCGGATGTTGACGCAGAGGTCACTTTCGATTATGGATCCCTCAGCCCGAGGAGGAAGACGAAGACAGCAAAGGAGGAGGCGGACGACGAGTAAATATTTGGTTCCTTTTCTTTATCTCTTCCTCCTCAATCTGCGTCGCTCGTCTTGATTTGTCTTCGCCTTTGTAGGGACGTGGAGACGCTGGCCCAGAGAGTGAAGAGGGCCAAGGTCTCGGCGGGTGGCCAGCCCCCGGCTGGTACTTCGAGGGTGCCACTGGTGGTGTTGAGCAGCCGGAAAGCAGCCCCCGGCATAGCCCCCAGCGTAAGTTCATCACTCTTCCCCCGTCGACATGTGTCAGGGGCACGACACTTTGGTGCTGACCTTGCCAGGTATGCAGGAGGAGAGCAGCAGCAGAAGGAGCCGCAGAGGGCTACTCCCAACATGCCGCCCCCATCGACCATGCCGCCTCGAGGGGCGTCCCCGGCAAGGGCGCCAAGCACCGAGCCCACGCACATAGAGGAGGAGGAAAACTTGGGCGCCGGCGGCTTTGCCTCGACGCCAAATGTTGGCGGGGAGGGGACTTCCGTTTCCCAGTCTGGTGCTAGGACAGGTAAGTCGTTCGCCGTTCATCCCTGTTCCTTTTTCTTTCTGGCTCTTGGTCCTGGCCTTGCCTCACTCCCTTCTTTGGTGTCCAGATCCCTCCTCAGTGAACCCGCAGGACGTGGACGCCGTCATCGAGTGCATTGCCAAGGCCGCCGAGGTGGACGCCGAGAAGATCGCCGCAGAGGAGGCCGTCAGAGGCGCTGCTGAGGACGCCGCCAAGGGGCCCTCCGGGGAGGCCGGCAAGGCCGCCGCTAAGGAGGAGGAGGAGGCGGATGACGACCAGCCTTCCTCTTCTGCTGCTTCGAGCTTCGGCAAGTACCTGAGGGTGAGTGACGACTTGTTCGTCCACCTTCCAGGAGCGTCAAGCACAAGGACACCCGTTGAGGGAGAGGTGTTCGACGACGAAGTGCTCGCAGCTGCTGGGCTTGAAGTCGTCGATGAGCCGATCATTGGTGGCGACGGCTCGCAGGAAAAGCGGCTCCTCCACGCCATGGGCGCCAGCTTCCAGAAGCTCCAAGCGCTCCACCGCGCCCGCCTGGACAAGATTAAGTCCAGGACGGCGGTGGTGGAGAAGGCAGAGGCGGACCTCCAGAAGCGCGTTGCTGAGACGCAGGACTGGTTCCGCGAGGCTCACAAGGAGCTGAAGGCTGCCCAGGGCAAGCTGGCCAAGCGCGATGTGGAGCTCACCATGAAGCTGGCCGACATCGAGAAGGCCCAGGAGACGGTGAAGGGCTTGGCCGCTGCCGCCGAGGCCGCCCGGACCCAGCACGAGGCCACACTAAGCTCACAGGAGGAGGACCTCACAGCACACGAGGAGAAGCTTGCCGCCATGCTTCGCAGCAAGGACGAAGAGGTGGAGTTGCTTGTCTTGCAGCGGACTAGTGGGCTGGAGAAGAGGCACAAAGAGGCACTCAATGCCCAGACCCAGGTTCACGCCGTCAAGAGGGAGGAGCTGGAGGCGGAGCGGGACGAGCTGAAGGAGCAGGCCTTGAAGCTGTCCTAGGAGAAGGATACGCTCAACAGCGCCCTGACAGAGGCGCAGGGCGCGGCCGTCAGCAGGGCCGGGAGCTCTCCGAAGCCAACAACTCCATCAAAGACCTCAAGCTGAAGCTGGAGGGTCTCGAAAAGGTGCTGTTGGAGGCCAAAACCCGAGAGGGGACCCTGGCCAAGGAGCTGGAGGCTGAGAAGCAGTTGCGGAAGAACGAGGGCCTCAACTTCGCTGATCATGTGGAGGGCGAGAACCGCTGGATCGACCGCCTCGCCACCGTCGTCAACTAGGCCGCCGCGCAGCTGGCCATCATGGGGATGCCGGACATGAGGTATGTCCCGGAGCGGAGCGTGAGCGCCAACTACAGCCTGACACTGTTCTTTGATAAGGTTGTCGGCGCTTTGGAGCGGCTTCACGTCCCGGAGGCTTTTCCAGGGCGCCATGACCAAGGTTCTCACCAAGGTGGCACACTGGTACCCCGACCTCGACTTCGACGCCGCGCTGGAGAGCTTGCCAGAGGGTACTGACCTCGCGCCGCTCAGGGAGCGCATCAAGCCCATCATCAGCCGTGTCGGCGGAATTCTGAGGGTGGAGGGCCAGCGCCAGGACTAGGCACCCCATTTCTTATCGCCGCTGCAGGTTCACAACCAGGACAATTGCTATCTATAGTTAGAACCAGAACAACAATTTGATGAAATATGACTCTGCAACACTTTTAATATCATGCATGTCATTTTCCTGTTCGATTCCTTTGTATGTCCACCCTACGTTAACTGGGTAGGTTTACCGGCGCGTAAACCCACGGCGGCGTCTTGGGGACGGATCCCCATTGGCCTGCCGGGTGTGCTTGCTGCCGGGAAAACCACCTTGCCGCCCTTAGCACGGCCGCCCGAACCGTCGAGCTGGACTCGAGTCAGAATCGAGAGCGTTGCCAGGTGCGGAAGGCTACCCCGCCACTCTCGACACGGGAGCTCATGAGCTGTTGAGCGGACTTGAAACAGAACAAGGGCGTTGCCAATTGCGGAAGGGCCCCTTTGCGTGCATGTTTCTCATACATAGACAAAATCTTCGAGAACGATAACCTTATATATAGACGAAAATAACTCAAAGCTCTGAATGACTTAGCGTTTCTGTCGCTGCGCCAGCGTCGTTCTTCCGGCCTTCTTCTTCTCAGGAGCCAGGGCGATGAAGAATCTATAGGTTAGCTACTAGGCCAGATTCTCACAATTGCGCCCCCTACCTGGCGCGCTAAAGATGTCGGGGGAAACGACACCTATGGGATCACAAGAATCCCTACTACGGTTGCCGGGGCGCAGGGTTGCAAGAAGAGCAGGATCAGTAGTCAGCACAAGGATTGTTACCCAGCTTTGGGCCACGAGGATGCGTAAAACCCTAGTCCTGCTTTGGTGGGTGTATTTCAGAGAGTTCTTGAGCTCTTGAACTAGTTGTGGTGAGTGTGTGGTTTGAAAGAGCCGAATCCTTCTTCAGTATGCCATGGGCCTCGTTTTATAGGCGAAAGGGGCTGCCACATTAGCATACAAGAGGTGGAAAGGCGCACAGTGCCCTGAGGTTATCGCTTGTATTACAGGACAAGACGCATTTAATGTGTAGCTTAGGTGTCCCCTTACTTTATTGGGGACGGGGGCGAGGCCCGTCACGTCCATCGCTGCTCCTCCTCGCTTAGACACGCGCCCTGGCCAGTGAGGCATGCGGTGCCATGTAGGCAGGCAGGCACCTGAGGTGGCGCGGTGGTGGAGCCTTCACAAAGATCTGCATGCCGCCACGCAGGCATCCACTGAGTTGGTCTGGAAGCTGCATGTTGCCACGCAGGTGCCTTCCCAACTGGTTGGGCTGGCAGCTGCATGTGAACGGCCGTGGAAACTTGGTTGGCACGGGCCTGGCGGTGGCCCTGCTGGCGTCCTCGGTGAGGGCCTTGCTGGGTGGCCCGGCAAGGGTCTTGCCGGGTGGCCCGACAAGGGTCTTGCTGTGGCGTGCTGTCGTCCCCGGCAAGGACCTTGCCTGGGGTCTGGTGGCCTTCCTCGTCAAGGATCTTGCCGAGGGTCGTCGTCTTCTAATCCTCATCTGATCTTGAGTGTTCCTTGCCTTCACAAAGATCTGCATGCCACCACGGAATTGCCTCCTGAGCCCTGGCCCAACATGATGTTGGAGACCGTGGGCTCAAGGGTAGCTCGCTCTGTTGGTGTGGGGCGAGCTGCCCCGGCAAGGGTCTTACCGGGGGTACCTGCTTCGTCCCTCTGCTCTTTGTGGTCTTGGCCTTGGCGTTGCTCTGATTATCTTGGGCTTCGGTCCTACCTTGGCTCACCTGCCCTATTCTGCTTGGTGTGATCGTGGGCGCGGCTCCGACAGCCAGTGCATAGGTATAGGGGTACAAAAGTGCACCCCTCTTTTTGTACACCGACACCACAAGTATAGGGGATGGCAACACTTTTCGAGGGTCGTGTATTCAACCCAAATTAATTGATTCGACACAATGGGAGCCAAAGAATATTCTCAAGTATTAGCAGTTGAGTTGTGAATTCAACCACACCTAGAAAACTTAATATCTGCAGCAAAGTATTTACTATCAAAGTAGTATGGAAACAACGGTAACGGTGGCAAAGGTAACAGTAGCAGTTTTGTAGTAATTGTAACAGTGGCAACGGTAAAGTAACTAAGCAAAGATCAATATGTGAAAAGCTCGTAGGCATTGGATCAGTGATGGATAATTATGTCGGATGCAATTCCTCATGCAACCGTTATAACATAGGTTGACACAGAACTAGCTCCAATTCATCAATGTAATGTAGGCATGTATTCCGAATATAGTCATACGTGCTTATGGAAAAGAACTTGCATGACATCTTTTGTCCTACCCTCCCGTGGCAGCGGGGTCCTATTGGAAACTAAGGGATATTAAGGCCTCCTTTTAATACAGTACCGGACCAAAGCATTAACACTTAGTGAATACATGAACTCCTCAAACTACGGTCATCACCGGGAGTGGTCTTGATTATTGTCACTTCGGGGTTACCGGATCATAACACATAGTAGGTGACTATTGACTTGCAAGATAGGATCAAGAACTCACATATATTCATGAGAACATAATCGGTTCAGATCTGAAATCATGGCACTCGGGCCCTAGTGACAAGCATTAAGCATAGCAAAGTCATAGCAACATCAATCTCAGAACTTAATGGATACTAGGGATCAAACCCTAACAAAACTAACTCGATTACATGACAAATCTCATCCAACCCATCACCGTCCAGTAAGCCTACGATGGAATTACTCACGCACGGCGGTGAGCATCATGAAATTGGTGATGTAGGAAGGTTGGTGATGATGACGGCAATGGATTCTCCTCTCCGGGCCCCGAACAGACTCCAGATCAGCCATCCCGAGAGAGATTAGTGCTTGGCGGCGGCTCCGTATCGTAAAACGCGATGAATCCTTCTCTCTCATTTTTTTCTCCCCGAACGTGAATATATAGAGTTGGAGTTGACGTCGATGGAGCCTCAGGGGGCCCACGAGGCAGGGGGCGCGCCCCAGGGGGGTGGGCACGCTCTCCACCCTCGTGGACAGGGTGTGGGTCCCTGGTGTTCCTTCTTTTGCCAATATTTTTTATTAATTCCAAAAATATTCTCCATGAAGTTTCAGGTCATTCCGAGAACTTCTATTTCTGCACAAAAATAACACCATGGCAATTCTGCTGAAAACAACGTCAGTCCGGGTTAGTTCCATTCAAATCATGCAAGTTAGAGTCCAAAACAAGGGCAAAAGTGTTTGGAAAAGTAGATATGATGGAGATGTATCCACTCCCCCAAGCTCAAACCTTTGCTTGTCCTCAAGCAATTTAGTTGACAAACTGAAAGTGATAAAGAAAAACTTTTACAAACTCCGCTTTCTCTTGTTGTTGTAAATATGTAAAGCCAACTTTCAGGTTTTCAGCAAAGATTATGAACTAACCATATTCACAATAATACTTAGGTCTCATGTTTAATCATATCAATGGCATAGTCAACTAGCGAGCAATAATAATAAATCTCGGATGACAACACTTTCTCAGAACAATCATAATATGATATAACAAGATGGTATCTCGCTAGCCCTTTCTGACACCGCAAAACATAAATGCAGAGCACCTCTAAAGATCAAGGACTGACTAAACATTATAGGGACAATTGCATTTTTACCCCTAGTTGGTTCCTACCCACGGGTTTTGCCTTTGCTTTTCGAGCTTGGTCAGTTCTGCCCTTACTTTTTCCATCGAGGTCCCTCGAATGCCCTTTGACCGTTTGACCAAAACTTTGAAAATTCGTAACTAATTCATATGAACTCAGAAAAATGCAAATAAGATATCAAAATGTTCATATAAACATTACCTTTATGGGCATATCATTTGCATTCAAGACAAAACCATCGTTTAAACTACACGAGGTAATTAATGTTATTAACATTATTAAAAATAAATAGGTATAAACAATATTTTTTTCGTGAATAAAAATTATATGCAAATGTAGGTGATGTTTTCTGAACATCCTGATAACTTATTTGCATTTACCTGAGTTTGTATCAACTTGTTATGAAGTTTCCAAATAATGGTCAAAGTTGTTAGAACATTCATAACAAGTTGATACAAACTCAGAAAAATGCAAATAAGTTATCAGGATGTTCAGAAAACATCACCTACATTTGCATGTAATTTTTATTCATGAAAAAAATATTGTTTATACCTATTTATTTTTAATAATGTTAATAACATTAATTACCTCAGGTAGTTTAAACAATGCTTTTGTCCTGAATGCAAATGATATGCCCATAAAGGTAATGTTTATCTGAACATTTTGATATCTTATTTGCATTTTTCTGAGTTCGTATGAATTAGTTATGAATTTTCAAAGTTTTGGTCAAACGGTCAAAGAGCATTCGAGGGACCTCGATGGAAAAAGTAAGGGCAAAACTGAGCAAGCTCGAAAGGTAAGGGCAAAACCCATGGGTAGGAACCAACTAGGGGTCATGGTAAAAGAGATTGAGTCATAGTTATACTCAATGAAAATTAATAGTAATGCATTGAAATGACAGTGGTGCTCTCCAATTGGTGCTTTTTAATAAGAGGGTGATGACTCAACATAAAAGTAAATAGATAGGCCCTTCGTAGAGGGAAGCAGGGATTTGTAGAGGTGCCAGAGCTCGAGTTTTGAAATAGAGATAAATAATAGTTTGAGTGGCATACTTTCATTGTCAACATAACAACCAAGATATCTCGATATCTTCCATGCTACACACATTATAGGCGGTTCCCAAACAGAATGGTAAAGTTTATACTCCCCCACCACCAACAAGCATCCAACTAACAGCGGTGCCTCCAACTAACAACAGTCCTGGAGGAGTTTTGTTTGCAATTATTTTGATTTGGTTTGAGCATGGGACTGGGCGTCCCGGTTACCGGCCATTTTCTCGTGAATGAGGAGCCGAGTCCACTCCTCGTGAGAATAACCCACCTAGCATGGAAGATATAGACAACCCTAGTTGATACATGAGCTATTCGAGCATACAAAACAGAATTTCATTTGAAGGTTTAGAGTTAGGCACATACAAATTTACTTGGAATGGCAGGTAGATACCGCATATAGGAAGGTATGGTGGACTCATATGGAATAACTTTGGGGTTTATGGAAGTGGATGCACAAGTAGTATTCCCGCTTAGTACAAGTGAAGGCTAGAAAAAGATTGGGAAGCGACCAACTAGAGAGCGACAACAGTCATGAACATGCATTAAAATTAATCAACACTGAGTGCAAGCATGAGTAGGATATAATTCACCATGAACATAAATATCATGGAGGCTATGTTGATTTTGTTTCAACTACATGCGTGAACACGTGCCAACTCAAGCCACTCGAATCGTTGAAAGGAGGATACCACCCTATCAGACCACATCACAACCATTTTGATAGCATGTTGGCACGCAATGTAAACCATTATAAACTCCTAGCTAATTAAGCATGGCATGAGCAACTATAATCTCTAATTGTCATTGCAAACATGTTTCATTCATAATAGGTTGAATCAGGAATGATGAACTAATCATATTTACAAAAACAAGATAGGTCGAGTTCATACCAGCTTCCCTCATCTCAATCAGTCCATCATATATCGTCATTATTGCCTTTCACTTGCACGACCGAACGGTGTGGATAATAATCATAGTGCACGTGCATTGGACTAAGCTGGAATCTGCAAGCATTTATTACACCGGAGAAGACAAGGTAATATGGGCTCTTTGTTAAATCAACAATAATGCATATAATAGCCACTCAACATTTTCATCATGGTCTTCTCCTCTCAACCCTAAAGAAAAGAAAGGAAATAAAACTATTTACACGGGAAAGCTCCCAACAAGCAAAAACAAGAACGAGAAATCTTTTTGGGTTTTCTTTTAGTTACTACTGCTACAGGCATGGAAAGTAAACTAGCTAAAAACTACAACTAGTTCTTTTGGTTTTTCTTAAGGTTTTTCAAACACACAAGAAGAAGGATAGAAAAGAAATAAACTAGCATGGATAGTGCAACGAAAAAGATCGAGCACCGGCAACTAGAATGAGTGTGTGAACATGAATGTAATGTCGGTGAGAAATTCGTACTCCCCCAAGCTTAGGCTTTTGGCCTAAGTTGGTCTAGGGCCACTGCTGTCCTGGCGGATATCCAAAGTTGTAACTGGGTCGTACTGAGAGTCTGAGATGCAGCGGCTACTGCCTGACGAGCTGCAGCTTGGAGGCGAGTTGCCTCCGTCCTCCTCTCATATTCGTTCGTCTCCTCTCTGGTTATAACATATCTCCTTTTTGCCTGAAAGTCAAAGAAAGTAGGAGCAGGGAGGGCAACATGGACAGTGCCCCGCCTGTCAAAGATTAGTTAGTACTGGAGGAACTGTTCATTCCTCTCAACAAACTGATGGCGAACCATAGCATCATAATCTAGATAAGCAGGAGGCAATTCCATGTAATTTGCATGTATGGGTACATCAAGATAATTAGCTACACGAGTTGCATAAATTCCACCAAACAAGTCTCCACTTAAACCATTAAGATGCAACCTTCGTGCAACAATGGCTCCCAAATTATATTGTTCATCTCCTAATACCGCACTCTTGAGGACACAAAGATCCGGAATGCACATGTGACAAGCTTCATCTTTACTGTTAATGCATCTACCTATAAAGAGAGCGAAATAATGTATGGAAGGAAAATGAATGCTCCCTATGGTTGCTTGTGTGATTTCTCTAGATTCCCCCACATTGATACTAGCTAGAAAGTCTTTATATTCAGATTTGTGAGGTTCACTAACATTGCCCCACTGCAGGAGTTTACAAGCAATATTAAAATCTTCTAAATCCATGGTATATGATTTATCATAAAGATCAAATAAAACAGTGGGAGAATTGCGTGAGGATGTAAATTTAAACCTCTCACAAAGGAATCAGTTAGGTAACGGTATTGCGGGCACTTATCTGACATGAAGCCCTCAAGATCAGCATTACGCACATACGCGTCAAGTTCATCCTTGATACCTGCTATGACCATAAACTCCTCTAACGGCCATTCACAAGGCCGCACTTGAGCTTCCCTTGGTAGTTCATTGTCCGGCTCACGTATCGCGATCCTGGGTCCTTGCTTTCTTGAGGAACCACCTTGGTACATTTTCCTAAACATATTTCTTCCTTTGAAAAATTTCTTAAATTTTGAGTGACTCAAAATAAAAGTGAACCAAACTCAACAAGATTGATAGCAACTACTCCCACAAGTGCCTAGAGACTATATCATGCATTAGAACTACTTGGGACCATATAAATTTGACATGCAAGCTCAAGAACAGTGTCACCTAAGCAGCAAAAATTTGCAAGAAATAAAGCACTAGGACAAAAAATAATTGGACCATTGGAGGAGTCACATACCGAAGAACAATCCCCCAAAGCAGGTTTGTGAATAGAGCTTTGAGCAAGGAGATCGAAAATCGCAGCAAAATGAGCTAAACACGGGTTAGAGCTATAGGAGGATTTTTTCTGGAGGAAGACGAAGTGATTGGGTACTGGAATAAGTGGAGGGAGTCCACATGGGGCCCACGAGGCAGGCGGCGCGCCCTGGACCCTCGTGGCCAGGTGGTGGCCCGCACTGGTGTGCTCTCAGTGCCAGATATTCTTAAATATTCTACAAAAAATCATATTTCATTTTCAGGACGTTTGAAGAACTTTTATTTTTGGGGTAATTTTTATTCCAAGGATAATTCAGAAAACAGATAGAAAATACTATTTTTTCTTTATTTAATCTAAATAAAAGAAAGTAAAAGGAGGGTACATAGAGTTGTGCTTTCTAACTTCATCCACCTCATGCTCATCAAAAGGAATCCACTAACAAGGTTGATCAAGTCTTGTTAAAAAACTCTTTCCTAATTGCATGAAACCGGAGAATTTTTGAATAACACTAGGTTACTATCAGATGTGGGGTTTCGGCAAACCCTTAAAGTTCGAACACTGGGGTGCGTGCGAAGTCATTCCCTCCTACCGATCTACGCTCTAGCTCGCTAGGATCTTGCGGACGAACTCGACAAACTCACAACACAGAAAGAGACATGGTGTTTATACTGGTTCGGGCCATCGTTGTGGTGTAATACCCTACTCCAGTTGGTGGTGGTGGATTGCCTCTTGGGCTGATGATGAATAGTACAAGAGAAGAACAGCCTCCTGAGGTTGAGGTGTTCTTGTGCAAGTGTTGGCCTCTCGATCTGTCCTAGTTCGTTCCTACTACTGTAGTGGCTAGACCTATTTATAGAGGCCTTGGTCCTCTTCCCAAATGTTGAGCGGGAAGGGAGCCAAAAACGACGGGCAAATTTGAAGGGGGACAGCTAGTACAAGCTATCCTGACAAAATCGGTCTTCGCCTGCGAAAAGCCCTGGGATGACGCCGTCTTGGGCTCCATGATGACCTCCACCTTGCCGTCCTCCTGGTCTTGGTGTTGTTGCACCAATATGGCTACTTTGCCTGATGCCTCGGTACTCTTCGTCTGTGCTTGCCTCCTTAGCACCAAAGAGGAAATGGGGACGCTGTGCGCACTGGCGCCCGCCTGGCGTTGTTCGTAATGGCTCACGTCACGAGAGCCTCGTGAGGTTTGCCCCGCCTTGATATCTCCGCTCCTCGTGAGCCTACCTTGCTAGGCCACTCCAGAGGAAGTCTTGCGCCGTCCGCCTCGCGAGGCTTAGACCCTCGCGAAGGTCTTGGATGCCTTGTTGATGAAAATGGGCCATACGGCCCGCTGCTTAACCACGCCATGCGCCGCAGGCAGGCAAGTCTGGGTACCCTCGTTCCCAGGACGCCGACAGTAGCCCCCGGGCCCAAGGCGCGCTCGGGCTTGGCTTCGCGCTAAGGCCAAGGGTCAAGTTCGGAGCGCCGCGGGCCCCAAAAGCCTGCGGCCTCAGTCGACGCGTGGCGGTTGATGGGACGTGGGCATCTCCGCTTCCCCACGCTGCCTCGGCAACCGCTCGATTTGACGAGTCCTTGCGACATGCAAGGAAAACCACAATTACCTGCGATCGTGGGGGACGCCGGTTAACCTTCTCTTGCTATAAATGGGGAGGGGGTGGAGCCCCCGTTGCCCATCTTCTCCTTGCTTGCTTGCTTCGTCCTCCTCGCTCCCCTGCTGACAACAATGGTGCCCATTAGAAGGTTTTCGGCCGAAGAGAAAGGGAAAGCTCCCCGTGACGATCCAGAGCCACTTCCGCCGAAGAAACGGTCGATCCACCGCCGTGACAAGGCGGCGATGCAAGTGGTGACGAGGCCTTGGTGCGAGCGGCCCCCACCGGGGTACCCACTACACTTGTACGCCCGAGCCGAGGGCTCGGGAGGGCGGAGGGACGAGCAGCGCCGCCTGCGCCGTGTCGGGGGTCGCCCCGCCACGGCGCCACGCGCTGTCGCCCTTGGGGTCCACGCCACCGACTCCTCGCGCAAGGTGGTGTTGTGTGCGCCGATGCCACCAAGCTCCTGGATCCGCTTACCGTGGTTCTTCTCTGACGTGATGCCGCCGAGGGGGCCACTCGAGCTCTGGCTGCAGCACGCCGACTGCAGTGCCCCGGCGACCGGACCGCAGATCGAAGCGGTCCCCACCGGCAAGATCTTCATGACCCGCAGCTGGGGCGAGATCGCGCGGGTTTGCCGTGCAAGGGGGGCCCTCACAATCCACTTCGAGTACGATGGCGCCTCCACGCTCTTCTTCAAGGTCTTCGACGCTGAGGGCCGCCGCTTGGAGTGCTGCCCTGGAGAGGAGCGCCAGGCCGTCGAGCACTCCGATCGCGAGTACTCCAGCAGCAGCAGCCCTTGGGAGTCCAGCAGCTCTCCCGAGCTTTACGAGACTCCGGAGACGAGCGACGACAGCTACGTCCCTCCGAGCTCTCGCCGCGCTCGGAGCAGGGCCGCGGCGTCCGGTAGCTGTCGCCGCTGATCTGGATGGGGTTGGCGCCGGCCTCCCGTGGCCCACTGTTGATGATGGCGTCCGCCACGGGAGGGTGTAGATAGGATTTCCCTTAGTAACAGCTTTTGTTTCCTGCGGAGGATCACGAATCACCACATGGGGGCATGTAATGGTCTGTAATGTCTTTCGTGTTCATCTTCCTTGTTATAAAAACTTGGTGAACGCACGTCCCGTTAAGGCTCAGTCCCTCCCTTTCTTTCCTCGCGATAGCTTGTTGCTCTACGCTGATAGGTCCGGTCCCAAAGGCAGCTACAGCCGCCGCTGGTATGCCGGTGTCGCTTTGTGGTCAAGGCCGGGGCGCGCAGCCCGAGGTCGAGAAGAGCCCCGAGGCGCGATGCTCAGAGGTCCCCTTAGCGCCCAAGCAGCCATGGTAAGGAGAGAAAGGGAGTTGGCGGGCATAACGGGAATTTGCGGCAGGCGCGAAGCGTCCATGAAGCCTAAACATTTAGCTGATCCGGGTGCAGGACTTATCTCGTTGATTTTGTGGTCACCCCTGACATTGTACTAGGGTTGTGCGCCAACTTGTGCAACATAGTCAGGTCGTCCCTTACGAGTTTCCCTTCCCCTATGCTCTCCTTGGTGCTCTACGTCCTCAGGTCCCCGCCCTCGAACGAGCTCAGCCGCCGCTGGTATGCCAGGTCGCGATGCCGTGGTCAAGGCCAGGGGTGAGGGCTGGAGAGTCAGTAGGAGCTCCTGAGTCGCGATGCTCAGGAGCCCCCCTTTTAACGCGCAAGCGGATCGCACGAGAAAAAGGAGACTCGCGGTGCCGTCTACTATCCTTCCCTCAGAACTCCTGTGAACAGGCACAAGAAGGAACATAGTTGATCGTTACAGCTGTTAGCCTGTCGCTGGTTGCTCTGGGTGAGGCGAAGGCACCGAGGGCTTGGTGAGGTGACGTGCACGGCGCGTGCCGCGAGCCAGAGCTCGGCCACTCAGATTTGTTGGTCGTGGTAGGGACGGACCCATGCACCAGCGCCGTGCCTGTGTGAAGGCCCTGGGGGAGGCGATGATCGAGCAGGCGATAGCCGTTTGCAAGTTAGGCATAAAGGGCAGATTGACTTGGATAAATGCAGGAAGATACATGCCACTGGGTCTGGCCCGAGCGGCTTGGGGATGATGCAGCCCGAGGGGCGCCCCCAGCAAGGTAAGCTAAATACTTAAGCAAAGGGATACATGCCACAGGGACGGGCCCGTGTGGCCTGGGAATAATGTAGCCCGAGGGGCGCTCCCAGCTTAAATGAACTTGGAAGATGTCACCTGGTTCTGTAGACGAAGTAGAGTTTATGTAGCTGAAGCCACGCGTTGAAGGGATGACTCCTCATGAGCCATCGGGACCCTGAGCCTCGGGAGGCTCTGGGGGCTCGGGAGGTTCCCTGAAGAGCATCTCCATCTCCTCCTGAACAGCGTGGATCCTGGCCTCCTAAGACGCCAGGACCTGCCGCAAGTTGCGTTGATGGGCCGACGCCAAGCTCGGCAAGCCGAAGGGTATGCGAACGTAGCTATGTGGTGGGCCCTCACAGCGGCCCGCTCATGATGGCCAGAAGCGCTCCTGAAATGCGGCCCTGTTGAGCCCTGGGACATCGATGCAGAGATGCAGCTCGGCATCCTCGCCCGGATGGGGTGCTGCGCCTTGTGTGCGGCTGTGGCCGCGCGTGGCTCTTGCTTCTTGCAAGTCTTGGGTGGTCTTGGTGATGAACTCCTGTGTGGTGGGCACTCCTTGCCCTGTGTTCTCCTGAGGGAAACGTGCCGTGAAGCACGCCTCCAAGTGGTGCCGAAGCGCCTCCCTCGTGAGGTTCGCAAGGTCTAAGGACCTCCAGAAGAGATCCCCCGAGCCCTGCCTGAGGAGGGTGCCGGGCGCGCTTTCCTATGCGATGGAGCGAGGCGCCCCTGGAACGGGCGCTGATTTGACGAGGCTCCTGGCGCGACGCCATCTCCTTGGGGTCCTACGCGGCGCGGCAACTTCTTCTTGGGGACGGTCTCCGGAGGGCCTTCACTTCTGCTGTCGGGGTTGTCGATTGCTGCGGCTTGAAAGGCGCTCTCAAGAGAGCACACCGCATACCTCTCTTCACACGGGACCGTGATGATTCCTCCGCTTCCCGGCATCTTAAGAACGTTGTAGCCATGATGAATGACTGCCATGAACTTGGCTAGGGCTGGATACCCGAGGATGGCGTTGTACGACAGGCGGATGTGTGCGACGTCGAAGTCGATGAGCTCGGTGCGGTAGTTGTCGCACTTGCCGAAGGTGACGGGCAGGCGGACTTGCCCTATCGGTGTGGTGGAACCATCAGTCACTCCTGAGAAAGGCTTGGTTGGCTGGATCTGCTCATAGGGCACTTCAAGGTTGTCGAACGTGTGGACGGATAGGACGTTAAGCCCTGCGCCGCCGTCGATGAGAGTCTTGGTAACTTGCTCATTGCTGATGACTGGGGAGCACAGCATAGGGAGTGCGCCGGCAGTGGCTGCACACTTGAGCTGGTCTACCGAGTTGAAGGTGATGGCACATTGGGACCACCTGAGTGGGCGCGTGGCCTCGAGCTTGGGGAGCGCGGCGTTCACCTCGCGAGCGAACTGTTTGAAGATGCACTGAGAGGCTGGGGCTTGTGCACCTCCCAAGATGCAAGCGATCGCATGCGGCTCCTGGAAGCCCCCAACCCCCTCATCCTGGTGGTGGTCGTCGTTCCTTCTTGGTGGCGGCAGCGGGGGAAGACCGGTGTTACACTGGGGACGATCCTCACAAGGTGGGTCCCTCCAGGCACCCTCGCGAGGTTGGTCCTGCCAGCGATCCTCGCAAGGCCGGTCGCGCCACTCCTGGCGCGGGCCACAGTCGTCCCAGCGTCCGCCTCCACGTCCTCCTCCGCGGCCATTGTCCCGGTCGTTGCGATCGGGGCGTCGACTGTAGCATCCTTCTCGTACGGCCCTGAGCTCTTGGCAGTCGCTGGTGTTGTGGGTGTTCAGGTTGTGGAAGGCGCAGAACGGTCGGCCGTTCTTGGACGACTCAGACTGATCTCTGCCTCGCTTGGTGTCGGGCTCCGCTGCGAGCACCACTGCCTCCTTGCGCTTCACGTCCTTGGCCTTGGTCTTCTTTTCTTCCGCTCCTGTAGCTGGCAGCTCGAGGAGAGAGATACGCCCTTCCTCAGCTCTAGCGCACTTGGTCGCCAGGTTGAACAGCTCCTGAGAGGTGCAGAGCTCCTCGTGGATAGCCAGCTCTTCCTTCATCTTGACGTCACGGACGCCGTCGGAGAATGCGGAGATGATGGCCTCGTCCGTGACCTTGGGGATCTTGAGGCGGGTGTTGTTGAAGCACTGGATGTACTCGGGGGTTTCTCGATTTGTTGCTTGATGCGGCGCAGGTCACCCGCGGCCGGTGGGCGGTCGCGAGTGCCCTAGAAGTTGGCGACGAAGCGGTCGCGCATCTCGTCCCAGGAGGAGATCGAGCCATGCTGCAGGTTCAGGAGCCAAGAGCGGGCCCCATCCTTGAGAGCCATGGGGAACAAGTTCGCCATGACTTTTTCATCGCCGTTGGCCTCTTCGATGCTCAGCTCGTAGAGCTGCAGGAACTCCGCGGGGTCCATGGTGACATCGTAGCGAGGAGGCAGGTCTGGCTTGAACTTGCCTGGCCAGGCGATGCTACGCAGCTCGGGGGTGAAGGCGCGGCAGCGGCTGTGGTTGCCGGGGCCCGCTTCAGGGGTGGAGCTTGGTCTTGCCGGGGTTCGTGCAGCGCCGCTGCGGGCGGTGCGCGGTCTTGACGAGGTGACGTGGGGAGCTCCAACCCAGCTTCTCATGGCCGCGGGATTTCTTGGCTGCTTCTTTCTTCGCGCGCGTGTGCCGAGCGCGGTGGATCACGCCGCGGAGGTGCGCGCCTTGGTGCCAAGGCTCCATCTTGGGGTGAGGTGGTGGAGGCACGCCATGAGCCCCGTCGCCCGCGGCTAGTTGAGGGGAAGGTAGAGAGTTGGACGGCGCTGGAGAGCCCCCCTGCGGCGCGGACGAGCTCGGCAACGCGGTCGATCCACTCCTCGTAGACGTCGTCGACAGGGCGGTAGCACAGGAGCTCGTTCGCCGCGATGAGCGCGGCTCGTGCCTACATGGGAGTGCGGTGCGTGCGGGACGATGAACCAACAGGGGTGAGCGATGGAGTAGCGATACGGCCATCTTGCCGCACCGAAGGATGCAGCGAGGAGGCCTTCTGCTCGTTCCCCGCAGGGCCGGTGGTAGCGTTGGCGACGGGACACGGAGAACGACGAGGTGGCCCGCCTACAGGAGCCGTCTGAGCGACGCGGGCGGAGAGGGCAGGCCGACGCTCAGCTCGAGCACGGCGAGCGTCCGCCATGGAAACGACGGAGCGACGTAGCAACGAACCGATGGAAGGGAAACCACGGCGCACTCCTACTTGGCGCGCCAAATGTCAGATGTGGGGTTCCGACAAACCCTTAAGGTTCGAACACTGGGGTGCGCGCGAAGTCATTCCCTCCTACCGATCTATGCTCTAGCTCAGTAAGATCTTGCGGACGAACTCGACAAACTCACAACACAGAAAGAGACACGGTGTTTATACTGGTTCGGGCCACCGTTGTGGTGTAATACCCTACTTCAGTTGGTGGTGGTGGATTGCCTCTTGGGATGATGATGAACAGTACAAGAGAAGAACAGCCTCCTGAGGTTGAGGTGTTCTTGTGCAAGTGTTGGCCTCTCGATCTGTCCCAGTTCGTTCCTACTATTGTAGTGGCTAGACCTATTTATAGAGGCCCTGGTCCTCTTCCCAAATGTTGAGCGGGAAGGGAGCCAACAACGGCGGGCAAATTTGAAGGGGGACAGCTAGTACAAGCTATCCTGACAAAGCGGTCTTCGCCTGCGAAAAGCTCTGGGATGACGCCGTCTTGGGCTCCACGATGACCTCCACCTTGCCGTCCTCCTGGTCTTGGTCTTGTTGCACCAATATGGCAACTTTGCATGATGCCTCGGTACTCTTCGTCTGCGCTTGCCTCCTTAGCACCAAAGACGAAATGGGGACGCTGTGCGCACTAGCGCCCGCCTGGCACCGTTCATCATGGCTCACGTCACGAGAGCCTCGTGAGGTTTGCCCCGCCTTGATATCTCCGCTCCTCGTGAGCCTGCCTGGCTAGGCCACTCCAGAGGAAGTCTTGCGCGTTCAGCCTGAGGCTTAGACCCTCATGAAGGTCTTGGATGCCTTGTTGATGAAGATGGGTCGTACGGCCCGCTGCTTAGCCACGCCATGGGCCGCAGGCAGGCAAGTCTGGGGACCCCCGTTCCCAGGACGCCGACAGTCACCTCAACGGGGATATGCACGTCCCTGATAATAAGAATATCATATTTCTTCTTGACAGTAGGAAGAGGAAATTCAAAACCTCCAATAATAATCATTGGAATTTTTCAAATAGAATTGATACTGTGGACTTGAGGTTGTTTCCTCGGAAAGTGTACCGTATGCTCATTACCATTAATATGAAAAGTGACACTGCCTTTGTTGCAATCAATTACAACCCCTGCAGTATTCAAAAAGGTTCTACCAAGGATAATCAACATACTATCATCCTCGGGAATATCAAGACTAACAAAGTCCGTTAAAATAGTAACGTTTGCAACCACAACAGGCACATCCTCACAAATACCGACAGGTATAGCAGTTGTTTTATCGGCTATTTGCAGAGATATTTCAGTAGGTGTCAACTTATTCAAATAAAGTCTACGATATAAAGAGAGAGGCATAACACTAACACCGGCTCCAAGATCACATATAGCAGTTTGAACATAGTTTCTTTTAATGGAGCATGGTATAGTTGGTACTCTTGGATCTCCAAGTTTCTTTGGTATTCCACCTTTAAAAGTATAATTGGCAAGCATGGTGGAAATTTCAGCTTCCGATATGTTTCTTTTATTTGTAACAATATCTTTCATATACTTAGCATAAGGATTCATCTTAAGCATATCAGTCAAACGCATACTCAAAATGATAGGTCTAATCATTTCAGCAAAGCGCTCAAAATCCTCATCATCATTCTTCTTGGATGGTTTAGGAGGAAAAGTCACCCCCAAACTGATGGACAAACTAAAGTAGTCAATACAACATATCCACTATGCTTAGGGCTGTTTTGAAGAATACCAACAAAATGTGGGAAGAATGCTTGCCTCATATTGAATTTCCTTATAATTGGGGTTATTCCAACTTTTAATATTGTAGATTTGAAGCCTTATTTGGGTAAGGAAGATAAGCTTCCGTTGAGGATGACTTCATTTCAAGAATGGGAGGATGACGAGGACATCAATTCCATTGTTACACCCACAGCCCCTGTTGCTATACATATTGGACCAATTACAAGAGCTCGCACATGCCAATTAAGTTACCAGGTACATTAGTTTCTTGGTAATGATTTTAATGTTCATGAGAATATGATGCTGCCTAAATTAGATACGTTCGTCTCGCTTACATATGAAGGGCCTAGCTTGGAGAAGAAGGATGGATATTGGAGCAAGACCAAGCATTGATATGATGGCATGTGCAAGGGGAACAATAACACAGTTACAAGTGATAATTTCAGGACTTTGAAGCCACCATAATGAGTGCATGAAGCCTTGGACTAAATATTCAAGATGCCACTTCATAAATATCGTCCATAGGCTATTCTAGGTGCCGCGTCACCTTATTATTGGGCTAGGCCCATGTAATTTTGAAATACTTGAGTATAGGCTGCTTTTACAGTCCGTATGTGTGGGGAAACAACGGTTAGGATTGGTTTTGGACCCCTCCTCCAAGGGCCATGACATTCCTCCGTCTTCCTCCATATATACAATCCTTAGGGCATCATTTAGACTTTGGGTTTTGTTTTGATTAAATGTTCGCCATAGCTGCAACTTTGCGTCACTACTAGGAAAACAGTCTTTAACGATGGTAAATGTGGTCGCTGAAAGTCGGATTGTGGTCGTTAAAGGTCAATAACGACCACAATCTGCTGGTCGTAGTAGACTCCATCGTTAAAAGTATAACGACCACATACCTTTTGCGGTCGTTATTCTTACAACGATGAGAGGGTGTGTCGTCGTCAATCCCAAGGCAATAACAACCACAATTATGGTATTAACAACCACTTTTGCTATCGCTAATAATATTATCATGGTGACCAAAGTATGCTAATAATATTATCATGGGGACCAAAGTATCATTGCCGACCACTCTTCACCACTTTGATATACTTCAAAACCATTTATTTTAGTATAACTTTCCGTTCAACGATCGCTTTACACAACATCCAACATTTGAATTTTAACATCCGTAATAATATAGAAACAAAATAATCTGAATTGAAAGGATCATAGCCTCTTTATTAATAGAAATACAAAAATTCTGACATACAATTCTTCAATTAAAATGTCATTTAAAACATTTGAGTCAAAAGCACTCCTTATATGACCAATATACTTGCTCATATCTATTTGGAAAACAAGACAACTAGAAAATAAAATATTTATCAATCTTCAATCTTGGGACACCATCATTGTTTGAATGGATATCGTTCTTCATCGGTGAATACAACACCATCTGATGCTTCTATATCTTGCTGTGGACCATCAATCCTACAAAATGTTGAGTAGTTTATGAAAGTCAGTCCTTGTAAATAAATTGGCACAAATTAATGCATAGAAAATCAATGTACAAGAACAACTTGATCATGTTGCCTTTCATGAGAACTCGGACATAAGACGCTTAATTTCTGACACTTCTTGCACCATGCCATTGTACTTTTCTACAAGTACTTGTTTGTCTTGCTCGGAAGCTTTAAGTTTAGAAGACAACTTCATCATTCATACCTGCAATATATTATGAGTAACTTGAGGACAATAAAGCATAGAAATAATTCTTGGGACACTACATGCTACCTAGAAACTCACTTTCAGAATCATCTGCATCCCAATTTGTACTAAACAATCCTTGTGTATTTGTCGGTGCATCAATCACATCTATGAAAACAAGCAACCACATCATATCATCCAGTAGAAGATAGCTTAAATAATATTTTTATGTTTGACTAGTACCTTTTGTAGCCAACTCGTAATTTTTCCTTATCAGTTCTTCTTCTTGCATATGAGCCTGTGTGTAACCCTTTTTCTACTGAAATCTGCTACTCACTTGATTTCTTTGCTAACTCAATGGGATAACCTATACATAAAGCGTTATTCTAAAGTGTGCACAAAGGCTGTACAAAGTATAGTTAAATTAAATAAGTAAATATTTATGTATTGAAAATGAATTACTGAATGCTAAATCAAATAAAGTAAGTACAGAACTACTTGTGTCACTGTTTATTAATAAGGTAAAAGAAAAATATGAAGCAAATTGATTACTACAGATTAAGACTTGCATAAATTCGTGGCATCATGTTGTTCTCTTTCTACGCGATGTTGTTGTCGAATCCGAAGCAAGTCATCTTCGTCGCCATTGTTGTCAGGCTCGGGTTCAGAGGCTTCATCATTGGACTATCCATGTGGTACATTATAAGAATGGTGTGATGGATGTTTCATTACTGTGACAGTGGGAGAGGCTCCAACTGACCTTTAGAATAAAACAACAATGTCTAGAGGGTTACATATTTACAAGACTAGTGAGGGAGTTATCAGGGGGGAGTATAAGTACAAGTTAGCGGCAAAAAACAAGAAAACTAGCAAGGCTATAAACTAGGGAAGGTGCAGGTGGAGCACCCTAAGCAGTAAGCTAAAGGGAAGTAACAAGAGAATTAATAAGATTGTCCTTGACAAAAAAAGGAAACTTGGCTAGCCAGACTAAAAGGCTCATCTGTTCGAAGTAAACACTGCAGGTTAAGACTAAGGATTCCATGCTTGTTGTCTTTCTTCATCCCATGCTCTTTGTTAAATACGTGAATCCAATCAAAGTATCAATATGCCAGAATATTATACTGTATTACCATTATTCCCTTCTTCTCAAAGTACAGCCACCCCATTGTTCTGTGTGCAGAGGAGTCTATCTCGACTCTAAACACAATATCTAAATCTATTCATGCCATAGCCAGTAAAACATGTTATCAGGTTCGTGCAAGCTAGCTACCTATGGAGTAATAGATAGCTAAGTTACCATCTTCACACGGAGATACAGAAATATACATGCATATGTGTGTAAATACACACATTATTCTGGAACATTTTGTCTTACCTTCTCTTTGAACCACCGACTGAACTTCTGGTTCCACATGCTGGTAAATTGTTGCAGTGAACATCCATCTTGACTACTGGAGTACTCACTACAATAATACAAAGCTTAATTAACATGGTAATGCAAAAATTAGTTGACTATGTAGAAAAATAAGTTAACCGACCAATCAATATAGTACATGAAGACCCCCTGCAACAAAAAAACACAGGAAGGAGGAATACTGGAATACCAACAAACCTGCAACGGAATCACGTTGGTGGATGTGCAGACGGCACCGCGGGTGCACTGGGGTCGAGGGCGACATACAGACGGCAGCGTGGACGCGCCCAGCCAGGCTAGGGTTGAGGCGACCGGCGAGGTACAGGCAGCAGCGCGGGCGCAGTGGGGTCAAGGCTACCAGTGACGTGCAGACGGCAGTGCGGACTCGCCTGGGCCAGGGTCGAGGCGACCGGCGAGGTGCAGGCTGCAGCGCGGATAGGCGTAAAATAGAAGGAAGATGCGATCCATGGACTATGGAGGTGTCGCGGATTGAGCAGGGTAGGGGAGGCGAGGAGAAAGTGGTGCAGATAGATGGGATCCTAACAGATTATAAATATTTATTGGCTGTTATAGAGGGTTATCTAATGGAAATTGCCAGGACTTTGCGCTAAAATTATTCAACTATCCCGCTCTCTTTTAGACGGGAGGAGAGACAAAGGAGAGGTGAGTTTGTTAGAGCATTGTACGCGCAAAACAATATCACAACAATAACGACCGCCTACTTAGCAACGGGCAATCTGGTGGTTGTTGAAGGTATTACGTAGACTGATCCAATCGTGTGGGAACTCAACTCGGGTGTTTAACGAGCAACAGTTTTTTGGGCACTGTCGTTAATGCATGTTTCTGTAGTAGTGCGTACTTTGTTTGTGTTCAACGACCAGACCAAGACATCACAGAACCCCACCTTGATCAATAAAGATTTCCTCTTTTGTTTGCAATATCCAGATTGCAAATTTAGTTTCTTGCTTGTTCTTCATTTGTTGCAGGAAATAGACCCTCGTGGTCAGGTTGATCATGCTCCGTCGACGTCCTCACACGTTCATAGTCGGATCATCAAAATCTACTCCACCATAAATGATTGCCACCATCTCATCGAAAAATGGGACACCTTTGCCTCTATTAGCGTCTGCGACAGCGGATAGGGTAGCTATAGCACCGAGACGGCTGCACTGCGCCGGCGGCTCCAAACACCGAGAGCGCTCGAGCTACTGTCTGTGCCGCCGATGTCGCCCTGGCCCGGGACGAGGCCACCCACGCCAAGATCGAGGACGCACACGCCAAGATATTCCAAGTCACCTCGGAATCCATCATGAAACGCATGTCCAAAAAGACGGCGGAGGCCATGGAGCACCTGCTTCCTCATGAGATTGCCGAGCGGGTGCCGGAGATGCAGGACGCAACAGAGATCAAGGAGCACCGGGAGGAGGAGTTGCGCGTGGCTGAGGACGAGGTAGAGAAGAGCCCGTCCGTCGAGGAATCGGCGGTGGAGTACCAACGCGAGCTCTGGCGCTACCACTACTACGAGTACTACAACCTTGAGGGTAGCGTCGAGGACGAGGACGAGGACGATGATGCGATCGGCTTCATCCGGGGGGACGCGGAGTCCAACAACGATGGCATGTCGCCAGGACAAGTCAGTGACGTCTCATCTTACACTGGCGAGGCATGGGGCGGCGTGGTGGCGGCTTTGTTAAAATTATGCATACTTAGCCTTTGTTTATAACGCCAGTCTTTTGTCAGAGCAATGTTTAGGCCAAATGGATCTGTTTAATTACTAAAATTACTCGATTCAGCAAGTGTGGTTTGTGTGCTGTAGGCTCTTTTGTGTGCCCAAATTATCAAGCGATGTTAAATTATGCAATGACATGGATGAGGACAGTGCCAAGGGAAATTTCCACCAAAATTTGAATGATCAAACTCATCCCACGTGTGTAAAGCAGAAACATCATTTGCGATGCACCCATTCATTCAAACTGAATGGTGTCTAACGGCACCGCGCGCAAAGTTTCCCTCCACCTTTAAATTTTTTTGGCCTACCGCCGAAATATCTAACTCCCTCCTCCCCACCCCCTTTTGTCCCCGACCACATGTCACATTTTCCCCGTTTCCTCCTTTGTTCCTTCCTAAGCTATAGCCGCTTCCTTACTTGCTTCCTCGCTCTCGCCGTCTCGCATCCGACCGTCGCGGTGGCCATGGTCTTCTTCAATGACCTCTCCAGCGGTTCCTTCTCTGACGACGACTCTTTCACCACCCAGGTGTGCCTCTCTCCTCTCTCTTGGGTTATGATTTGGAATGAAGGATTTTAACCCTGCGGTCGATTTGAGTCATTTCTTCCTCTTGTAGCTCCCTAGGACCATCAGTTACAACGACTAGAGCGGCATGGCTGAAGATCTCCCTGCTTGTTGTCACCATCAATATCCATGTGTGAAGTTAGTTGCGCCTGAATTTGTGGACATTGGGAGGAAGTTTCTGGCATGTGCAAAGAAGGTTAGCTCCACCTTCGTTGTTACAAAACATTTGTTAGATGTGATTTAGACACTGTAACTGTGCTATGTTATTCTAGATGTGATTAAGATGGTGTCATAGTTTCTACCTAGTATCTAAAAATGTTGCCATCTCATCAGCGGTGCCATTAGAAAATATTTGGCACCGCTCCAGCAGTTTGTGCAGCCAACTTTGGTCCACACATCCGAGCAGCCAAGCAGTAAAATAATAAAACATCATCGCACGAAGGAACAGGGCATCGAAGCAACTAGGTGCTCCGGAGTCCGATTCCCTGAATTTGTCCTCTGCATCGGCTCGCCAGTGCAGGGCACCGGTGCCAAATGTAGCAACAGTTGTGTTGACACCGGTTTTGGCATACATAGTGGACGAACTTAGTGCTATTAGTTCTATGTTACTAAATTTGTGCATGTACACACCTGTTAGTATCAATTTGATGTCATCCAAACACTGTCGCTATGTTGTTGCAGTTATATTTAGCTTCCTCATAAAATGTTCAATTTGTTATTTATGGTACATGACTAAGAACTTGTCGCATTGTTGCAGTTAATTGTAGCTTGTGATGTTTCTGAATTTGTTTGTTGTCTCAGTAGCAATTAATTCATTTGAACATTGATCTTTTTGAGAAGATATGTCATAATGATCCCCATTTCATCAGTTTTTCAAAATATGTATTTCGTGATTTTCTATGTTGCTAGAATCCCATTTCCCTATAATTGTTACTTAGTTTTAAATATTATAGGATGAACAGAAGTGTTCTTACCTGGAGTGGGTTGATCGAGAGTGGCTACAGTCTTTGAAGAGGTGCCTAGCAAAGCTCTCGAGCATGTATGATGAAGAGAATAGAGATATTCTTAGAGAAACTGTTGTCAACGCTGAAGAATATTTCAAGATGCGGGAAAAGAAGAGGAAGATGGAGAATGAGCTCAGATTTTTTTAAATTAGACTTTGCTAAGATGGTGTTGGTGAAGGAGGAGGCACTTTCCCAGTTGGTCAGTGCAAAATAGGTTCTTAATAAACTGAAAGCAGAGGTGGAGAAGATGAACCTGGATGATCATGCATCAGTCGAATAGGGAAATGAATATATTGTTCTAATATTGTTCTAATGAAGGTGAACTAGCTATATGCTGCACTGTGTTGTTTTCATGTAGCTATCGTACTATGATGATAAAATATATTTATATGCTTGGTATGAAATTGGCAAATAGCTATTCAGTATGAAATGTGAATTTGTGTAGTACTGGAATTATTAATTGTAAACTAATAAACCTGCTAAATGGGTCATGGAACTTTGTAAACGGTTCCAGCAGTAAAAGCGGTTGTGATGGATAGCCCAATGCCATACAGTTTTCTTCATCAAATCGTGTGTGATATAGTTGAATAAAGCAGACGGTTAACTGAGACAGAGCGTGTGTGGTCGTTACACCTATCACACACGAGGCTTTACATAAAATTGTGTGGGATTTATATACGAACGGAAACATATTCCTTAGATGTAGAAACTCTCATGTTACTAAATTATATCTTCTTATTTTGAGATTGCTATTGTTTCCTTCTTCTATGAATATGCGAAACATTTCTTGTCTTCATAATTTGTTCACTTATAAAATGCCTATGCATAGGAAGTATGTTAGACCTAAATGTGTTTGCCACATGATTTATGATTCTCTCTTTGTGTTTCAATTCTTATCTTTCCTGTGAGCATCATTGAAATCTCAAAGCCTATCTTAATGGCTATGAAGAAAGAGCTTGTTGGGAGACAACCCAATTGTTTTCTTTTGTGTTTTCCAATAAATATACCATTATGCTTCTGTTTTGATGGTGTTCTTGAGTTTAAATTAGTGTCTGTGCCAAGTAAGACCATTGGGATGATTTGGAAGATTGTTGATTTGATTCTGTGAGAAATCAGAAACTTATGCGACCACTAACAGAATTGATCTGCATTGCTGGAACACGATAATTCTTGTAATTTTTTACACAATGTTGATATACAAATTTGCCATGTCGTCCTATTTTTCAGAATTTTTGGAGTTACAGAAGTTTTGCATATACAGAAGAATTGATTTTCTTTGTAAATGGTTCTAGCAGTAAAAGCGGTTGTGATGGATAGCCCAATGCCATACAATTTTCTTCCTCAAATCTTGTGTGATATAGTTGAATAAAGCAAATAGTTAACTGATGCAGAGTGTGTATGGTCGCTAAACATATCACACACGAGGCTATACATAAAACTGTGTGGAATTTATATACGAACGAAAACGTTTGTCTGGGATTCATCGTGTGGGATGTACATACAAACGGAAACGTTCTTCTTGGATTGACTGTGTGGGATATGCATACAAACAGAAACGTATTCCTTGGATTGGCTATGTGGGATGTACATACAAAGGGAAACATTTATCTGGGTTTCAATGTGTGGGATGTACTTATGAACGGAAATGATTGGGCCTATATAATTGTATGTGATGGCTAGCCCGATCGCACACGAGCTCAATTGCCGCAGCGTGTGTGACTGGAGGGCCTGTCCCCGACTGTTTCTCGGTCGTGTGGGAAGGAACCCCTATCACCCACACAAGCAGGGCGACGGTTTAAAATGCCATCACGGAAAGGGGTTAAAAACCTTGTATAATAGCTCGTTGTACCAGTGCATGCTCGATAGCACTCGATGTGTGGAGTAATAGTAGTAGATGCAGAGAGTAGTCGGTCTACTTGTCTGGGACGTGATGCCTATATACATGATCATTGCCTTGGATATCTTCATAACTATGTGATTTTCTATCAATTGCTCAATAGTTATTTGTTTACCCACCATATGCTTTCTTTCAAGAGAGAATCCTCTAGTGAAAACTATGGACCCCAGGACTATCTTTTATCATATTATTTTCAGATCTACAAAATCAAAAACATAAAAATACCTTGCTACAATTTATTTACTTTTATTTTGTTAGCACTTTTACTTGTATTTTATATCCATCACTATAAGATCTCATCCTTGCAAGTAGTCGTGAAGGGATTGACTGCCCCTTTGTCGCGTTGGCTGCAAGTATTTGTTTGCTTACGCAGGTACAACTATTGGAGACTTCTATGTACCTCCTACTAGATTGATACCTTGGTTCTTAACTGAGGGAAATACCTATCTCTACTGTGCTGCATCACCCTTCCTTCTTCAAGGAAAAAACCAACGCAAGCTCAAGAAGTAGCAGGAAGAATTTCTGGCACCATTGCCGGGTAGGATCTACATCAAGCCTACCAAGTATCTATCATAAACTGTCATCTCTTGCATTTACATTATTGGCCATTTACCTCTCTTTTTCCTCTCCCCCGCTTCTAAAACATTTTCATAAAAATAAAAAAACATTTTCCTTTTATTTGCCTTTTTGCTTGTTTGCTATCTTTGCTTGTGTTGCCATGTGCCTTCTATTTTCTTACATATTCACTTGCTAAAAATCTATTGATATGGATCCTCATCCACTTGCTAACCTTCTTAAAAGATACAATTATGATGAACCAATTGCTAGTGAATTGAGTTCACTAGATTATGTTTATGAAGTTTTGCTTGAGATTCATGGCTTAGCTTTGACTTGCGGAAATCAGGAAACCTATTCTTACGCAAATGTAACCAAACAAGATCACCAGGTGCAAAGACAACATGTTTTCTACCTTTATCTCCAGCAAGTTTATATTTAGCATTCATACACTCTATGTTTTCCTTAGTTAACTCATGCATTTTAAGATCAAATCAGCATGTTGTTTAGCATCAAAATTAACCTTCTCCAAAGATGGAAGAGCAAACCAATAGGTGCACGAGGTAGGAAACCATACACAATTTCAAAAGGGCACATCTTAGTAGTAGAATGAAATGAACGATTATAAGCAAATTCAATATGAGGGAAGCATTCTTCCCACATTTTCTTGTTATTCTTCAAAACAACCCTAAGCATAGAAGACAATGTTCTATTGACTACTTCAGTTTGTCCATCAGTTTGGGGGTGACATGTAGTACTAAAAAGAAGTTTAGTCCCCAACATAGCCCATAAACATCTCCAAAAGTGGCTAAGAAACTTAGTATCACGATCTGAAACAATTGTATTTGGCACACCATGCAAGCGAATAATTTCACGAAAGAATAAATCAACAACATTAGCAGCATCATCGCTTTTATGACATGGTATAAAGTGTGCCATTTTCAAAAATCTATCCACAACAGCAAATATACTATCCCTCCCCTTCTATGTTCGAGGTAATCATAAATAAGTCCATAGATATATCCTCCCATGGAACACTAGGTACAGGCAAAGGCATATATAAACCATGAGGATTTAGTCGTGACTTAGCTTTTTGACATGTAGTGCAGCGAGCAACAAAACGCTCAACATCCCGTTTCCTCTTTGGCCAAAAGAGATGTGTAGCAAGTACATCCTCAGTCTTGTTCACGCCAAAGTGTCCCATTAATCCTCCTCCATGCGCTTCCTGCAACTACAGAAGACGAACGGAGCTTGCTGGAATGCATAGCTTGTTAGCACGAAACACAAATCCATCGTTAATGATGAACTTGTTCCATGTTCTCCCTTCTTTACAATTCTGCAATACATCTATAAATGTGGCATCATGCATATATTGATCTTTGATGGTCTCCAAACCAAAAAAAATTCAAGTCAAGTTGTGAAAGCATAGTATAACGACGAGACAATGCATCAGCAATAACATTTTCTTTACCCTTCTTTTGTTTAATGACATAAGGGAAAGTCTCAATGAATCCAACCCATTTAGCATGTCTACAGTTCAATTTTGCTTGACTTTTAATGTGTTTCAAAGATTCATGATCAGAATGTATAACAAATTCTTTGGGACAAAAATAATGTTGACATGTTTCTAAGCTCTGAATGAGAGCATATAATTCTTTATCATAGGTAGAATAGTTCAGACTAGGCCCACTCAATTTTTCAGAAAAGTATGCAACAGGTTTGCCATCTTGTAATAAAAACATCTCCTAATCCAATTCTACTAGCATCAGATCCAAGCTCAAAAGTCTTATTAAAATCAGGAAGTTGGAGTGAAGGAGCATGTGTCAAATTATCTTTCAATACTGTGAGGGCTTCTTCCTAGGTGGTACCTCAAACAAAAGGCACATCCTTCTTTGTAACCTCATTGAGAGGTGCAGCAATGGTGCTGAAATCTCTCACAAAACGCCTATAGAATCTAGCGAGGTCAAGAAAACTCCTCACTTGTGTGACCGTTTTGGGCTGCGGCCAACTCCCAATAGCTTTAATCTTGGCTTTATCAACTTAAATTCCTGTGGAGTAACAACATAGCCAAGAAAAGATAATCGGTCGGTTCAAAAGGTGCACTTCCCAAGGTTACCAAACAAACGTGCATCACGTGCAGCAATAAAAACATCACATAAATGTTCCAAATGTTCCTCCAAAGATCTCCTATAAATCTTATATCATCAAAATAGACTACCACAAATCGTCCAATGAAAGCACGTAAAGCTTCCTACATTAATGTCATGAAATTACTAGGTGCATTAGTTAACCCAAAAGGCATGACTAACCACTCATATAATCCAAACTTAGTTTTAAATGTTGTTCTCCATTCATCTCCCAATTTCTTACGAATTTGATGGTATGCACTACGCAAATCAACTTTGGAGAATATGTTAAAGCCACTCAATTCATCAAGCATATCATCTAGCCTAGGAATAGGATGACGATAGCGATTAGTAATATTATTAATGCCTCTAAAATCAACACACATACGCGATGTACCATCCTTTTTTGGCACTAGTATAGGAACAAACAAGGACTAACAGATTCGTGTATATAACCTTTGTCGAGCAGCTCCAGATGTAGGGTGGAAACCCTAGGGCCGATCTTCCACGAAATGGAGAGGATCTTAAGAAGAACACGAACGAAAGACACTCAAATCAACGAGAACAATCACACATGTGCTAGATCCATGAACATAAAGAGTGATACAAGATCCAAACGCACCAAAGGACGATACAAGATGCGGTAGTTCTTTTCCGTGAGGAGGTCTTGAGGGGTCTTCCCGTGAGGGGTCCTGAATCCACTTGGGGGGATATTCTTCATAGAGATCGTGGTCTCCTATGGAGAAGGTATCAAGTGGATGAGCAAAGCTCTAACTCTCAAATAAGCTCTTCCTTTGCTAACCCTAGCAAGAGGGAGGAGGAGGAGTATATGTAGCCTAAGTGGGCGAAGGGGTACATGGGCCTCGGCCCAACACACTGTGCGTAGACAAGCGTCGGCCGTCCGGCAGCTACCGGACGTCGGTGGCTCGTGAGGGTCCGGACGTCTGGTAGCGGTCGGATGTCCGACATTTCGGCTCTGATCAGGTGCCATTGGATTTCTGGCAGACGTTCGACATTTCGGCTCTGATCAGGTGGCGTCGGATTTCTGGCAGACGTCGGACGTCCGGTGGTCAATCGTCCGGAGACTTCGGACTTCCAATAACTTCCATTCTGTTGTCTGACACCGGTCGTCCGGAGAAGCTCGGCCGTCCGGTTGTTGGGATGTGTCGAACATCCGGTCGGCGTCGGTCCTCCAGTCGGCGTGGGTTGTCCGGCCGCTGTAGCGTCGCTGGCTGGGACTTGGCTGGCTGGCTGGCACTTCAGGCGCCGGACGTCTGGCCTGGTCCGGTCGTCCGGTGGTTGGAGATTTTCTGGCATCTCTTCTTCTTGTCCTTCGTACTTGGTGTCCTCGCCATCTTGGCCATTGGGTTTAGTTGCTACGTGGTTATCCTCTAGGTACCTGATCACACATAGTGTTTCCTCTTGAGGTAGTAGCCATATCTCACATGTAGAAAGTGGTAGTTCGGCGAGGACCGAGTTCACGTTATCTTCAATAGCCTTTGCTCCAGCTCTTGTCATTGGTCCAGATGGTGTCGTGGGAGACGTAGGTAGGTCCACGGGGTTGACCGTAGGATGCTTCGCATCATCTCCCCCCTGGGAAATATCTGACCTCAGATCGAAATCCTCATCACCATGTTAGGGCGAGAGATCTTTGATGGTGAAGATATCGCTCACGGAATACTTGTCACGTGCTATGTCTATCTTGTCTGCATTGTTGTTGTAGCGCTCGAGCATCTTGAAGGGTCCGTCGGCTCATGGTCGAAGCTTGGACTTGTGTTAGTTGGGGAAGTGTTCCTTGCGAAGGTGTAGCCATACAAGATCTCCAATGTTGAATATCATGGGTTGCTTGTTGATGTTGAGCTTGGTCGCGAGTCATTGTTCTTCGCGCTTGATGGTGTGCCTTGTATCTTCATGCATCTACTTGAGACAGTTCACTCATGCATTTGCATCCATGTTGATGCGGACTTGTAGTGGTAGCGGTAGAATGTCCAATGGGGACAACGGGAAGCCCTAGATGACCTCGAAGGGGGACTTGCCGGTAGTAGAGTGGCGTGCTCGATTGTAGGCGTACTCGGCGATGGGTAAATACTCTTCCCACTCCTTGCTGTTTTTCTTGATCAACACACATAGGCGAGTAGATAGCGTCCAATTCGTGACCTCCATTTGGCCATCGGTTTGAGGATGGTATGCCGAAGAGAACAAAAGCTTGATTCCGTGCTTGGAGCATAAGGTATTCCAAAAGTAGCTTAAGAACTTGACGTCGCAGTCCGAGATAAATTTCTTTGACACTCCATGTAGGCACAAGATTTCCCAATAAAAAAGATTTGCAACATGTGAAGCATCGTCTATCTTGTTGCATGGGATGAAATGAGCCATCTAAGAGAATCAGTCCACAACAACAAACACAGAATCTTTGCCATTTTGAGTTCTAGGCAAACCAAGTACAAAGTCCATACTAATATCTTCCCATGGGTAATATGGAATTGGAAGTGCCATATAGAGAACATGGGATTCAGCTTTAGACTTAGCTTTGCGACATGTAGAGCATCGATTGGTGAAGCGTGAGACATCGCGGAACATCTTGGGCCAAATGTAGTTCTTGGAGAGTGTGGCGAATGTCTTGTCGCGTCCAAAGTGTCCCGTAAGTCCTCCTCCATGAGATTCTTGCAAAAGTAACAAACGGAGAGAAGACTCAGGGATACATAGTTTGTTAGCTCTCATAAGATAATCATATTTGATGTAATAATGGTCCCAAGATTTATGCATCAAACATTTGGCATAAGGAAAAGCAAAAGTAGGATCATGCGCATACAAGTCTTTAATGTGCTCAAAGCCAATGACATTCAATTCAAGTTGGGTAACAAGCATGCATCTACAGGAAAGCGCATCCACCACAACATTTTCCTTACCTTTGATGTACTTGATTACATAGGGAAATGACTCAATGAATTCACTCCACTTAGCATGACGCTTGTTCAACTTAGTTTGACCCTTAAGATATACTTAAGTGCTTCATGATCCGTTGAAGAATGAACTCGTGAGGGCGGAGATAATGCTCCCAAACATGCAAGACTCTCACTAAAGCATATAGTTCTTTGTCATAGATGGGGTAATTAAGTTATGCTCCGGAAAGTTTTTCACTAACGTAAGCTATGGGGCGCTTCTCTTGCATCAACACACCTCCTATGTTGTAACCGCTACCATCGCAATGTATCTCAAATGGTTTATCAAAGTTGGGTAATGCAAGCAAAGGAGCATGTGTAAGTAAATTCATAAGCTCATTAAATGCGGTATCTTGGGATGGTCCCCAAACAAATGGTGCATTTTTCTTACTCAAAGCATGCAGAGGGGATGCAATAGTGCTAAAGTCCTTAACGAATATATGATAGAAACCGGCTAGCCAAGGAAACTTCACACTTGTTGCAAGTTGGTTGGTTGTGGTCAAGTTTTAATAGAATTTATCTTAGCTTCATCTACATGCACACCCTTAGACAGCAAAACCCAAGAAAACAAGCTTATTAACTCCAAAAACGCATTTGTCCATATTTGCATAAATGTGCTATTTTTAAGAGTTTGCAAAATGGTTATAAGATGGGTGACGTGATCTTTGAGAGATTTGCTAAACACAAGAATATCGTCGAAATAGGCCGCAACAAATACTCCAATGTATGGGCGAAGAACAAAATGCATCACACGCATAAAGGTTCCGGGTGCTTCGGATAAACCCATTGGCATGACCAACCATTCATACAAGCCAAACTTGGTTTTGAAAGCGGTTTTCCATTCATCACCTTCTTGGATGCGTATTTGATAGTAGCCACTTTTAAGATATATTTTAGAGAAAAGTGTGGCTCCCTTAAGCTCATCTAGTATGTCGTCTAAGTGTGGGATGGGGTGACAATATCTAACTGTGATAGCATTGATAGGAGGAAAATCAGAACACATGCGATATGTACCATCTTTCTTGGGAACAAGTATTACTGGGATGGCACATGGGCTTAAGCTTTCTTTCACATGGCCGTTGTCGATGAGTTGTTGAACTTCCTGTTGGATCTCTTTGGTTTCCTCGGGGTTGACACGGTATGGAGCCTTGTTCGGAAGAGGTGCTCCGGGGATGAGGTCGATTTGGTGTTCAATGCCTCGTAGTGGAGGTAGTCCCGGCGGTAGCTCATCGGGGAAAGCATCTTGGGATTACTACAATAATTGAGACAACACTAAAGCTAGATGGTAAGAGGTGTTAGTTTTAGGTGCCTCGTCCTTGCACATAGTACATAGTGCATAACACTTGATGGGTTCTCACACACTTCTCTCATCTCACTTTTTGTAGCGAATAGCACTAAGTTTTTCTTTTCGCTCATCGTGGAGGCACTCAATTTGGGCTTGTGGCGCTCACTCTCTTTTGGGTGGTTCGCTCTCTCAGTATTCTCTCCATGATGGTTTGTTTCTTGCTTGTCAGTGATCACTTGGCTTGGAGACATTGGTCACAACACGTACTCCTTCCCTTCCATCTTGAAGCTATAGTGATTGGTTCGCCCGTTGTGGATGACGTCATGGTAAAATTGCCAAGGTCGTCCAAGTAGGAGGTGGCAAACAGACATGGGAACAACATCACACTCCAAGGTATCTTCATATGCTTTGATTTTGAAGGAGACTTGAACCATGTGTTGTACTTGAATAGTGCTGGAGAAGCTAAGCCATTGGACCTTGTAGGGGTGGGGATGCTTCATCTTGACCAATTGGAGCTTGGACATAGCTCTTCACTTGCCAAGTTATGGCAACTTCCTATGTTGATGATGACCTTCACGGATCTTCCATTGATGCCCACCTTGGTGTGGAAGATACGACATCTTTGGTCTTCGTCTTGTTGATGTTAAAGATTCAAGACCTTGGAGACAACTAGAGCGGGGCTCAAATCTTCGTCACAAAAGACTTGTTCATCTTCATCTTCATTCACTTGCCAGTGCATATCCACATGCTCAATGGCTTCCATTTCCCCTTCACACTTGGAGTCGTATGTACCGTCGTGGTTGATGATCATGGTGTGCTTATTGGTACACTAGAAGGACTTGTGGCCTCGGCTGCCGCATGTGAAGCATTTGATGGAACTTGTCTTGATGGTCTCATCCTGTGGAGTTGTAGATGGTGAAGCTCTCGGCTTGAAGTTTCTTGTACTAGTAAGACAACTTGAGGTTGTAGAAGTTTTCTTGTAACTTGACTTGTCGCCATTGCTTGTAGAAGGTTTGGTTGAGGTGGAAGGTGTTGTATTCGTTGAAACTTGATTGTATGAGCCATGTGTCTTGGAAGAGTACTTGGCATACTTGAAGTCATCTTGCACTTGTCGCTCCGCCTTGGTGGCTTGATGCACTAGCTCGATGAGGTTTGAGTATGCTTGGAAGTCGGTGATCTTCTTGATAGGATGATTGAGTCCATTCAAGAAACGTGCCATAGTTTGCTCATCATCTTCCATGACATTAGCTCGTATCATGGCGATCTTCATTTCCTTGTAGTATTCTTCAACGCTCTTTGTTCCTTGCTTGAGGAGTTGAAGTCACTTGAAGAGGTCGCGGTTATAGTATGTTTGATGAGGACATGACTACCTTGGATACAACCAAAAATATTGCATACATGTATATTTCTGAGGTGATTTCTAATGCAAACTATGCAATAATTTATTTATGACATCCAGGACAAAAATACTTCAGAAACTTTTGTGTCATGTCTAATTGCAGGTGTATTCGACATTTGTACAATCCACATATGAAGATAAGGGGAAAATAGAAATTTAGGTGCTGTTCAAAAAGTTCTCTCAAGTCACTTTTGGGCCAAGAGAAGATAGTGTCCAAGTCTCTCACGTTCTGAATTCAGATTCGGACTACACAGACATACCTGACTCAAAACGATAAGAACTCTTTCATACGGACTCCGAAATGGGTGTTTCTATTTTTTTGGAAAGTAGATTTTGTGCTCTTTCCGACCCAGTTTGATTCACCTTCAAATTCGTCCGGAGCATTGACTTATTGACGGAACAATCTGACGCTACACAGAAACCGAGTCAAACTACAAGTCCAAAGGTGTTGCATCACGTCCACTTGGGCCCATGAGCCTTGTACGACCTAGGGTTAGATTTAGGCTGCCTTGGGATATCCTCCCACCTCCTTTGGCGCCACCCCTTGATCCTATATAAGTAGATCCATCTAATAGGTTTTTCCTTGGGATTTGTTTAGTTAAAAGTTAGCCATTGCAACTTCATGTACTTTGTTTGTGTCAAACGACCAGACCAAGACCGCTTTAGGATCCCCACTTTTATCAATAGTTCATCCATATTCACAATATTCAGATTGCTTTTATCATATTCTTGCTTGTTCTTTGATTGCTTGCAGGAATAGACCTTCATGGTCAGACTGATCGTGCTCTCGGCATCGTTAGTAACCTCCTGGATATTGGTTTATAGATTTCTAAGGCGCAACATCGTGCATGTTTGTAGTCGGGTCGTGAAAGTCGCCTCCACCAAACCAATAGTTATCATCGCATCGAAAGATCGGGACACCCCGCCTCTATCAATGTTGGCACAAAGCACGCTCGCATGACATCCTTCATTTGATCCCAAGTTGTTATTGGTGGTTCACCTCTTGCTTGTCGACGCTCAATGACTTGCTCCCACCAAATGAGGACATATTCTTGGAATTCAAGAGATGCCATGGCGATCTTATTCTCTTCCTCATAGTTGTGCAAACGAAAGATCTTGTCGACCTTCAATGCCCATGAAAGGTATTCTTTGGGATCATTGCTTCTGGAAAACTTGGGCATGGTGAAATTGAGTTTGTTGTAGCTCTCTTCATTGTGTTGGTGTCGGGGATGATGACGCCCTTAACGTGGAGGATTGTCACCCTCAAGTTGTTGTTGACGTGGACGATTCACATTGTCTTGTTGCTCTTGGCGAACTTGTGGTTCTTGTCGAGCTTGTGGAACTTGTCGGTGCAATCGTGCTTCATAGTTCCTCTCTTCAACTTCATCGAAAAGTTCTTCTTCTTGCTCACGAGTATCCCGGTTGTGTGCGGTGGCGGCGTGACTTGTGTCTCAGAGGGCACGTTGCGCCTCAAGTGCTTGAGATTCATGCCGTTGTTGTTGTTGTTGTTGTTGTTGACAGAGAGCTTCAACGTCTTGCTCGTCTTGGTGTTCGCGTGCTCGCTCTTCCTCTTGTTGGCGTTGATGTTGCCATTCTTGTGCTTGCGCAAATGTAGCTTGATTTTGACGATGTCGATGTTCTTGCGCTAGAACTTGATCTTGTGGATCGTCGATGTGTAGAGGATTGCGACTTGGTTGACAGTCTGGGCACGCGGCTCAACGTAGAGTGTTCGATGTCGGTGTACTTGAGCCGGAGATGGTGTCATCGGAATGTCGACTCGAGCCGCTCCATCTTGAATATGACGAAGTTGTAGAAGAGAAGTTGACCAACAATGCACAAATCTCATCCATTCTTGCATTGTTCTCTTGTTTTTGTTTGTCGAGCTTGTTCTCAAAGTAGTCTCTTGTACATTGCTCAAAATGTTGCAAGTCGGTGGCGAGATTGTCGATGCGGTCACTCAATGCTTGTTGTTCTTGATGCAATGCTCTTTGTGCACCGAAGATGTGGTTCTTGGTGACGTAGGTGTTCGGGTCCTTGTCTTGCTCGATGAAAGTGGGTTCGTAGAAGTAGTTGGCCGATCCATCATTTCAACTAAATGTGTGAGTGGAAGAAAGGAAGAACAATACCAAATGTACCTGGGCTGCTGTTGAGAATGGATGAAAGATCACTCAATGATGTAACAAGGAAATAGCACAATTGGTACCGTATCTCGTCAATCTCTCAGACCCACACAAATAAAGCCTTTGGTGGATCTTGGTTAGGATTGTGGCATAAAATTTGATGCCAATGTTAGCAAGACTCAATAATGTTGGAAAAGATTCGCAAATTCGCAAATGCAATAAGTAGACCAATAGCAAGATATGGCACATGGAAACACACACATGATAGATAGATGGGGTCGTGCAACCAAGGGGTGAGCTAAAATGTGGAATCCATGAAAATGCTCTTGTTGCACAACACTAAAGAGACGTAGCTCGATTGCACAATAAGTGGATCCGAGACTTGTGCACAACCTAGTAAGCAAAATGTAACGAATTTTATCCCAAGTATGTTATATGTATGATGTTCCAATGATATGATCCAAGATGATCGAGTATGACAATCTTAATGTAGTATGATGCCATGGTTCTTGCTTAAAAGCTTTTTGCTTATATGTTCCTTTTGCATAAAAGCTTGTTTGGCTCTTTCTCTTTTGAGCTCTTTCTTTGGCCTCTTATGCGAAACTTCACGAACCAAGATAGCAATTTTGTATATGCGAGGACAATCTTGTGACACACGAGATGATACCAAGATATGTACCAAGATGATATGGTATGTATGCAATGGGAGCTATCATCACTAGTGTGCACAAGTAACATTGCCAGCAATACTCAAAGGCTAGTCTCGATAGGAAAGGTACGCAAAATGGGCTATGGGGTTATCAATGCAATGGCAAGAATGAACGTACAAAGAAGGGATACCATGATACCAAGATGATATAGAGGTTACTGTTTTTTCTTACGGTGAAGGTGTCCAAATGGCGAAATGGTCTATGTGGATGACGAAGATGAGCGGTGGTGATGTCAAAGCCGAACCGTCCCTATGTAGCCGAAACATGATAGCACTTCAAAAAAAGACACTTCCGTGATAATACGTGTTTGTCACAGTAGGTCGCGTTTTTTGTCATGCATGTACATCCATGACAAATTTACGACCGAATCAAGATAGTCATACATGTGCTGTCGTAGAAGTGTTCCATGACATTACCAAAATTATTATCACGGAAGTGTCCACTTCCATGATGATAAATCGCGCGTCACAAAAGTGCTTTCGTCAAGGGTGACTCACACGTGGCATCCACCGTAACGGAACACCGTTAAGCTACCGGGTACGGTTTTTGATCCGATAACCCGTTAACAGCCCCGACCAATGGGGCTTGTCCATGTGTAAAATCATCATTGGCTGGAGGAAACACGTGTCGGCTCACCGATGGGACAGATGTCATCCACTCATTGGACCCAAAGCGCCTATGATACGTCGACACGTGGCATGGCCCAACAGTGGCCCATAAAGTTTAAATGGGCCGGCCCAACTAAAGGCCCACAAGATTTTGCGGCCCATATTGGGACGGCCCAGCTAAAGGCCCACAAGATTTTGCGGGCCAAATGGGCCGGCCCAGGGAAAGGCCCACAAGATTTTTGCGCGCCATAATGGGTCGGCCCAGGTGAAGGCCCACAAGATTTTTGTGGACCATAATGGGCCGGCCCAGCTAAAGGCCCACGAGATTTCGCCGACATTAATGGTCCGGCCCAGCTGTAGGCCCACAAGATTTTGAGGACCCTAGTAGGCTGGCCCATTAACTGGCTGCCATGTTTTGGGCCAAATGCCGGCCCATATTTGATCCGGCCCGTTAATGGCCTGCCACGTTTCGGGCCTAATAATGGACCATATGAGATTCGACCCGTTAAAAGCCTACCACGTTCTGGGCCAAATTACGGCCCAGATCAGGTCCGGCCCTTTAAGAGGCTTTGGGCTAAATTATGGCCCATATCAGATTCGGCCCGTCAACTGGACGCTATGCTTTTTGGCCCATTTGCTAAAGGCCCATTTAGTAATTTGGCCTGATATTAGTTTCGGCCTGTTAAGGGCCCGTTTAACATTTCGGCCCTATATTAATTTCGGCCTGTTAAAAGCCCGTCATATAGTTGGGCCTAACTACGGCCCGGTTTGCATCCGGCCTGCTCGCAGCCGATAATCTGATTGGGCCAAACAAGGACCGAGACAATTTTGGCCTGTTATAGGCCCATGATTTGATTGGCACATTCATGGGTCGGGGTCTATTTCAGCCTGTTGCAGGCCCGTGAGCTATTCGGCACGTTTCAGGCCCAACCTACTTTTCAGCCTCCTAAAGGCCCATTGAGTTTTCTTGGGAAAATAGGGTCGGCAGTTTACTCGGCCTATTAATGGCCCGAATCTACTAGTGGGCCAGTTTACATTTAGGCCTGTTAACGGACCAAGATGACGGGGCCCATGATGCAGATCATACATGGTGATTTGCATGACAACCTGATTATGTACCGTAATTTTACGGTTTGGCCAGTTTACTGCGAAGACGGGATATATATATAGTAAAATAACTGCAGCATCGTGAATAAGAAAAAAAAACCTAGACTATACAATAAAGAAATTACGACATATTACATCCACCAGGCATCAAAGTTCGCCACTATGATAATAAAGCAAAAGCAGACAGCAGATTACATACACTGGGCATCAAAGATCGCCACCAGTGTAACTAAACATGCCGACAAAATAATATACAAAACTGACAGCACTTCAATAGAGTTCAAGAAAGGTTAGCACTGCTCAGGAGCTGCAACGCAAGTAGCTGAGCAAGCTGGTGAGACTGCACTTGTTTGACAGTTATATCCTCCTCACTCTGAAAGATAAACAAGCGCATGATGATGTGTTTTGCACATACAAGTATCAAGTCTTGACAATTCATCACATTTCTTATCGATTTAATAAAGTGACACAGTTTAAAATAGCATTAACACAATATGGTATTGTTCAGGTCAAGGCATGGCAGGAAATGACATTGTGAAGGAGTTGGCAGCTTCACGACACCTCTGGATTACAGATCAAGAACTCATAAGTATCAATGGTTAGTGTGCTGTCAATTTATCCCATTTTAGATTGGCAAAATAAGATCACTTGCTATGTATAGTTTAATTTACATGGTATGAAGAAGGAACTTGGTTGTACAACTGAAAACTTAAATTGAGAAGGACAAACTTTTTTTAAGAACTGGAGTACATAATAAACTTTAAACATGCAATTTGATGCAAACACCAAAAATAAACAGCTGTTGCAGTCATGCCTAACCAAATATACACAACAAAGTTTGAAGGCTTGAGAAGGAAAACTTACATTATTGGTGAAGGCAGGCTCTATAAAGCCTTGTCCATGCCAATGGGGGGGCAATTCAAGAAGTTTACCACAAAATCTTCTTCATAAGCATTGCCTTTATTCTACATTTTTTAAGAGTAAATATAGATGTGACAATATAAGAAAAAATGGAGAATATTTAGGATAAGATGAAGAGTGATGCTACATAACCAAGTAGATATAAATGTAAGTACAACGATACAGGCAAAAGGTATAGCCAAGAGCACTGCAGAGCTAAACTTCTTTAGTACCATCGGTGTTATCCAACCTTATGGTAAGAGTAAATATAGATCTTATGTGTAGAAAATGGAGGCAAAGGAAAATAAGCTGCAGAGTGATGGTACATGAACAACTACCTGTCAATATAAATACACTGATAAAGGACATCATGTACTTACAAGAACAATGCAGAGCTAAAAATTTTCATTGGCATTGGATATATTCTACACTAATGTAACCATTCATACAGGTCAGATAATTTGGAGCGAACAATTGATAAGCAAGCTATCATGCATACTGCTGTCACATAATGAACCTGGTATGTATGCAAGTACAGTGATACAGGAAAACAAGTACTAACAAGAGCAAAGCAGCGGGCATCATATTTGCGATATCTTGTCGTTCTTTTCAAACCGGAATTCTTTTTCAAGTAGATTTCTGCAAAAAAGATCCGTAAGGCACATGCGGAAAAGTAGAAGTTCAAATTGTCATGAGATATCATAGACAGTACCTCATCCTCGGAACGAGACCAGTGCATAACAAGGTTTTTCCATTCAATGTCTTCTAAATTTAGCACAGGAGACTTCACCAGAATTCGCTTATAGACTTGCCATCAAAGTGTGATTTCCTCGGGTAACACCGACATCGCTGCAATGCTTCCTTGAAAAGCGCAAGCAAGCTTTGCTCGTCATGACTATCCAGATTGACCCTCGGCTACTTACAACAATGTAATGTAAATCATTGATGTGTTCAATCAGCAGAAAACAGGAAAAATAATCACCATGAATAATAGCACTTACACGTAAGTGGGACAGGAAGATGTGAAAATGGTGTTTGTCTTCATTATAATCTTCCCATGATGGGAATATATGCACGTAGTCCCTAACAACATCGAAATCATTGTCTTTTAAACTGGGAATAACTGGAATGGGGTTCCAATCTGCAGGAATTGGCTGTCTCTACAGTTGGGATAGGTCTTCGGCCGATGGACTTGCTGTACTTTTTGCTGGAGTGGGATTTTTCTGTGGTACTGCTGGTGCTATGGCAACTGAATCGGCATACCTTTTGTTGGAGTGCAGGTCTTGTGTGGTGCAACTAGTGGTGTGGCCAGTGAAGTATGAGTACAGTCTGCTGGAGTCGGTCCTACGTTTTGTGTCACTGTTTGTACGACCAATATAAGTGGGGTGATGTCTGATTTCTCCGGCACAACCACGTTTTTCAAGGACTTTGCTGGTGCTCCTTCAGGTTCAGCAATCACCCTCTTCCTTTTTGATGTCTGATGCACAAGAATAACATCTGAGTGGAAAAACATGGTATGATGACAAATGGAATATGTATTGATAATGGATGGGCATGGCATCTCGACATATATGATGAGTAAACTAAGTAGATGGCGGTGCAACAAAGTAGAAGAAATGCAAGACAACATATGCAAGATACGCGCAATCAATAAAACCTTGCCAATTTAGAACAGGCACCTTGATGGGTGAACAGGGCAGGCCTTTGACTCCTCGAGGTTAGGATAGTCATTAGGATCATATTCTGAACAAGAATCAACAGGTGGTGAGCGTATGAGTTTCATTGCATCCAGAATGTCACTCAATGCGTTGGTGCCAATTTTGTAAGTCATTGCGGTGTTTAGCTTCAAGAGTAGACTGCTGCTAGTGCGACATAAAGTAGCTACACAGATCATAGTGTAGATATAACGGGAAAACAATAAGGATCAGAGTAAAATCAGCAAAGTCGAACTTGCTGGAATATATGTGCTAGTATTGCCGGTACGGTTAGAAAGCCTTCGGATACAAGCTCTCTTCAACTGAAGGTGCTGTACTGTTAATATCAGTGTAACTCTCAAAGGCGACACAGCTCCCCGCATTTCCTTGCTGTTCTTATAGGATTCAAGTGGGCAGGCCACTACAAATCATATTCCCATGTTTACAAAATCCTACAAATCAAAGAGGCCCGACAAGTTCAAAGTGTCCATACCAACCGACCGTATAGACCTCTACACTGCAAATGTCCCTGCTCATCTTCACTACAAGGAACATACTGTACTACTATCATACACCCTCCATTCCAAAATATAAGTCTTGCTAGAGATTTCCACTATGGATCACATACAGATGTATCCAGATACATTTTAGAGTGTAGATTCACTCATTTTGCTCCATATGTAGTCCATGGTGGAACCTATACAAAGACTTGTATTTAGGAACAGAGAGAGTACTTATTAAAGAAGAACGGAAGAGGAACATGGTAAAGAAGAGCAAGCATATTTTGGATAATAAAATGTTCGTTGCGCAGTGCCCACACATGATGAACCAGAGCGCATTAAGGAAGCAACTCCCTGTTGTCTCTCTATATGTGGTGCACGTGCTTTTTTGAAAGTAAAGTAGGAACATTAGCTGACCAATTAAATGTTATCTGGTTTAGTAATATCAGCATCATATCAGATTCGTACTTGAGCAACAAGTTTGGAATTATGAGTGGCACGTTGTTTAGATGGATTCAGGAGCAGTGCTAAGCAGGTACGATGATGGTATTGAATATAAAGACACGTCTGCATTTGGGTCAGTTGACCATTTCAGGCGGTTGGATGAAGATCCTACGTCTCCTAACCCTTCTTCTTCCTCGTCTCGATTCTTCCCATACTGAGAACATCGCACGGCCACCGGCCGACCATCGGCCCCACCGCTGTGTTCCTCCGCCACCCCACCCCCACCCCCGCCCCCACCCGCCGAGTTTTCTTCGCTCGGTGAGGCCCCACCACCGCCCCCAACAACCAAAGTCCCCACCGAGCTCCTTCGTTCGCACCGGCAAACTCCGGCGAGCTCTGAAAAATCGACTGACCCAATTTTGAAATTTAGTCTACTATGATTTAAGTAGTGTGGAATATAAAAGGGGAAAACCATAAGCATTGGGAGTATAGTGTTGAGCGTGCCATGGCGGATCTGAAGGTGCAAACTGGACAAAGGCAACTTCGCAACCAATGTTTTCTCTCAACAATCAAGTAAGTGATTGACAAGAAATCAGAGTAGAGCAGTGGCGATCTGTTTTCTTGCTGTGTAAGTAAGTTGAGCAGATACGAAAGAGTACCGCCTCTGGTGCGGCGCCGTGTATGCATCTGCTGAGAATTTGACGGTGTTGCGGTAACGATGGCTGTCGGCGGCGTGGAAGCAGATCTAGGAGGGTAGACGGTGGCGGTGGGGCGCGGTGGACGAGACGGTCATAGGAGCAGCGCCGGCAAGATGGACGACAGCGGGGATGAAGCGAGAGGACGGGATGCAAGGATCCCGGTCGATCTCTTGTAATGGACGGCGGCGTCGGGGTATCAGCTCCGGCATGGTGGAGGAGGACGGCGGTGGATGGGGTGGCGCACGGAGGAGGCTGGGGTGGAGAGGGTGTTTTGGCGCCCATGGAGTATGAATGGGGAAATGGAGGTGGAGAGGAAGGGGGGAACCATGTCTTCAGGGCGCGCTTGTCTCAAATGCGAGGAAATTTACAAACTTAGCCCCCGTTTCAAATTTCCTACATCACAGCAATATTAGTCGGTAGGGGATAGGACGGTAATCTCGCATACACTAAATATTTGCTGAAGAGAGTTTGTTTTTGGCGCCCACCGTGTATGAATCGGGGAGGGAGTCGATTTCGGCCGAGGACACACTGTGTTTTGGCGCCCACCGTGTATGAATACGGGTGAGAGGCGGTTATGTCATGTTTGAGTGAAATTACAAACCTACCCCTATCGAAACCTATAGAAATCGAGCAGATAGGCTTTGCATGGCAGGGATAGGTAGTAGTAATTTCCATCTCGCAGATTTTGGTTTCAGGCGGTTACTGCGACTTTCCTACTTCGGTCAAATTTTGGAGAGTGCACGTTTACCGTGCCAACTCAATTCGAATCCCATTTGTATTCTATTTTTTTCGGGCAGGATCCATTTTTTATTGGAATAAAATTCTATATACATCATTTTTTTATATATACTTTCAAAAGCACAACAAAGAATTCTGCTCCTTTAAATGTATAATATGCTTTACAAATACAATGATCTCAAAATCATAAGGTTGAATTCAAAAAATTAAACCAAATTATGTTCTACTAAAATGTATGGATCAGTAATATCTACATATATTAAATAATATAGATGCACGTGAATTCATATGAGTATGCATGTTTGATAGATCAATTTTGGTTCGAGTATGGATTACATGTATCATCATCTCGAATTCAAATATTTGAATCCCTTTTATGTTCACTCCTTTCACGCCCATCTCTCTCGCATGCATGCTCCTTCATGTAGCTATCACTCTCTTTTCTCCAGCTCACCCGCACGCTCACTTCATGTTTCTCCTATCCTCGCAAACATGGTCTCTCGACGTCTCCCTTGAGAAGTGTCACCCGCACGGTCACTTCATGTTTCTCCTATCCTCGCAAACATGGTCTCTCGACGTCTCCCTTGAGAAGTGTCACGTCTCTACTGTTCTCTCGTCTCACTAGGTACCTAAGCTTTGTTTTTCACCGCCACACACACAGTCTTCACTCATCTTTCACTTTGCGTTTCTCTCTATGGGATTCTCTCACACACCCTATATGTCTCTAGATATGAATCATACCACTAAAATTACTCTCTCTCTCTCTCCTGTAGACACAACATTTGTTGCGGTCTCCTTTTCGTCTCCATCCCAGACTGGCATTATTCATTTGTTTACCTTTCAAACAAACTCCCCCCTCTCACACACACACACACACAACTCCTGCTTCCACTCCCCTTCCCGACTACCGTCTCTCTCACACACACAAAACTCTCGCTTTCGCACCCCCGTCTCGTATTTCTCTCACAAACATTTATCGACTAGCCTCTTGATAGGTTTATACACCCGCACACTCGTGCTTCCACTATCACATACATGTCTCTCTCCCGCTCCTTGTATCTATGTAGATTTTTCTTCCCTTCTTGAGACACGCCCTCTCGATCGTACACACACACTATCGCCTCATTTTAAGCTGATACCTCTCGCACACACACTCTTTGTGTCTTTTTCACACATGCACTCCGTCCTCCTCCTCTCTCCCTCTCTCTCTCACACACATAGGCTTTTTGCAACAACTAGCAAGATGCCCATGCGTTGCACGAAACATGAAGATGCATTTGTATGAGTAGTTTATCTTGTGGGAGAAAAGGATGAACAAGGAAGGCCTTATTTGCAAGTGTGGAGAGGGTGTGGGTATCTTTTGCAAAATTGTTATAGTTTCCTTCCTATCCGTCAGATATAGATCAGACGGCCTATATTGCAGGATGGCATGCACACGATCATCACCGACTATGCTTTTTATAAGAGTAGGGATAAAAAATAGAGTTGGTGATAATGGTGGTCCTACCATCCTGCAATATAGGCCGTCTGATTTATATCTGACGGATAGGAACGAAACTATGGCAATCTACCCGCACTCCTCTCCACATTTGTAGATAAGGCCTTCCCTCGTTCATCCTTTTCTCCCACAAGATCTTGATGTTTCATGCAACGCACGGGCATCTTGCTAGTAAGAGTAGAAATTAGACATATACCACTTCTCGAATCTTCAAAACCAACAATATTCCTCCCTTATCTCATCAAAACCGTCAAAGGGATATATTTTGAGTGAAACATAACATTTTTTTAGTGATATACGTATTTCAAAACTAGACTTTTTTTCTATCAAATCGGTGAATATGTATTAATCTACTCAGATCATGTGGCAATGCATTGACACATTGCTAGTAGTTATTATATTTTTGTTGACACCAGACAAACGGCGGAGTACATATACGAAGAGAAGAGGCGCACGCACGCAGTCGGTCTCTCGCTGTCTCGCACACATGAGTGTTACGTAAAGGCAACGTTAACAAATAAACCCTAAAACCCTAGGTGCACGATTGCTGCATTCGCGAGTACCGGGTACGTGGTGGAGTGCACCTTTGTAGGAATAGTCAGCTCACGTGATAATTTGATCCGTAGGAGTTGATGGTCGGGAGCACAGGTGAACGACTTGGAGGCGGTGGCTCGCCAGTTGTCACAGATCGAGTAGGCACGTTTAAAATATCATTTTTTAGCGGGGTTAAGAGTTCCGATTTTTAATGGCGCGTTATAAGTAGTAAGTAGTTTTTAGAACGATTGGTATGGAGCAAAAATGGAATTCATAGTACTACCTACTACGTACCTCCTTGGTGTATGGTTGTATGGGTTTATGTTGCGAGATGTTGAACCTGGTAGTTCTATGGCAAATACTATGTTTAGATTTAGATCCTGGTTTTCAGTAATGAAAATCGGAAGGGGAAACCCTTCTTTGATTAAGAAAAAACTACTACCTCCGTTCTGGTTTACTAGTCCCCATCGTTTTTTGGGTCAAAGTTTGTCCACAAATTTTACTTGTAAAATGTGAATGGAAAATGAGATTTTGTTATACGCAAACAAAAAAGGACTGGAGGGAGTGATTGCTCTGACATGGACGCGACCTCTCATAGCGCAGGCATTGAACCGGCGCGCCGGCCAAGAGGGCCCCACTCGCTGCAGGCCCGGCTGAATACGCCTCCTCGCTGCATGCGACCGGCTTCAGACTGCCCCGGCTGCCTTCATTGAATCCGCGCGTGTGCCGGCAACAAGTCCTTCTGCGAGCCGGCCGGCATTTTAGAACACAAAAAGTGACCCAAATATAATTAATTACGCATGGTCTTGACTTGTTGTGCTCGCACTGGTAGCGGGAACTAGAGGTTTTTCTTTATTCATAACTCTCCTCAATTTTTTTTGGCTTTGAAGTGAATCATGGTTGTGGACATTATGCATGAATGTGGAGATATCTGTGAACATGAGTTTGATGTGGAAGTTGAACTTGGAATGTCGGGCTTGCGCGTGAACTATACCATGTCCAATGCTTCATCTCTTATTGTTTGGAAAGTAATTGCTATTATTACATGACCCGGAAAAAATATTTTGTGCCACATCAGTAGATGCATGGACATCACAAGAGGCATGCTGACTGGATAAACATTTGAACCTAGCTACTACGAAGGAAATTTTGTATGGACAACAGGTTTAGATAGCAGGAGACGCCTAGCCTGCTCTGCCTTTGCTAGCTTATTTCTGCCTTCTTCCATCTCTTCTTTGGGATGGGTGAAGAGAGCATCTGATTGCTCTTTTCGCTTCTTCAGGAACTCAGCTACATTCTCAAGGGCTGCTACACGCTTTCTTTCAGCCTTTACTAGAGCCATGAGGACACGAACAGCTGACGACTCCACCTGGCTTGTGTGTAATCCAGCATCATCTGGGAATTTGCACCTTGTGTATAATCCAGCATCATTAGGGAACTGGCACCTTGTGTGTAATCCATCCTCATTCTGGAAACATGATCTCGAGGTTGACCATACTTCCCTCCTCGCAGAACTGCATCCCGACATGAAGTTACTTTTTTTAGATAATTACTCAGAGCAACCCTGATCCATTTAGTAGAAGCCACATAAACAGGCTGGAGAAGTGAATTCAAAAGGAAAAAATATAAAAACAGACTACAAGGTGAGAACACCCACTTCCTACATCAAGCTAAAAACGAAAGAATTAGGACGATTAAGACTCTTCTTATGACACATCGAAGAACACGAGGCTTAAGAGAAATAGAAACTACAATACACATCGAAGAATACGAGGCTAAACGAAAGTAATTGAAAGGGTGTTACTTACCAAAGCTTGTTTTACAGGTTTGGTGTAGCTCCTCTTTAGCTTGCCACGCTCCTTGAAGATGTCCCAAATATCCCGTGTTTGGTCTTGATTGCTCCTCTGCATGTTGGCACTTGTGGTTTTAAAATCTCAACATGGCAAGAAAAATATACTACTAGTAATACTCGCGCATCTTGTGGGAAACATTAAAGCACTCGTCTGCCATGTTAGAGCATCTCCAACAGAATCGCAACGTGCGACGCTTTAGAAAAGCGTTTACAGTGCTGAGATCGAGAAGTAGAGATAGAGAGATATTTCTCAGCATAGATAGATAAAAAAATAGATTATTAAACTACTCCTCGTCGTCCGACTCCTCCTCGGTGATGTCCTCCTCTGACGTCTAACTGTAGGCGTGAAGATACCGATCGTCGTCGGATTCCCAGGGCGACGCTGCTCTTAGCCTCATGTTGAATTGAGCGTCCGCTTTTTGCCTATGCTTGTCCTCGCAATAGGCGGCTCCCTCCGCCCTCCTCTTATCCCTCTCCGCCCTCCTTTGCTCGTAGAACTCGTTCTCGTTGATGATGTCCTGCGGGAAGTGTTGGCGCCACAGCGCCATGGCTTCCTCGTCCATCTCGGCGATGCCGAGACCGTGCTCCCACCTCCGGTTGTCGCGACGATCCTCATCAGAGATAAGCCATGGCAGAGGCGCGAGCTCCTGTGCCCGCTCCCGCGCCGGCACGTTGGGGAAGTTCAATGTTCTATGAGGCCACCGGAGGTGCCACACTGCCGCGTCATACGCACGGGCGGCCTCGTTGGCGTTGTCGAAATTGCCGAGGCCGAGGCGCATCCTGCGGAACCGGATCTCGGCGAAGAAGCCGCCGGAGGGGCGCGCGCGGACGCCGCGGTATCCCCAAGTTTCCCGGCGAAGCGGCGGCATGGTGGCGTGGCAGTGGCGAGGCGAGAAAGAGCGGGGAGAAAGCGGTGGCGAGGCATAGAGCGGGGAGAGAGCGGTGGCAAGGCACAGAGCGGTGGGAGGGCGTTGGATTTTATAAAGCGCGCCGGACGCCGGACACCAAAACTAGCGCACGCCCGGCCACTTTTTCCCGCGTGTGCGCAATCCTTTCCTGACGTCTCTGGTATCTCTACTCTCTTCTCTACTGTTATATTTATTTTATATTTAATATTTATCTCTACTTCTCTACTTTCTATTTTTTTCTCTACTTTTTCCCTACTCTTATAAAAAATAGAGTTGGTGATGATGGTGTGATACGTCCATTTTGCAACATGCTTTTATATCGATATTTATTGCATTATGGGCTGTTATTTCACGTTATGTCACCATACTTATGTCTATTCTCTCTTATTTTACAAGGTTTACGTGAAGAGGGAGAATGCCGGCAGCTGGAATTCTGGGCTGGAAAAGGAGCAAATATTGGAGGCCTATTCCGCGCAACTCCAAAAGTCCTGAAACTCCACGGAATACCTTAAAATAAATAAAGAAAAATCGTCGCCAAAGATGAAGGCCAGGGGGCCCACACCCTGCTCACGAGGGTGGGGGGCGCGCCCCCCTACCTCGTGGGCCCCCTGGTGGCTCTCCGATGCCCATCTTCTCCTATATGAAGTCTTTCATCAAGAAAATAATCAGAAGCAACCTTTCGGGACGAGACTCCGCCGCCACGAGGCGGAACCTTGGCGGAACCAATCTAGGGCTCCGGCAGAGCTGTTCTGCCGGGGACACTTCCCTCTGGGAGGGGGAAATCATCATCCTCATCATCACCAACGCTCCTCTCACCGGGAGAGGGCAATCTCCATGAACATCTTCATCAGCACCGTCTCATCTCCAAACCCTAGTTCATCTCTTATATCCAATTCTTGTCTCCAAGTCCGGGATTGGTGCTAGTAGGTTGCTAGTAGTGTTGATTACTCCTTGTAGTTGATGCTAGTTGGTTTATTTGGTGGAAGATCATATGTTCAGATCCTTAATGCATATTATTACCCCTCTTATTATGAACATGAATATGCTTTGTGAGTAGTTACGTTTGTTCCTGAGGACAAGGGAGAAGTCTTGCTATTAGTAGTCATGTGAATTTGGTATTCGTTCGATATTTTGATGAGATGTATGTTGTCTAGCCTCTAGTGGTGTTTTGTGAACGTCGACTACATAACACCTCACCATTATTTGGGCCTAGAGGAAGGCATTGGGAAGTAATAAGTAGATGATGGGTTGCTAGAGTGACAGAAGCTTAAACCCTAGTTTATGTGTTGCTTTGTAAGGGGCTGATTTGGATCCATATGTTTCATGCTATGGTTAGGTTTACCTTAATACTTCTGTTGTAGTTGAGGATGCTTGCAATAGAGGTTAATCATAAGTGGGATGCTTGTTCAAGTAAGAACAGCACCCAAGCACCGGTCCACCCACATATCAAATTATCAAAGTACCGAACGCGAATCATATGAGCGTGATGAAAACTAGCTTGACGATATTCCCATGTGTCCTTGGGAGCGCTTTTCCTATTATAATAGTTTGTCTAGGCTTGTCCTTTGCTACAAAAAGGATTGGGCCACCTTGCTGCTCTTTATTTACTCTTGTTACTTGTTGCTCGTTACAATTTACCTTGTCACAAAACTATCTGTTACCACTTATTTCAGTACTTGCAGAGAATACCTTGCTGAAAACCGCTTATCATTTCCTTCTGCTCCTCGTTGGGTTCGACACTCTTACTTATCGAAAGGACTACGATAGATCCCCTATACATGTGGGTCATCAAGACTCTTTTTCGGCGCCGCTGTCGGGAGTGTAGCGCCTTTGGTAGGTGGAATTTGGTCAGGAAAAATTTATATAGTGTGCTGAAATTCATCGTCACTTGTTACTATGGAAAGTAATTCTCTGAGGGGCTTGTTCGGGTATCTTCACCCGCCCAAGAGAGCAAAGAGTTGCTCCTCAACCCACTGAACCTATTGAAAATGAAACTCCTTTTGAAGTTCCTTCGGGTATGATGGAAAAACTGCTAGCTAATACTTTTGTAGGAGATGGAACAAAGCATCCTGATGAACACCTTATATGTGGATGAGGTTTCTGGATTATTTAAGCTTGTAGGTATACCCGATGATGTTGTCAAGAAGAAGGCCTTCCCTTTATCTTTGAAGGGAGATGCATTGACATGGTATAGGCTATGTGATGGTATGGGATCATGGAACTACAAAAGATTGAAATTGGAATTTCATCAAAAATATTATCCTATGCATCTTGTTCATCGTGATCGCAATTATATATATAATTTTTGGCATCGCGAAGGAGAAAGCATCGCTCAAGTTTGGGGGAGGCTTAAATCAATCTTATATTCATGCCCCAATCATGAGCTCCCAAGAGAAGTCATTATTCAAAGTTTTTATGCTCGGCTTTCTGATAACAATCGCACCATGCTCGATACTTCTTGTGCTGGCTCTTTTATGATGAAGACTATTGAATTCAAATGGAATTTATTGGATAGAATTAAACGCAACTCTGAAGATTGGGACCTTGACGAAGGTAAGGAGTCAGGTATGACACCTAAGTTTGATTGTGTTAAATATTTTATGGATACCGATATTTTCCGTAAGTTTAGCACTAAATATGGACTTGACTCTGAGATAGTAGCTTCTTTCTGTGAATCTTTTGCTACTTATGTTGATCTCCCTAAGGAGAAGTGGTTTAAATATCATCCTCCCATAGAAGTAAAAGTAGCTGCACCTATTAAAGTTGAAGAAAAGACTGTCACTTATAATGATCCTATTGTTCCCACTTCTAATGTTGAGAAACCACCCTTCCCTGTTAGAATAAAGGATCATGCTAAAGCTTCAACTATGGTTCGTAAAAGCAATATTAGAACTTATACACCTCCTGAGAAAGTCAAAGTAGAACCTAATATTGCTATTGTTAAAGATCTCTTGTATGATAATACGATGGGCATGTTATTCAGTTCAATGGTGAAACGGCTAGAATTGCTAAACCGTGTACTAAAGATAAACATAGACCTATGGTAGGCGTGCCTGTTATTTCTGTTAAAATAGGAGATTGTCGGGGAAGCTGATCGTGACCCACGAACACCTATGGGACCTAGCGGACCGAGTCCCTTTTGGTTCGGTGGAGGGCGGAGATTGCACAAAGCGCAGATCGAGGCGATGCACACGAGCAGTTTTACCCAGCTTCGGAGCTCTCCGGAGAGATAATACTCCTACCGCTGCTTGTCTGATTATCTTGTGTTCTTGCTAGGGAGCAATGAGAGCTACAAAAACTAGCTTGAGTGTCTCTAGTCTTGAATGAGTCGAATGAGCCGAACCCTTTCTACGTTGCACATGGGCCTCCTTTTATAGGTTCACAGGGATCACCACAGGTGGCAATATAGATGAGGGTACAAATGGAAAAACAGTAGTTGGTACACCGATTTGTACAGTGTATAGTGTACTCTACCTAACTCTGACGGCAAGGGACAAAAGCATTAAATGCCCGTCCCTGTCGCCTAAACAGTGCAACAGGGACCGTCAGGTGCACCACCGTTTGCCACGATGGTAAGCTCATCAGCGCCGCTTATCGCTGCTCCCCGCTGGCTGCACAGCCTCTTGACACGCACGCCTGGAATGGCCCCATGGCGACACGTTGGTGGATGAGCTGGAGCGGAGATGAAGAGAGGTTGCCTGCCGCGGCAAGCACCTTGCCGTGGCTGAATCCTTGTCGTGCTCGGGAGCTTGTCGCTCACCAAGCCTTCCCGGCAAGCTCCTCTTGCCGGGGTCTTGTCTTCTGCGTGCCTTGAGTGGCCTTCCCGGCAAGCTCCTCTTGCCGGGGTCTTGTCTTCTTGGTTAAATACTTTGTTCTTGAATGGCTCCAATGGAACCATTGAGGATCTTGGTGGTCACTAGGCAGCCCTGCGCTGGTGTCTGAACTGCCCGTGCACGAAGTTCGGGATACTAGGGTACCCCTACTCTAGTACACCGACAGAGCCCTCGGGCTGGGCCACACACGGTGCCGAAGCGCTGTTGGGCCAGGCCCAAAATAGTGCACGGGCACGCCGCGGCCTAGATCACGCCGTTACTCGCCTGACTCCACCACGCCCCCATTTAACAAGACGCCACGGACGTGGCGCCGTGGGAGAGATCGTGGGGCTTTTAATTGAAAAGCGGAACGTCCGCCCCTCTCCCTCCTTATAAACAGGGGAAACAGGGGCAGGTCGCCCACCTCGCCATTGCTGTCACATCTCAAAAACCACCGTCGCTCCCTCCCTCCTTCTCGAGCCTGAAGAGAGCGACGCCCCTGAAGGAAATATGCCCTAGAGGCAATAATAAATGTTATTATTTATTTCCTTATATCATGATAAATGTTTATTATTCATGCTAGAATTGTATTAACCGGAAACATAATACATGTGTGAATACATAAACCTACAGAGTGTCACTAGTATGCCTCTACTTGACTAGCTCGTTAATCAAAGATGGTTATGTTTCCTAACCATGAACAAGGAGTTGTTATTTGATTAATGGGATCACATCATTAGTTGAATGATCTGATTGACATGACCCATTCCATTAGCATAGCACCTGATCGTATAGTTTGTTGCTAGTGTTTTCTTCATGACTTATACATGTTCCTATGACTATGAGATTATGCAACTCCCGCTTGCCCGAGGAACACTTTTGGTGCTACCAAACGCCACAACGAATCGGGTGATTATAAAGGTACATTACAGGTGTCTCCGAAGGTACATGTTGGGTTGGCATATTTGAGATTAGGATTTGTCACTCCGATTGTCGGAGAGGTATCTCTGGGCCCTCTCGGTAATGCACATCACATAAGCCTTGCAAGCATTGCAACTAAATGTGTTAGTTGTGAGATGATGTATTACGGAACGAGAAAAGAGACTTGCCAAGAATGAGATTGAACTAGGTATTGGATACCGACGATCGAATCTCGGCAAGTAACATACCGATGACAAAGGGAACAACGATGTTGTTATGCGGTCGACCGATAAAGATCTTCGTAGAATATGTAGGAACCAATATGGGCATCCAGGTCCCGCTATTGGTTATTGACCGAGAGGTGTCTCGGTCATGTCTACATAGTTCTCGAACCCGTAGGGTCCGCACGCTTAACGCTTTGATGGCGGTTATTATGAGTTTATATGATATTGATGTACGAAGGTTGTTCGAGTCCCGGATGAGATCACGGACATGACGAGGAGTCTCAAATGGTCGAGACATAAAGATTGATATATTGGAAGCCTATGTTTGACTCGGAATCACTCCGGTGAAATTGGGAATTTTACCGAGTACCGGGGTTACGGAACCTCCTGGGGAGTCAATGGGCCTTGATGGGCCTTAAGGGGAAAGAGAAAGGGGCCATATGCTGGCGCAGCCTTCCCCTTCCCTAGTCCTATTAGGATTAGGAGAAGGGGTGGCGCCTCTCTCCCTCTCCCTTGATCAAACCCTAGTTGGACTAGGATTGGGGGAATCCTACCCGGTGGGAGTAGGACTCCCAGCGCAGCCATAGGTGGCCGCCAGCCCTCCCCTTCCCTCCTTTATATACAGGCGAGAGGGCACCCCATGACACACAAGTTGATCTACGGATCTTTCCTTAGCTGTGCGGTGCCCCTTCCACCATATTCCACCTCGGTCATATCGTCATGAGCTTAGGTGAAGCCTGCGCTGGAGAAGTCATATCGTCGCGGAGCTTAGGCGAAGCCCCGCGTCGGTGGAGCATCATCATCGCCACCACGCCGTCGCCGACGGAACTCATCCCGACACTTTGCTGGATCGGAGTCCGGGATCGCCATCGAGCTGAACGTGTGCGAACTCGGAGGTGCCGACGCTCGGTGCTTGGATCGGTCGGGTCGTGAAGACGCACGACTACATCAACCGCGTTGTTATAACGCTTCGCTTTCGGTCTCACGAGGGTACGTGGACGGACACTCTTCCTCTCGTTGCTATGCCATCACCATGGTCTTGCGTGATCGTAGGAATTTTTTGAAATTACTACGTTCCCCAACAAATGGCATCCGAGCCTGGTTTTATGCGTTGATGTCATATGCACGAGTAGAACACAAGTGAGTTGTGGGCGATACAAGTCATACTACCTACCAGCATGTCATACTTTGGTTCAGCGGTATTGTGAGATGAAGCGCCCGGACCGACATTACGCCAGACGCTTACGCGAGACTGGTTTCACCGCCGTGAGCACTCGTTGCTTAAAGGTGGTGGCGGGTGTCTGCTCTCTCACTTTAGTTGAACCGAGTGTGGCTACGCCCGGTCCTTGAGAAGGTTAAAACGGAGTCTATTTGACGAAGTATCGTTGTGGTTTTGATGCGAGGTAAGAACGGTTCTTGCTCAGCCCGTAGCAGCCACGTAAAACTTGCAACAACAAAGTAGAGGACGCCTAACTTGTTTTTGCAGGGCATGTTGTGATGTGATATGGTCAAGACGTGATGCTATATTTCATTGTATGAGATGATCATGTTTTGTAACCGAAGTTATCGGCAATCGGCAGGAGCCATATGGTTGTCGCTTATTGTATGAAATGCAACGCCATGTAATTGCTTTACTTTATCACTAAGCAGTAGCGATAGTCGAGAAGCAATAGTTGGCGAGGCGACAACGATGCTACGATGGAGATCAAGGTGTCGCTACCGGTGACGATGGTGATCATGACGGTGCTTCGGAGATGGAGATCACAAGCACAAGATGATGATGGCCATATCATATCACTTATATTGATTGCATGTGATGTTAATCCTTTATGCATCTTATTTTGCTTTGATTGACGGTAGCATTATAAGATGATCCCTTACTAAATTATCAAGAAGTGTTCTCCCGAGTATGCACCGTTGCGAAAGTTCTTCGTTTGAGACACCACGTGATGATCGGGTGTGATAGGCTCTACGCTCAAATACAACGGTGCAAAACAGTTGCACACGCGAATACTCAGGTTATACTTGACGAGCTATGCATATAAGATATGACCTCGAACACGGAGACCGAAAGGTCGAGCGTGAATCATATAGTAGATATGATCAACATATTGATGTTCACCATTGAAACTACTCCATCACACGTGATGATCGGTCATGGTATAGTTGATATGGATCACGCAATCACTTAGAGAATTGGAGGGATATTTTTCTAAGTGGGAGTTCTTAAGTAATATGATTAATTGAACTTTAATTTATCATGAACTTAGTCCTGGTAGTATTTTGCAGATTATGTTGTAGATCAATAGCTCGCGTTGTTGCTTCCCTGTGTTTTTATATGTGTTCCTAGAGAAAATTGTATTGAAAAATGTTAGTAGCAATATTATGGATTGGATCCGTGATCTGAGGTTTATCCTCATTGCTGCACGTAAGAATTATGTCCTTGATGCACCGCTAGGTGACAGACCTATTGCAGAGCAGATGCGGACGTTATGAACGTTTGGCTAGCTCAATATGATGACTACTTGATAGTTTAGTGCACCATGCTTAACGGCTTAGAATCGGGACTTCAAAGACGTTTTGAACGTCATGGACCATATGAGATGTTCCAGAATTGAAGTTAATATTTCAAGCAAATACCGAGTTGAGAGATATGAAGTCTCCAACAAGTTCTATAGCTAAAAGATGGAGGAGAATCGCTCAACTAGTGAGCATGTGCTCAGATTGTCTGAGTACTTCAATCGCTTGAATCAAGTGGGAGTTAATCTTCCAGATAAGATAGTGATTGACAGAATTCTCTAGTCACCATCACTAAAGTTACTAGAACTTCGTGATGAACTATAATATGCAAGGGATGACGAAAACAATTCCCAAGCTCTTCGCGATGCTAAAAATCGGCGAAGGTAGAAATCAAGAAAAACATCAAGTGTTGATGGTAGACAAGACCACTAGTCTCAAGGAAAAGGGCAAAGGAAGAAGGGAACTTCAAGAAGAACGGCAAGCAAGTTGTTGCTCGAGTGAAGAAGCCCAAGTCTGGATCTAAGCACGAGACTAAGTGCTTTTGCTACAATGGAACTGGTCTTTGAAGCGGAACTACCCCAAGTATTTGGCGGATAAGAAGGTTGGCAAAGTGAACAAAGGTATATTTGATATACAGATTATTGATGTGTATTTTACTAGTGTTCGTAGCAACCCCTCGGTATTTGATACTGGTTCAGTTGCTAAGAGTAGTAACTTGAAACAGGAGTTGCGAATGAAGCGAAACTAGTTGAAAGGGAAGTGACGATGAGTGTTGGAAGTAGTTCCAAGATTGATATGATCATCATCGCACATTCCCTATACTTTCGATTAGTGTTAAACCTAAATAAATGTTATTTGGCTTATGCGTTGAGCATGAATATGATTTGATCATGTTTATTGCAATACGGTTATTCATTTAAGTAAGAGAATAAATTGTTGTTCTGCTTACATGAATAAAACCTTATATGGTTACACACCCAATGAAAATGGTTCGTTGGATCTCGATCGTAGTGATACACATATTCATAATATTGATGCCAAAAGATGCAAAGTTAATAATGATAGTGCAACTTATTTGTGGCACTTGCCGCTTAGGTCATATTGGTGTAAAGCGATGAAGAAGCTCCATGCTGATGGGATTTTGGAATCACTTGATTATGAATCACTTGATGCTTGCGAACCATGCCTTATGGGCAAGATGACTAAAGACTCGTTCTCGGAACAATGGAGCGAGCAAATGACTTATTGGAAATAATACATACCGATGTATGCGGTCCGATGAGTGTTAAAGCTCACGGCAAGTATCGTTATTTTCGACCTTCACAGATGATTTGAGCAGATATGGGTATATCTACTTGATGAAACACAAGTCTGAAACATTTGAAAAGTTCAAGAATTTCAGAGTGAAGTGAAGAATCATCGTAACGAGAAAATAAAAGTTTCTACGATATGATCGCAGAGGAAAAATATTTGAGTTACGAGTTTGGCCTTGATTAAAACAATGTGAAATAGTTTCACTACTCACGCCACCGGAACACCACAGCATAATGGTGTGTCCGAACGTCAGAATCGCACTTTATTGGATATGGTGCGATTTATGATGTATCTTACCGATTTACCACTATCGTTTTGGGGTTATGCATTAGAGACAGCTGCATTCACGTTTAATAGGGCACCATCTAAATCCGCTGAGATGACACCGTATGAACTATGGTTTAGCGAGAAACCTAAGCTGTCGTTTCTTAAAGTTTGAGTTGTGATGCTTATGTGAAAAAGTTTTCACCGATAAGCTCGAACCCAAATCGAGAAATGCGTCTTCATAGAATACCCAATGGTAACTATTGGGTACACCTTCTATCACAGATCCGAAAGCAAGATATTTGTTGCTAAGATGGATCCTTTCTAGAGAAGAAGTTTCTCTCGAAAGAAGTGAGTGGGAGGAAAGTAGAACTTGATGAGGTAATTGTACCTTCTCCCTTATTGGAAAGTAGTTCATCACGTAAATCAGTTCCAAAGTGATTCCTACACCAATTAGTGAGGAAGTTAATGATGATGATCATGAAACTTCAGATCAAGTTGTTACCAAACCTCGTAGGTCTTCCAGAGTAAGATCCGCACTGAGTGGTACGGTAATCCTATTCTAAAAGTCATGTTACTAGACCATGATGAACCTACGAACTATGAGGAAGCGATGATGAGCCCAGATTCGCGAAATGGTTTGAGACCATGAAATCTGAGATGGGATCCATGTATGAGAACAAAGTATGGACTTTGGTTGACTTGCCGATGATCGGCAAGCCATTGAGAATAAATGGATTTTCAAGAGGAAGACGGACACCGATAGTAGTGTTACTATCTACAAAGCTCGACTTGTCACAAAAGGTTTTGACAAGTTCAAGGTGTTGACTACAATGAGATTTTCTCAATTGTAGCGATGCTTAAGTCTGTCGAATCATGTTAGCAATTGCCACATTTTATGAAATCGGCAAATGGATGTCAAAACTACATTCTTTAATGGATTTATTAAAGAAGAGTTGTATATGATGCAACCGAAGGTTTTGTCAATCCTAAAGGAGCTAACAAAATGTGCAAGCTCCAGTGATCCATCTATGGACTGGTGCAAGCATCTCGGAGTTGGAATAAGCGCTTTGATAGTGTGATCAAAGCATATGGTTTTATATGACTTTTGGAGAAGCCTGTATTTACAAGAAAGTGAGTGGGAGCACTACAACATTTCGATAAGTATATGTGAATGACATATTGTTGATCGAAATAATGTAGAATTATTCTCGCAAAGCATAAAGGAGTATTTGAAAGGAGTTTTTCAAAGAAGGACCTCGGTGAAGCTGCTTACATATTGAGCATCAAGATCTATAGAGATAGATCAAAGACGCTTGATAAGTTTTTCAATGAATACATACCTTGACAAGATTTTGAAGTAGTTCAAAATGGAACAGTCAAAGAAAGAGTTCTTGCCTGTGTTACAAGGTGTGAGATTGAGTAAGACTCAAAATCCGACCACGGCAGAAGATAGAAAGAGAATGAAAGTCATTCCCTATGCATCAGCCATAGGTTCTATAAAGTATGTCATCTTGTGTACTGATCTATTGCATACCCTACCACTATGCTTGGCAAGGAGTGCAATAGTGATCTAGGAGTAGATCAATGGACAGCGGTCAAAATTATCCTTAGTAGAATAAGGATATGTTTCTCGATTATGGAAGTGACAAAAGGTTAAATAAGTAAAGGGTTACGTCGATGCAAGTTTTGACACCGATCTGGATGACTCTAAGTCACGATCTAGATACATATTGAAAGTGGGAGCAATTAGCTAGAGTAGCTCCGTGCGAGCATTGTAGACATAGAGATTTGCAAAATACTTACGGCTCTGAATGTGACAGACCGTTGACTAAAATTATCTCACAAGCAAAACATGATCACAACTTAGTACTCTTTGGGTGTTAATCACATGGCGATGTGAACTAGATTACTGACTCTAGTAAACCCTTTGGGTGTTGGTCACATGTCGATGTGAACTATGGGTGTTAACCACATATAGATGTGAACTATTGATGTTGAATCACATGGCGATGTGAACTAGATTATTGACTCTAGTGCAAGTGGGAGATCAAGGAAATATGCCCTAGAGGCAATAATAAATGTTATTATTTATTTCCTTATATCATGATAAATGTTTATTATTCATGCTAGAATTGTATTAACCGGAAACATAATACATGTGTGAATACATAAACCTACAGAGTGTCACTAGTATGCCTCTACTTGACTAGCTCGTTAATCAAAGATGGTTATGTTTCCTAACCATGAACAAGGAGTTGTTATTTGATTAATGGGATCACATCATTAGTTGAATGATCTGATTGACATGACCCATTCCATTAGCATAGCACCTGATCGTATAGTTTGTTGCTAGTGCTTTTCTTCATGACTTATACATGTTCCTATGACTATGAGATTATGCAACTCCCGCTTGCCCGAGGAACACTTTGGGTGCTACCAAAGCGTCACAACGTAATCGGGTGATTATAAAGGTACATTACAGGTGTCTCCGAAGGTACATGTTGGGTTGGCATATTTCGAGATTAGGATTTGTCACTCCGATTGTCGGAGAGGTATCTCTGGCCCTCTCGGTAATGCACATCACATAAGCCTTGCAAGCATTGCAACTAAATGTGTTAGTTGTGAGATGATGTATTACGGAACGAGAAAAGAGACTTGCCGATGTGAGATTGAACTAGGTATTGGATACCGACGATCGAATCTCGGGCAAGTAACATACCGATGACAAAGGAACAACGATGTTGTTATGCGGTCTCGACCGATAAAGATCTTCGTAGAATATGTAGGAACCAATATGGGCATCCAGGTCCCGCTATTGGTTATTGACCGAGAGGTGTCTCGGTCATGTCTACATAGTTCTCGAACCCGTAGGGTCCCACGCTTAACGTTTGATGGCAGTTATTATGAGTTTATATGATATTGATGTACGAAGGTTGTTGAGTCCCGGATGAGATCACGGACATGACGAGGAGTCTCGAAATGGTCGAGACATAAAGATTGATATATTGGAAGCCTATGTTTGACTCGGAATCACTCCGGGTGAAATTGGGAATTTTATCGAGTACCGGGGTTACCGGAACCTCCCGGGAGTCAATGGGCCTTGATGGGCCTTAAGGGGAAAGAAAAGGGGCCATATGCTGGCGCAGCCTTCCCCCTTCCCTAGTCCTATTAGGATTAGGAGAAGGGGTGGCGCCTCTCTCCCTCTCCCTTGGTCAAACCCTAGTTGGACTAGGATTGGGGGAATCCTACTCCGGTGGGAGTAGGACTCCCAGCGCAGCCATAGGTGGCCGGCCAGCCCCTCCCTTCCCTCCTTTATATACAGGCAGAGGGCACCCCATGACACACAAGTTGATCTACGGATCTTTCCTTAGCCGTGTGCGGTGCCCCTTCCACCATATTCCACCTCGGTCATATCGTCATGAGCTTAGGTGAAGCCTGCGCGGAGAAGTCATATCGTCGCGGAGCTTAGGCGAAGCCCTGCGTCGGTGGAGCATCATCATCGCCACCACGTCGTCAGGTTGACGGAACTCATCCCGACACTTTGCTGGATCGGAGTCCGGGGATCGTCATCGAGCTGAACGTGTGCAGAACTCGGAGGTGCCGTACGTTCGGTGCTTGGATCGGTCGGGTCGTGAAGACGTACGACTACATCAACCGCGTTGTTATAACGCTTCAGCTTTCGGTCTACGAGGGTACGTGGACGGACACTCTTCCCTCTCGTTGCTATGCCATCACCATGGTCTTGCGTGATCGTAGGAAAATTTTTGAAATTACTACGTTCCCCAACAGCCCCGCCCCCCATCGCCACCAACGCCATCAACGCCGTCGGCCTCCTCCACCACCTCCACCATGGCTCCGAAAGCCGACAAGGGGAAGGGCGTGAAGTCGGCTGAAGCGCAGCGGCTCGCGGCGCTGCGAAAGGAGCAGGCCATCTTCGACCCCCAGCTCGACGCAAAGGAGCTGCGGGAGGGGTACTACCTCTTCTGGTCGACGGAGACGCGGGCGCACTGCAAGACGAGGGTGATCTCCGCCGCCGATCCGAGAAGATTTCTGTCGGGTATCCTTCTTCGCGCTCTTCTTCTCTGCGGGCTCGCCCGCCTTTTCAATTCTTTTGCGACATCATGAACACCTACGGTCTCCGCCTCCTTGATTTCACCCCCAACGCTGTCCTGACCATGGCAGTTTTCGCACACCTTTGCGAAAACTTTGTCGGAGTCCACCCAAACGTAACCCTCTTCCGTCACTTCTTCCTGCCCCGCGTTGAGAGAGGAGAGCCGCTTGCCGGAGGGATTGCTTGGATCTCCAGGATCGGCAAGAAAGAAGCATATCTGGAAGGAGAGCTCCGTAGCAAGTGGGAGGAGTGGAGAGCCGATTGGTGTTGGATCATTGAGGAGAACCCGCAGCCCTTCACTGCCCAGCGCCACAATCCCATAGTGCGCGACAACGATTGGAGCAACTTGGCGCCGGAGGATGCTAGGTTGAAGATTGCCGTGACCCGGATCTTGCGCCTCGTGCATGCGGACTCATCTGAGGCGCTGTTGGCGCTGGATTTCCTTCGCCGCCGCGACGCTTCCCTTGCAGGAGAGGAGGAGACATGCTTGGGAGTTCCAAAATGCGGCGGACATCACGAGGCTGCGCCCGGGCCTCAACTGGAATTTCACCGTCTTGGAGCTGGATGCGATCTTTCTTTGGAGCTGTTCAAGCACCACCCAGATCACCCAGTGGTTCATGTTGCCGAGGGGGTCGTCCCTTTGTGCAACAACTCTTCGCTTGACCGCATCCGTGCGATGATGCTGCCAGCGATTCCCATGGGATCGCTCCAACTTGGCAAGAGCCCGCCGACGACGTCGTACAGCAGTTCTTCGACAACTCGGAAGAAGTGCCGATTTGCGCCGACGAGCAGAAGTGGCTCACCCGTGACACCACCGACGCCGAGCTGCAGCGCATCGTCACCAGGCTGGAGGAGGCGGCGGAAGCTGCTGCCGCTGGTGAATACAGGTTCGCCGTGGAGGAGGCGGAGGCAGCCGAGGCGGCAAGCCTTGCCGACCGAGAGGAGCTTGCCGGCGCGGAGGAGCAGGCCGAGCCTGATGCTGAGCCGAACGAGCCTGCCGGGGCGCCCCCACCTTCAGATAGCTTGTCGTGGGAGGAGCCCGCAGCTCCACCAAGAAGGCGCCCGCAAGACCGGGAAGTGGCGGGCGGCAGGCGGGCTAACAGCCGTCGCGCCCGGCGCGCTTCCACCGCTGCAAGCTCTGTTGCGCTGGGGCGCCTCACGCCGCCACAACAATCGGAGCGGGCCTTCTGGGACCACGGCTCCCGCACCCGCCAAGCATCCGAGGGAGCCTACTCTTCCAGCTCGCCGCACCGAGGCGGAGCGGATTCGACTTCTCCGCCTCAGCCCGAGGAAGAAGAAGAAGAGTAAGATCTTGTCATTGTACTTGTAATCCTTCAATTTGCTGCTTTGTCTTGTATCTGATTTGCTTCATTCTGAACTCTTTCCTTATTCAGGACGCTGGCTCGGAGGGCGTCAAGAGAGCCAAGACCCGGTGGTTGTCATCGAAGACGATCCCCGTGGCGGCTGTGGAGGCGCTGCTGAGACCCCTTGCCGGACCGGCAACCCTTCTCGAGCAGCCCCAAAGACAGCCCCCAGCGTAAGTAATTGGTTTATTTCTTACGGTTAGGTGTGCATGGGTGCTCCTTCTTCTTGATATCGACTTGTTGATTTGTGTAGGAGCAGAGCAGCCTCATCGGGAGGCCCGTAAGTCGCTCCCAAATTCATGCTCGCTTCAACTACGCCGCCAAGGGAGAATTCTCCGGCAAGGGAGCGCTCTCCGGCAAGGGATGCTTCTCCGCCAAGGGACATCACCAGTGATCCTCCGGTGGTCGAGACCATGGCTGCAGACCCCATCGCAGGTAATCCTCTTGCGTGACAATTTCCCTTGGGTTCTTTTTCTTCTGTTTTCCTTTTCGAACATTTGCTTGATCGTTTCTTTCTTTTTCTCGATCGCCGATCCATCTCGCCGCAGAGCCGATGGAGACCGAGGTCGCCGGCGAGGAGGACGCGTCTTGGCGCGGTTAATCGGCGACGCCGCCACCATGGAGGAAGAGACTGGCGCCGATGGATCCGCCGGCGAGGAGGCCGCCAAGGCTGCCGCCGCAAAGGCTGGTGAGGGGTCTAGCGATCGTACTGACGACCCTGAGGCCGCAGGAGCGCCAGGCGCTACACCGACCGCCGATCCCTCCGCCACCGATGCAGCATCAGTTCAAGAGCCCCAGCCCGGCGCTTATCTAAAGGCCGCGACGGCGTCTTCATCAAGCTCCCATGGGCGCCGAGCTCCTGTGGCACCGGTCGTGGGGAGACCTTCGACGAAGAGCTGCTGCGCCTCCATTGGGCTGTCGCTGGTTGACGCGCCAAGCAGCAGCAGCGCGAAGTCCGAGGAGGAGTCAAGTTAAAGAAGTTGTTGTCGCTCTACACCGCTACCGACAAGCCAAACTGGAGTCCCGGAAGCACTTGTCGCGAGGGCGGAGCGACATGGAGAAACGCGCAGAAGAGCTCCGGCGCGCCAACCAAGAAGCCCTCCGGGATGTAGCAGAAGCGCGGGAGCAACTCTTCGAAGAGCGCACAACCTTCATCCTTGAGAAGGCTGAGGTCAAGGAGCAGCAAAGGCTTGCCGGCGAGAAGCTATCTGCGTAAGAAGGCGAGCTGGCGCAGCGGAAGACCAACCTTGACAGCTATGAGGAAGAGCTTGCCGCGCGCGAGCAATCACTTGGCGGAGCTCTCAAGGAGGCGAAGGACGCTGCCGCAGCTGCCGAGGCCGCCAAGAAGGAGTTGGAGACAAAAGTGACGCAGGTGGAGGCCGGTCTGAAGAGCGGCGAAGAGCTTGCTGCTGAAGCACGAAGCGCGAGAAGGACGCCTACACTCTTGGCGAGTTGCAGGGCCGTCTCGCTGAGAGGATCAAAGAGCTCGACGCTGCCAAGGACTCCAAGGCGGATCTTGAGCTGAAGCTGACCACCTTGATGGAGACGCTGGACAGCGCCAAGGAGCGGGAAGCGGGTCTGTTGGAGAAGATCAAGGCCAACGAGGAGCTGCTGGCGAATGCCACGACCGCCCACAACACCTTCAGAGAGAACATGATGATCTGGACCGAGGGTCTTGTAAACACAGCCGCCGCCATCGACAAGGAGCTGATGGAGCTGGGGATGGTGGATCTCGGGTACTCCACCGACGAGCATCTCCAACCCAGCGCCAAGCTCAGCCTGTTCTTCAAGGGCGTGGTGGCGGCTCTCCAGCGGCTCCGGGAAGAGATCCCAAAGCAGCTGGCCGATGAGTCGTGCCAAATCTGTGCAGGGGCTCTTTACAAGGTGCTGATGAAGGTGGCCTTCCGCAATCCAGGCGTTAGCTTCGCCAACGTCCTCAAGTCCTTGCCACCTACTGCTGACGTTGAACCGCTCAAGGCCCTTGTCGCACCCATTGTGGACAGGGTGAGCGGAGTCAAGAGGGTTGATGGCGACCGCGTGGACTAGGCCGCCAAATTTATCTTTCCCTTGTCGCTGTTGATCATGTTTAGGAGAACAATTTATTAGATCTGCGACAAGTTATTTTTGTAATATACTCTATCTTAGGCAACGATTGCAATGCTATTTCCTTTACTCGATTCCTTCCTTTGTATGTTTGTGCCCTACGCTTTTAGGGAACTTGTCGGCGCGGGCACCTTTGCCGCTAGCGCTGAGTGCGGAACGTCAGCAGCCTGCTGGCGGTGCCACCTCCGACAAGCAACCTTGTCGCAACTAGTTGCAGCTCACTTAAGTTGTTGAGCGGACTCGAAACAAAGTAAGGGCGCGACCAGCTATGAGTTGGTTCCTCCGCGCACAGGTTTTCCATACAAAGTACTATCGTTCGAGGAAGATAACTTAAAAATTTAAAACAGTCTGCTCAAACTTTAGCAACTTAGCTTTTCTGTCGTTTGCTTCCCGGCAAGGCGATACTTCCTCGAGCGACACTTGGTGGCCCACACCATTATCTTCTCCTCCCCGGCTAAGTTGTGGGTGGATGAACCTTCCTTTCTTTGAGAAAGAGAAAGAAGAGAAAATAAAGTCATGGAGCCTAGTGGCTCGTTATTGCTTACCGAGTGTCGATGCTGCACAAAACGTCAGACAAAGCATGCAACAAAATTATGAAAGCATGAAATTGACAAGTTGTGCGCAATACATAAGCTTTACTGATGCACGGGGTCTGCGCCCGGCTTTGTACAAAGGAGTACATGCAACATCGGAAAGACTTGTACAAAAGGTGGTTGCCGGAACAGGTTCCGGCAACCGCGCCCTATGGGTAAAACTTACGAAGATGCTCAATGTTCCAGCAGTTGCTCACCGGAATGCCATCTTCGGTCTCAAGGCGGAAAGCACCAGGCCTAGTGACTCGTTTCACCCGATAAGGGCCTTCCCACTTCGGCGTCAACTTGTTGGAATTCTTGGCGGACTGAACGCGCTGAAGAACAAGATCGCCTTCCTCGAAGCTTCTGGCACTAACTTTGCGGCTGTGGTAGCGGCGCAAAGCTTCTCGGGTAACGAGCGGCTCAGACAAAGAGTTCAAGACGGTCCTCCTCGAGGAGCAAGCAGGCCATCTTGTCGCAGCTGCTCTTGCTCAAGCTCATCATAGCGAGTACTCGAGGTGACCCGTACCACGAGTTCCGTGGGGAGAACTGCCTCTGCTCCATAGACTAGAGCGAAGGTGTCCGCGGTGGCTCGATTTGCCGTCGTCTGATCGACCAAAGAACCACCAGCAGCTCCTCAATCCAGTTTCTTCCGCACTTGTGCAGCCCGTCGAAAGTTCTGGTCTTGAGTCCTCGCAGCACTTCAGCGTTTTCCCTCTCGCTTGACCGCTGCTTCTCGGATGAGCAATGAAGCAAAGCAGACCTTGGCGCCAAGATCTTGGACGATTGCATGAAGGCGTGACTTCGTGAATTGTGTGCCGTTGTCGGTGATGATCCGGTTAGGAATCCCAAACGGCAAACAATTGACCAAGAACTTGATCGCCGTGTCGTGCTGTCACCTTCCTCATCGCTTCCACTTCCGCCACTTTGTGAACTTGTCGATTGCAACGCATAAGTACTCAAAGCCCCGACAGCTTCGGGGAAAGGGGCCGCGGATGTCGAGCCCCTGCACGAAAATGGCCGGGATAAAGGGATCGTCTGGAGAGCTTGAGCTGGCTGGTGTATTTGCTTGGAATGGGCGCACACTTCACACTTGGTTACTTGTGCAGTTGCATCCTGGAGGGCTGTCGGCCAGAAGAAACCTTGCCGGAAAGCTTTGCCGGCAAGTCCTCTTGCGCCAATGTGGTGACCACATATGCCTCCATGTATCTCTGCCAACAGCTTCTGTCCATCTTCCCGGTGAATACACTTCAATTTCACACCGTTGAGTCTTCTTCTGTACAGCGTGTTGTCGACCAACTGATACATACTTGACTGCCGGGCTACTCTCTCCGCTTCTTCTTGCTCTTCGGGAAGTTCTCATGTTTGAAGGAAATGGACAATCTGCTGTGCCCATGCTGGAGCTTGCGGCTCGACAACAAGGACTAAAGGCACATCTGCTGCTGCGGGAACATCAGCTTCTACGGCAAGAACCTGCGGCTCGGCCGGAGCTTGATGTTCCCCGGCAAGCTTGCCGGAGCAAAACTTGTCGGGAGCGTCTGCTTCAACGAAACAAACCCTAGGGCTTGTCGGAGCAGACTGCTCCTCAAAGATTCTTGGTGTTGATCTTGGGGACCTTCGCGCGGCGGTTTGGGTAGCTCTGCGGAAAATAGTCACCGAAATCAACTTCCTCTTCTTATTCTGTCCGATTGATGGCGTTACAGCTTGGTTGAGTCAGCTTGAGCACAAAAATCCCTGGTTCCACGTGTAACTTGAGTCTGGCGCACTTTGACGAGCCATCGGCAATGTCATTTCGAGCTCTTGGAACATGTTCCATTTGCAGGCCTTCAAAGTGTTCTTCTAGTTTTCTCACTTCATCGACGTAGGCTTCCATCAACGGACTCTGATAATCATTGTTCACTTGCCGGACGACAAGCTGCGAGTCACCCCTGACAACGAGCTTCCTGATCCCAAGGTCCACTGCAATTCTGAGACCGGCAAGCAAACCTTCATACTCTGCAGTATTATTTGTTGCTTGCTCCTTGGGAAAGTGCATTTGGACTATGTACTTGAGGTGCTCTCCGGTGGGTGCGATAAGTAGCACGCCGGCACCGGCGCCTTGCAGTGAGAAGGCACCATCAAAGTACATCAGCCACTCTTTACTTGCTTCCTTGACGGGGATACTCGTCTCTGGAATTTCTTCATCTTGCGTCGGCGCCCATTCGCTATAAACTCGCCAATGCTCGCTTTGGATAGTTGAAGTGCTTTCAAACTTGAGCCAAAGCTTGACAGTTCCAAATGCCCACTCGACAATCCTGCTGTTGCTTCGGGTTTTGCAATATCCTCTTCAATGAAAGCGAGTGACGATTGTGATTTCATGTGCTTGGAAGTAATGGCGCAGCTTTCTCGAGGCCATGAGGAGGCGAAAGTTTCGCACACGGAGTACCTTGACCTAGCCCCCTGTAGAAGGGAACTTACAAAGTACACTGGTCGCTGCACCATCCTTTTCTGAATCTTCTCGCTCATCTGCGCAGATCCATTCTTGTCGGAACCAGAGCTTGTCGGCGAAGCCCCCTGCTTGTCGCTGGATGCATCTGCCTTGGTTGCCGGCTCATCGTCTGCCTCCCTTTCCGCTACTAACGCAGCACTAACCACTTGATTGGTTGCCGCTATGTACAGCAGCAACTTCTCTTGTGGCCTAGGTGCGACAAGTATTGGAGTGGAGGACAGGTACCTCTTTAAGTCTGCAGCGCAGCCTCCGCTTCGAGTCCATTTCATTGGACCTGCCTTTTCAAAATCTTGAAAAATGGCGAGGCGCGTTCAACAGACCTAGAGATAAACCTGCCGAGAGCAGCCACGCAACCGCAAGTCTTCGTACATCCTTTACGCGCTTTGGTGCTTCAATCTGCTCAATGGCCTTGATCTTGTCGGGATTGGCTTCAATTCCCGCCGAGACACGAAGAACCGAGAAGCTTGCGGAAGGAACTCCAAACACGCACTTCTCGTGGTTAAGCTTGAGGTTGATCTTGCGCACATTTGCAAAGGTCTCATCTAAATCTTGAACCAGAGTTGCTTTGTCCTTGCTCTTGACCACTATGTCATCCATGTAGGCTTCTACATTTCGTGCATTTGCGGCTCAAAAGCGCCATGGACCACTCTTGCAAGCGTTGAACCAGCATTCTTCAAACGAAAGGCATCCGTATGAAACAAAGTATGTGCCACATGGTGTGATAAATGCGGTTTTCTCTTCATCCTCTTCTGCCATGAAGATTTGATGATATCCTGAGTATGCATCAAGAAATGAAAGCAGATCACATCCAGCCGTGGAGTCAACAATCTGGTCGGTGCGCGGCAAGGGAAATGGGTCTTTGGTACAAGCTTTATTAACATCTGTGAAGTCAATACAAAGTCTCCATTTCCCATTTGCCTTGCGTACAACTACCGGATTGGCCAACCACGTGGGATGGAGCACTCCCGACAAGGCCTGCTGCTTCCAGTTTCTTGATCTCTTCGCAATGAACTCTTGGCGCCCATTGCTGTTTCGACTTTCGCTTGACGGGCGCGCGATGAGGACAGACAGCTAAGTGGTGCTCAATTACTTTCACAGGAACACGGGGATGTCGATGGTTGCCATGCAAACACATCGACATTCGCCCGCAGAAAGCAACGAGCTCGCCTTCCTATTTAGGGTCGAGAGTGGGCGATGGTGAAGGTACCACCGGTGCCGCCCTCCTTGGCGGGCACCCTCTTGGTCTTGGCGGAGCTGCCATCATCTTCTTGCACTTGCGGTGGAGCTCGATGGTGCGTCCTCAACGGTAGCGCAGCACTCCGAAGAGGTGCGCTTGCCGGAGTGGGCATCAGAGCTGTTGCCGGACTTGGTCTTCTTCTTCCCCCCGGGAGCTTCAGCGGCAAGTGATTTGCTATCTGTCGCAGCTGCTGCTTCTCGGTAAATCTTGTCGGCGCAGATAAGAGCATCTTTCTTGTCGCCATGAACAGAAATGACACTTATCGGGCCGGGCATCTTGAGCAAGTTGTATGCATAATGAGAGGCTGCCATGAACTTGGCGAGTGCTGGACGGCCAAGTATTCCATTGTAGGGCAATGGGAAATCAGCAACGTCGAATGTGACCCTCTCAGTTCTGAAGTTCAGCTCGCTGCCAAATGTTACCGGCAACGTGATCTTCCCTTTCGGCTTGCTCCTTCCCGGATTGATTCCTTGGAACGTGCCAGTCTCTTCGAGCTCGCTGTCAGGGATTTGAAGCTTCTGGAGCACTGCGGAGGAGATCAGGTTTAAGCCGGCCCCACCGTTAACTAGCATCTTGGTGACCTTGAGGTTGCGGATAGTTGGTGAGACCAACATCGGCAAGCACCCGACCGCAGTTATGCGATCAGGGTGGTCCTCAATATCAAAGATGATAGGCGTGCTGGACCACTTCAAAGGCCTGCGTGACTCTACGGATGGTTCTGCTGCATTAACCTCCCGCATCCATTGCTTGAGATGGCGGTGTGAGGTATGCAGAGAAGCACCACCGTCAACGCAGAGGACCTCCGTGGCTTTCTGAAACTCCTGCTCGTCAGCCTCATCGTCTTCCATATCTTCATCGTCGTCGTCTTCATCCTTGTCGCGGCCGCGGGGAGGTCTGTCTCCTTGCCGCTGCTTGGCCTTGCCGCGGCGTCCTCCCCGGCCGGGTCGCTTCTTGCTAGCTGCCCCAGCACCTTCCTAGTCCTTCTCCTTGTCGCGCCGCTCGTACTCAGCTTTCTGCTGTTCAACAAGCTGCTCGACCTTCTTGCAGCTCTGGAGGTCGTGGCCCTTGATGCGGTGGATCTTGCAGTACTGCTTGTTGGAGCTGTCCTGCTTGTCGGCGGCCGCCACAGCTTGGTGTTCGGTGTCAGCGGCGACCTCCTTGCCGGAGCCACCAACCTTGGCCTTCTTGGCGCCACCTCCGTTGCCGGACTGCTCGACAACTAGTACCTCTTTGCTTTTCTTGTTTCTGTTGTTCCGCCGCCGGCTCTTCTTTGCCGGAGCGGTCTCCTCACTGTCAGATCCTGCTTCTGCGTTCTCTCCTGGGAGTCTTCTTCCTTCCTCAGCACGTGCACACTTGTCGGCCAAGGCATACAGCTCACTGACGTGCTTGACTTTACACATCGCCATCTCCTCCCTCATCCTGCGGTTCTGCACGTTCTGATGAAACGCGCTGATCACCGCGGCAGGGTGTACATCTGGGATGTTTTAGTGCACACGGCTGAATCTCTGGATGAACTTGCGCAGGGACTCTCCTTCCCTCTGGGCAAGCAGGTGAAGGTCACTCTCCTGGCCATGAGACTTGTGGCCGCCCGTGAAGGCGCCGACAAACTGATGGCATAGATCTGCCCAAGAAGATATGGAACTGTCCGGCAAGTGCATGAGCCAAGATCTGATATTTGGCTTGAGTACCAGCGGGAAGTAGTTGGCGAGGATCTTGTCGTCTCGTCCCCCTGCAGCTTGCACCGCAATGGTGTAGATGTTGAGGAACTCCGATGGATGCGTCCTGCTATCATACTTCTCCGCACATCGGCTTGAAGTTTTTCTTGTCGGCCTTTGGACTTGCCGCAACTCACGATCGAGCGCAGGGCAACCTACCGTACGGCAAGTCACCCGTTCCCCGGGCGCATGCATCGCCAACAGAGGGCCCAGGCGCTGTTCGGATTGACCGCGCTTCTCTTGGCGCTTCGGCGCGAGTTCGGCGTCTTCTTGTTGCCGTTCTTGAAGAACTTGGCGCTGATCACGGCGAGCTCGTGGATCCGGCGACGCGTGGAGTCATTTGCCGAGGTGGATCCGACGAGTCGGCGATCTTGGCCTTCGGATGGAGAGTGCATGGTGGTTGCACCCCCATAGGTTTCATCGCCACCGGCTCGTGCCTTGTCGTCACGCCGCGGCAGGGATGCAGTTGGTTACCGCGGAGTGTCGCCGTTGGCAAAGCCGATGAGACTTTGAATGGTGGCCCTCCATTCGTCGACCTTGTCAGCCGTTGGAGGGTAATCCAGGAGCAGTTGAGCTCGCGCCAAAGCTTCCGCTGAGTGGTGGGCGGCAATGGCGAACGGTGCGAGGCGCGGATGTGCTCGGACTTCTAAATACATTAGAAGGAGCAGCATCCCGCCCAGCGACCGTGCCCGCCGCACCAACACTGTTGGCGCGAGCTGCTCTTGAACGTCTCTCGATCCACCAGCTCGATCTTGGCCCAACGAACGTATGGCGCTGCGAGCACCATGACGCTTATCGGTCTCGCGCCTCCTGAGATGGACGCGACGATCCGGACGCCGAGGTATCGCCGCCTTGTCCTTGGACTTGGCAGCGTCGTGGGCTCCCTCGACGACGCCCGTTCCTCCGCCAGCGTCTTCCCCACCACTCGTCAGCTCCGGTGGTGGTGGGTTTGACGCGGACGGCTCTGCTGCCGCCGAAGCCTTCTTCTTCGGTGGCATGTCGATGTAGATGATGAAGATGTTGCTCGTGTGAACGCCGGATCAGGTTCACACAGCCTCGACGCCCCCTACCTGGCGCGCCAAAGATGTCGGGGAAGCTGATCGTGACCCACGAACACCTATGGGACCTAGCGGACCGAGTCCCTTTTGGTTCGGTGGAGGGCGGAGATTGCACAAAGAGCAGATCGAGGCGATGCACACGAGCAGTTTTACCCAGCTTCGGAGCTCTCCGGAGAGATAATACTCCTACTGCTGCTTGTCTGATTATCTTGTGTTCTTGCTAGGGAGCAATGAGAGCTACAAAACCTAGCTTGAGTGTCTCTAGTCTTGAATGAGTCGAATGAGCCGAACCCTTTCTACGTTGCACATGGGCCTCCTTTTATAGGTTCAAAGGGATCACCACAGGTGGCAATATAGATGAGGGTAAAAATGGAAAAACAGTAGTTGGTACACCGATTTGTACAGTGTACAGTGTACTCTACCTAACTCTGACAGCAAGGGACAAAAGCATTAAATGCCCATCACTGTTGCCTAAACAGTGCAACAGGGACCGTCAGGTGCACCACCGTTTGCCACGATGGTAAGCTCGTCAGTGCCGCTTATCGCTGCTCCCCGCTGGCTGCACAGCCTCTTGACACGCACGCCTGGAATGGCCCCATGGCGACACGTTGGTGGATGAGCTGGAGCGGAGATGAAGAGAGGTTGCCTGCCGCGGCAAGCACCTTGCCGCGGCTGAATCCTTTGTCGCTCGGAGCTTGTCGCTCACCAAGCCTTCCCGGCAAGCTCCTCTTGCCGGGGTCTTGTCTTCTGCGTGCCTTGAGTGGCCTTCCCGGCAAGCTCCTCTTGCCGGGGTCTTGTCTTCTTGGTTAAATACTTTGTTCTTAAATGGCTCCAAAGGAACCACGGAGGATCTTGGTGGTCACTAGGCAGCCCTGCCACGGGTGTCAGAATCGCTCATGCACGAGTTCGGGATACTAGGGTACCCCTACTCTAGTACACCGATAGAGATCATTGTTATCATGGCTTATGTGATATGGGTGCTAGTGCTAGTGTAATACCCATAGATTTATACAAAGAAATTATGCATGATATTGCACCTATTGAGTTGGAAGATATTGATGTCACAATTAAGCTTGCTAATAGAGATATTATATCGCCAGTGGGAATTGTTAGAGATGTAGAAGTCTTGTGTGGGAAAACTAAATATCCTGCTGATTTTCTTGTTCTTGGTTCCCCACAAGATAGTTTTTGTCCCATTATATTTGGTAGACCCTTCTTGAATACTGTTAATGCTAGGATAGACTGCGAAAAGAATGTTGTTGCTATTGGCTTGGATGATATGATTCATGAGTTTAATTTCTCTAAATTTAGTAAACAACATCATGAAGAAGAATTGCCTAGTAAGGATGAAATTATTGGTCTTGCTTCTATTGCCGTACCTCCTAGTGATCCTTTAGAACACTATTTGCTAGACCATGAAAATGATATGTTCATGAATGAAAGAAGGGAAATAGATGAAGTATTCTTTAAACAGGAACCTATTCTGAAACACAATTTGCCTGTTGAAATCTTCGGGGATCCTCCTCCACCCAAGGGTGATCTCGTGTTTGATCTTAAACCGTTGCCTGATAATCTTAAATATGCTTATCTTGATGAAAAGAAAATATATCCTGTTATTATTAGTGCTAACCTTTCAGAGTATGAAGAAGAAAGATTATTGAAAACTCTGAAGAAGCACCTTGCCGCTATTGGATATGCTCTTGATGATCTTAAGGGCATTAGTCCCACTCTATGTCAACATAAATAAATTTGGAAGCGGATGCCAAACCGGTTCGTGATCCTCAACGACGTTTGAATCCTAAAATGAAAGAAGTGGTAAGAAAAGAAATACTCAAGCTTCTGGAGGCAGGTATAATTTATCCCGTTGTCGATAGTCGATTGGGTAAGTCATGTCCATTGTGTCCCTCAGAAGGGAGGTATTACTGTTGTCCCTAATGATAAAGATGAATTGATCCCTCAAAGAATTATCACAGGTTATAGGATGGTAATTGATTTCCGCAAATTAAATAAAGCTACTAAGAAAGATCATTACCCCTTACCTTTTATTTATCAGATGCTAGAAAGATAATGCAAACATAAACATTATTGCTTTCTAGATGGTTATTCTGGTTTCTCTCAAATACCTGTGTCGGCTAAAGATCAATCAAAGACTACTTTTACATGCCCTTTTGGTACTTTTGCTTATAGACGTATGCCTTTTGGTCTATGTAATGCACCTGCTACCTTTCAAAGATTCATGATGGCTATATTCTCTAACTTTTGTGAAAAGATTTGTGAGGTTTTCATGGACGACTTTTCCGTCTATGGATCCTCTTTTGATGATTGCTTGAGCAATCTTGATCGAGTTTTGCAGAGATGTGAAGAAACTAATCTTGTCTTGAATTGGGAAAAGTGCCACTTTATGGTTAATGAAGGTATTGTCTTGGGGCACAAAGTTTCTGAAAGAGGTATTGAAGTTGATAAAGCCAAGGTTGATGCTATTGAAAAGATGCCATGTCCCAAGGACATCAAAGGTATAAGAAGTTTCGTTGGTCACGCCGGATTTTATAGGAGGTTCATTAAGAACTTCTCAAAAATTTCTCGGCCTCTGACTAATTTATTACAAAAAGATGTACCATTTGTCTTTGATGATGATTGTGTAGAAGCATTTGAAATACTTAAGAAAGCATTAGTCTATGCACCTGTTGTTCAGCCACCTGATTGGAATTTACCCTTTGAAATTATGTGTGATGCTAGTGATTATGCTGTAGGTGCTGTTCTAGGGCAAAGTGTTGATAAGAAATTAAATGTTATCCATTATGCTAGTAAGACTCTAGACAATGCTCAAAGAAATTATGCTACTACCGAAAAGGAACTGTTAGCAGTTGTATTTGCTTGTGATAAATTCGGACCCTATATTGTCGATTCTAAAGTAACTATTCACAATGATCATGCTGCTATTAAATATCTTATGGAAAAGAAAGACGCAAAGCCTAGACTTATTAGATGGGTTCTCTTGCTACAAGAATTTGATTTGCATATTGTTGTTAGAAAAGGAGCTGAGAACCCCGTTGCCAATAACTTATCTAGGTTAGAGAATGTTCTTGATGACCCACTACCTATTGATGATAGCTTTCCTGATGAACAATTAAATGTCATAAGCACTTCTCGTAGCACTTCATGGTATGCTGATTATGCTAATTATATTGTTGCTAAATTTATACCACCTAGCTTCACATACCAGCAAAAGAAAAAGTTTTTCTATGATTTGCGAAATTACTTTTGGGATGACCCACATCTTTATAAAGAAGGAGTAGATGGTGTTATTAGACGTTGTGTACCTGAGCATGAACAGGAACAGATCCTACGCAAGTGTCACTCCGAAGCTTATGGAGGACACCACGCTGGAGATAGAACTGCACATAAGGTATTGCAATCCGGTTTTTATTGGCCCACTCTCTTCAAAGATGCACGTAAGTTTGTTTTGTCTTGCGATGAATGTCAAAGAATAGGTAATATTAGTAGACGTCAAGAAATGCCTATGAATTATTCACTTGTTATTGAACCATTTGATGTTTGGGGCTTTGATTATATGGGACCTTTTCCTGCCTCTAATGGATATACACATATTTTGGTTGCTGTTGATTACGTTACTAAGTGGGTAGAAGCTATTCCAACTAGTAGTGCTAATCATAACACTTCTATTAAAATGCTTAAGGAAGCTATTTTTCCAAGGTTTGGAGTCCCTAGATATTTAATGACTGATGGTGGTTCACACTTTATCCATGGTGCTTTCCGTAAAATGCTTGCTAAATATGACGTTAATCATAGAATTGCGTGTCCATATCACCCACAGTCTAGTGGTCAAGTAGAATTGAGCAGTAGAGAGCTCAAATTAATTTTGCAAAAGACTGTTAATAGGTCTAGAAAGAATTGGTCCAAGAAACTTGATGATGCATTATGGGCCTATAGAACTGCATATAAGAACCCTATGGGTATGTCTCCGTATAAAATGGTCTATGGAAAAGCATGTCATTTACCTCTCGAACTAGAACACAAGGCATATTGGGCTATTAAAGAGCTCAACTATGATTTCGAACTTGCCGGTGAGAAAAGGTTGTTTGATATTAGCTCACTTGATGAATGGAGAACCCAAGCTTATGAAAATGCTAAGTTGTTTAAAGAAAAGGTTAAAAGACGGCATGACAAAAGGATCCAAAAGCGTGAGTTTAATGTAGGTGATTATGTATTGCTATACAACTCTCGTTTAAGATTTTTTGCAGGAAAACATCTCTCTAAATGGGAAGGTCCCAACGTTATCAAGGAGGTCTATCGTTCCGGTGCTATAAAAATCAACAACTTCGAAGGTACAAATCCGAAGGTAGTAAATGGTCAAAGGATCAAACACTATATTTCAGGTAATCCTATAAACGTTTAAACTAATATTATTGAAACCGTAACCCTGGAGGAATACATAAGGGACACTTTCCAGACCGTTTCAGACTCCGAAAAGGAATAGGTATGTGGTATAGTGAGTAAACCGACTCCAAAACAATTTTTAAGGCAATATCCCTCCGTTTTGGAATATTTAGAAAAATAGAAAAATTAGTGGCAGTCCGGGAAGGACACGAGGGCCCCACGAAGGGTGGTGGGAGCGCCCTACCCCCCTGGCGCGCCCCCCTACCTCGTGAGCACCTCGTGCGCCCTCCGGACTCCGTTTTCTTGCACGATACGTATTTTGGTCGGTAAAAATTCATTATATATTCTCCCGAAGGTTTTGACCCCTGTATCGTGCAAATATCTCCTGTTCTTGTTTCAAGCTGTTTTTTTGACAGGTCTAGAGCATCATGACGTCCCCAAGCGCTTCCAAGGACAAGTTTTTTGAGAAGGTGATCAACCCTTACCTCGCGGAGGTGCTGCGACACCCTCAAACCATTGAGATGCGTGATGGGTTGTTGCACATCCGCGATGTTGAGGGACCAAAAGGAACCGGAAGCGCGGAGTCGAGGCTCGAAGCAATGGAGCAACAAGTTTTCAAGTGCCAGGGGATGGTGGAGCATGGAATCAACACTAGCCACACGATGCTCGCTGAGTTCATCAACAAATACGAGCCGGATGCCAAGAACACCGAGGAGGCCATCCTCAAGCTACGTGAGAAGATCGAGCACCTCCAAGCCGAAATCTATGATCTGCAAAACCAAAACTGTGAGTATGAATATAGATTCAAAAGGATGAGTTTGGCTGCAGATTTGAGGATTCCGGAGACTCGATCATCTTTCTATGATGGTGAGCCTATGCCTTGGAAGATGGACGGCAAGCCCGCATCATCAACAACACTTCCACCTTCTTCATCAGCAAAGGATACATAATCACATGGGTATGGGCACTCCCCTTGGCAGCTGCCAAGCTTGGGGGAGGTGGCCCGGTATCGTATCACCATCACAACTCCTATCTTTACCTTTTTTCTTAGTTTGATCCCATTAGTAGTATCCTGTTTTAGTAGAATAAAGTCATGGCATGATCTAGTTTTGAGTTTTTTCTTTATGATCTCTCTATGTAACTGAGTCTGTGAGTTATATATAATAAAGTTTAGTGTTGAGTCAAGGGCTTGATTATTTTGCCATGATCTTGGGTGAATAAAAGAAAAATAATAAAAAGAATCAAAGAGTTCATATTGATCTTATTGAAAGTAATGACTTCACATAGAAAGAATATGATGATTAAAAGTTGTTGGGAGTTGGCAAATATAGCTTTGGTCATCGTTGCAATTAATAGGAAGTAATAAGGAAAGAGAGGTTTCACATATAGATATATTATCATTGACATCTTTTATGATTGGGAGCACTCATTAAAATATGACATGCTAAAGAGTTGAGGTTGGACAAGGAAGACAACATAATGAGTTATGTTTTCTTACATCTGAGATAAAGTATGTTGTCATGGATCCTCTAACGTGTTGAGCTAGCCAAATTCTCAGCACCAAGTAGAGATACTACTTGTGCTTCCAAATACCTTTAAACCAGTTTTGCCATGAGAGTCCACCATATCTACCTATGGATTGAGTAAGATCCTTCAAGTAAGTTGTCATCTGTGCAAACCAATTAAAATTGCTCTAAATATGTATGATTGATTGGTGTGGGAAAAATAAGCTTTATACGATCTTGTGATATGAAAGTAAGAAAAGCGACGGACTGCATAATAAAGGTTCATATCACAAGGGGCAATATAAAGTGACGTTCTTTCGCATTGAGATTTTGTGCATCCAACCATAAAAGCGCATGGCAACCTCTGCTTCCCTCTGCGAAGGGCCTATCTTTTAGTTTTATCCTCTACCTTATGAAAGATTCACGGTGATCTTCACCTTTCCTTTTTCGTTTCATCCTTTGGCAAGCTCAGCATGTTGGAAAGAAGATGATATACATATCTAATTGGATGTAGGGGAGCATGAGTTATTATTGTTGACATTACCCTTGAGGTAAAAGGTTGTGGGGCAAAACTATAAGCCCCTATCTTTCTCTGTGTCCGATTAAAACTCCGTAACCACGAGTATTGCGTGAGTGTTAGCAATTATGAAGGACTAAATGATAGTTGAGTATGTGAACTTGCTTTTAAGCTCTGACATAGACTCTTTCCGATGTTATGATAAATTGCATTGCTTCAATGACTGAGGTTATAACTTGTTGGAGCTCAATAAGGTTTCTGATTCATACTTTCGCATTGTGAAAAGGTCATCACTTGAACATAAGTAATCATATGACAAAATCTATATATGTTGCTGTTATGAGAATAATCATGATGCATGCATGTCTGCATTTTATTTTTATCGACGCCTCTACCTCTAAACATGAGGCCATATTTATTGTTATCGGCTTTTCGCTTGAGGACAAGCGAGGTCTAAGGTTGGGGGAGTTGATACGTCCATTTTGCATCATGCTTTTATATCGATATTTATTGCATTATGGGGTGTTATTTCACGTTATGTCACAATAATTATGTCTATTCTCTCTTATTTTACAAGGTTTACATGAAGAGGGAGAATGCCGGCAGCTGGAATTCTGGGCTGGAAAAGGAGCAAATATCCTGAAACTCCACGAAATACCTTAAAATAAATAAAGAAAAATCGTCGCCAAAGATGAAGGCCAGGGGGCCCACACCCTGCTCACGAGGATGGGGGGCGCCCCCCTACCTCGTGGGCCCCCTGGTGGCTCTCCGATGCCCATCATCTCCTATATGAAGTCTTTCGTCAAGAAAAAAATCATAAGCAACCTTTCGGGACGAGACTCCGCCGCCAGGGGGCGTAACCTTGGCGGAACCAATCTAGGGCTCCGGCAGAGCTGTTCTGCCGGGGACACTTCCCTCTGGTTCAGATCCTAGTTGGTTTATTTGGTGGAAGATCATATGTTCAGATCCTTAATGCATATTATTACCCCTCTGATTATGAACATGAATATGCTTTGTGAGTAGTTACGTTTGTTCTTGAGGACAAGGGAGAAGTCTTGCTATTAGTAGTCATGTGAATTTGGTATTCGTTCGATATTTTGATGAGACGTATGTTGTCTAGCCTCTAGTGGTGTTATGTGAACGTCGACTACATAACACTTCACCATTATTTGGGCCTATAGGAAGGCATTGGGAAGTAATAAGTAGATGATGGGTTGCTAGAGTGACAGAAGCTTAAACCCTAGTTTATGCGTTGCTTCGTAAGGCGCTGATTTGGATCCATATGTTTCATGCTATGGTTAGGTTTACCTTAATACTTTTGTTGTAGTTGCGGATGCTTGCCATAGAGGTTAATAATAAGTGGGATGCTTATTCAAGTAAGAACAACACCCAAGCACCGGTCCACCCACATATTAAATTATCAAAGTACCGAACGCGAATCATATGAGCGTGATGAAAACTAGCTTGACGATATTCCCATGTGTCCTCGGGAGTGCTTTTCCTATTATAATAGTTTGTCCAGGCTTGTCCTTTGCTACAAAAAGGATTGGGCCACCTTGCTGCACTTTATTTACTCTTGTTATTTGTTGTTCGTTACTATTTACCTTGTCACAAAACTATCTGTTACCACTTATTTCAGTACTTGCAGAAAATACCTTGCTGAAAACCGCTTATCATTTCCTTCTGCTCCTCGTTGGGTTCGACACTCTTACTTATCGAAAGGACTACGATAGATCCCCTATACTTGTGGGTCATCATGGTGTTCCTGCCATCCTGCAATATAGGCCATCCCATTTATATCCGACGGATAGGAAGGAAACTGTAGCAATTTTGCAAAAAGATACCCACACCCCTCTCCGCATTTGCAAATAAGGCATTCCCTCGTTCATCCTTTTCTCCCACAAGATAAACTTCTCATACAAATGCATCTTGATGCGTGCAACACATGGGCATCTTGCTAGTTCTAAGAAACTATCCATCATTTGCCACACTACTGGTTGCAGATGAAATACCTACCCAAGCACAACGCGATACAGGAGCGACGCACAATTACAAGCTGATATTCCGTTGGACAATGGAGGCTATAACCAATTACTTTTACGGGAACAATAGCACCCAGGAAATTTGAAGGGTAGGTATTGTTGGGGAACGTAGTAATTTCAAAAAAAATCCTACGCACACGCAAGATCATGGTCATGCAAAGCAACGAGAGGGGAGAGTGTTGTCCACGTACCCTCGTAGACCGTAAGCGGAAGCGTTATGACAACGCAGTTGATGTAGTCGTACGTCTTCACGATCCGACCGATCCAAGTACCGAACGTACGGCACCTCCGAGTTCAGCACACGTTCAGCTCGATGACGATCCCCGGACTCCGATCCAGCAGGGTGTCGGGGATGAGTTCCGTCAGCACGACGGCGTGGTGACGATGATGATGTTCTACCGATGCAGGGCTTCGCCTAAGCACCGCAACGATATGACCGAGGTGGAATATGGTGGAGGGGGGCACCGCACATGGCTAAGAAACGATCACGAAGATCAACTTGTGTGTCTATGGGGTGCCCCCTGCCCCGTATATAAAGGAGTGGAGGAGGGGAGGGCCAGCCCTCTCTATGGTGCGCCCTAGGGGAGTCCTACTCCCACCGGGAGTAGGATTCCCCCTTTCCTAGTAGAACTAGGAGCCCTTCCATGTAGTAGGAGTGGGAGAGAAGGAAAGGGAAGGGAGAAGGAGAAGGAAGGAATGGGGCATCCCCCTCCCTAGTACAATTCGGACTAGTCAATGGGGAGGGGTGTGGCCACACTTGAGGCCCTTTTCCTTCTTTCCCGTATGGCCCAATAAGGCCCAATACGTATTCCCGTAACTCTACGGTACTCTGAAAAATACCCGAATCACTCGGAACCTTTCCGATGTCCGAATATAGTCGTCCAATATATCGATCTTTACGTCTCAACCATTTCGAGACTCCTAGTCATATCCCCGATCTCATCCGGGACCCCGAACTCCTTCGGTACATCAAAACTCATAAACTCATAATATAACTGTCATCGAAATCTTAAGCGTGCGGACCCTACGGGTTCGAGAACAATGTAGACATGACCGAGACATGTCTCCGGTCAATAACCAATAGCGGAACCTGGATGCTCATATTGGCTCCTACATATTCTACGAAGATCTTTATCGGTCAGACCGCATAACAACATACGTTGTTCCCTTTGTCATTGGTATGTTACTTGCCCGAGATTCGATCGTCGGTATCTCAATACCTAGTTCAATCTCGTTACCGGCAAGTATCTTTACTCGTTACGTAATACATCATCCTGCAAGTAACTCATTAGTTACAATGCTTGCAAGGCTTATAGTGATGTGCATTACCGAGTGGGCCCAGAGATACCTCTCCAACAATCGGAGTGACAAATCCTAATCTCGAAATATGCCAAGCCAACAAGTACCTTTGGAGACACCTGTAAAGATCCTTTATAATCACCCAGTTATGTTGTGACGTTTGGTAGCACACAAAGTGGTCCTCCGGTAAACGGGAGTTGCATAATCTCATAGTCATAGGAACATGTATAAGTCATGAAGAAAGCAATAGCAACATACTAAACGATCAAGTGCTAAGCTAACGGAATGGGTCGAGTCAATCACATCATTCTCCTAATGATGTGATCCCGTTAATCAAATGACAATTCATGTCTATGGCTAGGAAACTTAACCATCTTTGATTCATGAGCTAGTCAAGTAGGGGCATACTAGTGACACTATGTTTGTCTATGTATTCGCACATGTATTATGTTTCCGGTTAATAAAATTCTAGCATGAATAATAAACATTTATCATGAAATAAGGAAATAAATAATAAGTTTATTATTGCCTCTAGGGCATATTTCCTTCAGGTATGAACAAAATTGGAACTGCACATGTACTACTAAGTGATTCAATACACACATTACCAATCGAGGAGGAGAACGATGGTCGCGGTGGCCTCTGCGAGTCATGGTCGGCAACGGGAGTCAGTTCATTGTCCACGACGGTGGTGCTTCTGTGCTTGGTGTCGGCTTCCGGGAAGCAGATCCGAGACCGTGGAAGACGGTGCCGGGGAAGAGGCTCCGTGTACGACGACGACGGTGGACCGGCTCCAGTGCGGCGTACGAGGTCGTCATTGAGGCAGATGCGCTGCGGTGGACGAGTTCGCCGATGTAGAAGGGGAGGAGCACAAAGGCTGCGGTGTCGTGGAGAAGTCTATTTTGCGGCGGGGATAGAAAATGGGGAGTATTTAGGTGTACTACTCTGGTTGACGGGGTGGGGTTGGCTGGGTAGGGTGAACCCGAAGTTACGAAAACAGCCCCTACCAACCGTCATCCGTAGGCCTGTTCCGATGGCTATGATGGTAACTTCCCACTGCTCGAATCAGGGTCGCAGGAGATTTTCCCGCCGACCTCAAAATTTTGTGACATTGAACTCCTCGTGTGGCGTGTTGGGTGATTCGGCTAAGCAACTAGCGAGTAGTACTAGTAAACTCTGCACATTAGGTTTGACGGAAGTCAAACTTCCTAAAGTTTGACCAAGTTTATAGAAAAATATAAACATTTACCATAACAGATATGTATGATGTGAAAGTTCATTCAATAATGAATCTAATGGTATTTATTTGTTATTGTATATGTTAATATTTTTTGTTATAAACTTTCTGAGAGTTTACAAAACTTGACTTTGACCAATGCTAATACGCAGACTTAAATGAAAACGGAGGGTGTACATATTTGTTTTCTTAGTATGTAGTGAATTAATCATTTGTTGAAATTGTGAAATAAATATATTAGGCTACTAACTTCGAATGTAATGTTCTATACAATTAAATAGTTACAATCATTGTCGAATTCCAAGATGTATACGAGGTCTATAGTACTTCACAACATGCTCAAACTCGCATAATCCCAGTTGTCGGTGTCAAAACCGGCGGATCTCGGGTAGGGGGTCCCGAACTGTGCGTCTAAGGCGGATGGTAACAGGAGGCAGGGGACATGATGTTTACCCAGATTCGGGCCCTCTCTATGGAGGTAATACCCTACTTCGTGCTTGATTGATCTTGATGATATGAGTAGTACAAGAGTTGATCTACCAGGAGATTGTAGAGGCTAAACCCTAGAAGCTAGCCTATGGTATGATTGTTGTTGTCCTACAGACTAAACCCTCCGGTTTATATAGACACCGGAGGGGGCTAGGGTTACACAGAGTTAGTTACAATGGGAGGAGATCTACATATCCGTATTGCCAAGCTTGCCTTCCACGCCAAGGATAGTCCTATCCGGACACGAGACGAAGTCTTCAATCTTGTATCTTCATAGTCCAACAGTCCAGCCAAAGGATATAGTCCGGCTGTCCGGATACCCCCTAATCTGGGACTCCCTTAGTAGCCCCCGAACCAGGCTTCAATGTCGATGAGTCCGGCGCGCAGATTGTCTTCGGCACTGCAAGGCGGGTTCTTCTCCAAAAAGTACCTGTTAAACAGTGTCCGGCTTCTAATAAATGTTGCGCTTCTCGGCTTCCGCGTCCAATAATGGCCATCTACCACGTGTCGAACGAATGCGAGTGGCTAGGGCGTTTTTCTTTTACCACCCTAGCTGCATGAACAAACTGTCTATTTGAAGAGACGGGGATTCTCAAATCCAAATCACACCATCCTCCCTCGGCGAGCATTCATCGGAGCGCGCCCGAAAAAATCCATTCCAACATGGCCGGCCAGCGCAGCTCCTCATCTCGCTCCCGTAGCCCTAAGCCCGGAGATTGGAAGAAGTGTTCCGTCCCGCACAGTCAACTAGTGGATCTACAGACCCAGGGATTTCTCCCTCCAGCATACATGGTCCTTGTTCGAGCCGAGCTTGCCACCTACAATGGCGGGGAGCAGGCGGAGAGCTTTCCAAACCCCTCCAAGGGGGATCGGGTATGCCTCGTTCCTTATTTATTAAGGGGGCTCGGATTTCCCGTCCATCCATTCCTCCGAGGGCTCCTGGAGTTTTACCGCCTCCAGTTGCATAATCTCACCCCTGCCTCCATATTACACATCGCTGGTTATGTAGCCCTTTGCGAGCTATTTCTGGGTTGCGAAGCTCACTTCGCGTTGTGGAAGAAGCTATTCTGCCTTATGCCCTGTACTCACAGGGGGTCAATATATCAACTGCGTGGGGCCGAAATATGGCGCATTGCTGGGACCGGATACCTATCCGGTACCCCGAAGAAGACGTCCGAGGACTGGCCTTCAGAGTGGTTTTATATGGAGGACGTCCCCCTCCAGGATCCTATTCGGATCAGCCTTCCTGAGTTTGATGGCGCTCCTTTAAACAAGCGCCTAAGCTGGCAACCACGGAGCCCTCGGGAGGAAGACGACAGAGACGTATTTTACCTGATAGACAGATAAAGGTGTTGGCTCAATCAGGACTGACCATAACCGAGGTTATGTCAATATGCATTATGCGGGGTGCAGCCACTTCAATATCGAGGCCATCCCATGTGGGACTTCAACGGGGAAGATGATGCCACCCGCTGTGGTCGTAAGGGGCCGGACTCCATTGCTGCTCTAGCAAAAATTCTGTCCGGTTTGTACAAGGGAGAGGAAGAGGAGTTCCTCCGCATCAAGCAACGGGACGGATTCTCCATGTACAACCCTCCGAGCTGGGTAAGCCGCCGCTTTTTATACCCTTCCTTTCTGCATTTTTGCAATAAATACCTTACTTTGCCCGTTCACCGCAGGAGCTGCGTAAGGCAGTAAGGGAGATCAACAACCCACTCCACAACCAGAGGATCCTGAACGGTCCCTTGACCCCGGCCTCCAAGAGGATCCGGACATGTTTGTGGAGCTGATTGACAGGATATTTTATCAATTAAGCTGCGATGAGGCCATGGTGGCTATTATAGCCGACTATCCGGGGCTACTCCCTGCCTCGCAGGTGAGTGTGACCAGAGTCCCAACCTTTGAGAAGTATCCCTTTTCACGCACTTCACCTACCGTATTTGTACGGTGTTCTACAAGGAAGGTCCTCGGGAGACCATGCTGAGCCCATGGTGAATCGCCAACAAGGGGCGCCGAAGCCGGGCAGGTTGAAAAGGAAGGCGGTCCGGACGGAGACGCCGACACAGAGGTATTTTACCAAACCTCACTCCGTGATCATCATATTTTGAAATGTAGTAATACCCATGTTTTGATGAAGGAAAAGCGCTCACCGGACTATATTCTGAGGGATCGCCGATCACGCCTCTACTAGCCGGGCTCCGGGGCCGGACACAGAGGCGGAAGCTAACACGGGGCACCCGCCAGATGCTCTTCCAACAGAGGATGGGGATAAAATATCTGCCACAAATTCTGAAGTGGAGAGCGCCATGAATCACAAGCGTCATCGGGCCGTACTGCGCGACGCTTGTTTCTCCCAAGAGGCTTTTGACGCCTTCAACTCAGGAGACGCGTACATCCGTGCTTCTCAAAATGGTCTTGCCAGAGCCACGGATCAGTATGTAAAGGATATACGGGTAAGAAAATTTGATGATTATGTATAGCAGTAGCCCCTGAGACTTGAAACGGTTGGCACAACTGATTTAAGGATCATTATTTGTGCAGGTTCTTACAGAGAAGAATACCCAATTGTCTCATGAGCTTGAAGAGTGCAAGGCCCAGCTACGGGACGCAGTTGCTGCGTTGAAGGAGTCCGAGAAGGCCTCCTCTGGAACACTTGTTTCAAAGAATGATAGGTACCATATAGAGTGCGGCATGCCTGCAAATCTGACAATGAATATTCCAGATGACTCTGGAGTGAATCCAGATGAGCAACATGCCATACGGCAGCGAAAGGCTGGCGAGCGTGTACATACGCGCGTCATTCAGAAGAAAAATAATCTCCAAGACGCCAATACCCAGCTGAGTGTGGAACTAAAGGATGTTTGCGCCCAGCTGTCGGAATCCGTTAAGGAGAATGAGCGGCTTCGACGCGTTATTTTCAGTAAGTGCTTGAACAAACTTTAAAAAGAGTTCAGTGAAGAAGCCGGTTAACAGAGTTATGTCTGCAGGCATGCTGACGAGTCGTCCCGCGGAGGAGATGCCCGGGTCTGCGGGTGATCTTCTACCGGAGCTCTCACAACTGCACGAACAAGTTCGGCAGGTGATGCAAGGTATTGCCCAGGCCTTGTGGCCATCCGTCTCCCTGCCCGAAGGCATTGGAGAGCTTGCGGAGAAGCTCAAGGGAGCGCGGCGGCGCTTCCGATTATGGAAGATATCGGCCTGCCGTCAAGGTGCCAGGGAAGCCTAGGCCATGGTGAAGACGCGGTATACCAAGGCTGACCCAAACCACATGGCCGAGGTCGGACCTGTGGGGCCCGATGGGAAAGAGATCCTCGTCAGTTTGGTGTATCACCAAGTAGAATTACCCGCCAAGTATTCCCAACAGGATTGTAGGCTAGACAACCTGTTGGATGGTATAGAAGAAGAATTTAATCAGTCAAAGTGACTATGTAATTTGAATGACATGTAGAATGTCTCTAGCCGGATTGTAAATCATTTGTCATGGCGGACCTTTTCGCTTTGACCTCTAGACCCGATAGTCCGGAGTGTATCCGAATACCCTCTCAGTTATGTAAAAACCGGGGTATGCATGGAGACCAGGCGTAGGGGTCATAAGTGCTTGAACAGACAAGTACCCAACTAGTTATGTTATATTACATGGGTAGTAAGAAACATCTTCCAGGGAGAATAGTTTCGTTAAGGGTTCCTTTCCCTAGGTACGCATGCCCTAATGTGCATGTCCGGACTGCGAGAAGAGACGCAGGCAAAAAACGTCTGGGGGCAACTGGAAAAAAATAAAATGTCATTTTTTATTCACCGACCGAATATTCCCTTAAGAAAGCTAGCTTTCAGCTTCACCCAGTCTGAGGTACACATCCGGCTGACCCGGCAGTAACAATCGTTGAGGTGCTCCCCTTATGCCCTAGCCGAATTAACAGGAACGTAGGGCATAAATACAAGAGCTAGGCAACCCAGCTTGGCGAAAACTTAAGTCATATTGATGCATATAATGGCGAAAAAAGGTACATGCAGAAGAATAACACATGTTCGGGGCATGAAGCAAATAAAATAATTAAGCTTATGTGCAAGAAGCCCCCAGGTATAATGAGCGCGGCTAGCGCATCAAGATTGTGTAGACAAGACACAAATTAGCCTTTTGAGGCCTTGAGGAGAAATAAGAAAAGAGAGAGAGAGAAGAAAGATAACGTATATGCAAAAAAATGGATAGGGGAAGGAGACGAACATAGAGTCTGGCGCTAGGCGTAGAATCTTCAGAGTCTGGCAGCGTTCCATGGGTTTGGCACAAGTCGGTTATCCGATGCATCCCGCAGACAGTACGCTCCACCAGTCAGAACTTGGTCGATAATGAAGGGACCCTCCCATTTGGGCTTGAGCTTGTCTTTTTTCTTCCCCGATAGACGTAGAACTAACTCGCCAACGTTATAAGTTTTGGCCCATACTTCTTTGCTTTGGTATCTTTCGAGCCTGTTGCTGATAGAATGCGGAACGCACTTTTGCCACATCATGCTCCTCCTCGAGGGCGTCCAAACTGTCCTGCCGATCGAGCTCGGCCTCTCTTTCTTCATACATGCGCACTCGAGGTGAGTCATGAATTATATCGCAGGGTAGAACCGCCTCTGCGCCGTACACCATGAAGAACAGTGTGTATCCGGTAGTGCGACTCGGTGTGGTCCGCAGCCCCCAGAGTACGGAGTCGAGCTCCTCTGCCCAGTTCGTGTTAGATTCCATTAAGGACCGCACTAATCTAGGTTTAATGCCACTCATGATAAGACCATTTGCTCGCTCGACTTGACTGTTAGTTTGTGGGTGATATACGGAAGCATAATCGAGCTTGATGCCCATGTTGCTGCACCATAGTTTTACTTTGTCGGCAGTGAAATTCGTGCCGTTGTCAGTGATGATGCTGTGGGGGACGCCATAATGGTGTACAACCCTGGATATGAAGTATATCACCGGTCCGGATTTGGTCGTCTTAACAGGTTTGGCTTCTATCCATTTGGTGAATTTATCCACCATGACTAGTAAGTATTTTTTCTTATGGGTTCCCCCTTTAAGGGGTCCGACCATGTCCAGCCCCCAGACCATGAAAGGCCAGGTGATGGGGATTGTTTGTAGGGCAACGGGCGGCATATGGCTTTGGTTTGCAAAAAGCTGGCAACCGACATAGCGTTGGACCAAGTCCTGAGCATCCGCCTGGGCCATCGGCCAATAGAATCCAGTACGGAAGGCCTTACTTACGAGGGCCCGGGCTGCGGCGTGGTGGCCACCGAGTCCGGCATGGATTTCTGCCAGAAGCTTCCGCCCTTCCTCTTCGGAGATGCACCTTTGAAGGACTCCAGTGGTGCTTTTCTTATAAAGCTCTCCCTCGTGGACTTTGTAAGCTTTAGATCACCGCACAATGCAGCGTTCCTCATTTTGGTCCTCGGGAAGTTCCTGCCTGGTTAGGTAGGCCAGGAATGGTTCAGTCCATGGGACGATGACGGCCATTATTATGTGGGCTGAAGGTGTTATTTCGGTGGCGGACCACCGATTATGTCAGAGTGTCCGGTATCTGGCGTTGTAGCTGGGTCCGGACTGTTGTTGCCGGTGTCCCCTTCCCATACCACGGATGGCTTAAACAGCCTTTCCTAGAAGATGTTGGGTGGGACCGTATCACGCTTAGCACCGATACGGGCGAGGATATCCGCTGCCTGATTGTTTTCCCGAGCCGCATGGAGGAATTCGAGCCCCTCGAACCGAGCTGACATCTTGAGGACGGCATTGCGATAAGCCGCCATTTTTGGATCTTTAGCGTCGAAGTCTCCATTTATTTGGGATATTGCGAGGTTCGAGTCCCCACGCGCCTCCAGGAGTCGAATGCCCATGGAAACTGCCATCCGGAGACCGTGTAGCAGGGCCTCGTATTCGGCTGCATTGTTGGAGTCTGTGTACAGTATTTGGAGTACATATTGGACTGTATCTCCGGTAGGGGACGTCAGGACGATGCCAGCCCCTAGACCAGCCAACATTTTAGAGCCATCGAAGTGCATAATCCAATTGGAGTATGCGCCGTACTCTTTAGGGAGTTCGGCCTCTGTCCATTCGGCAACAAAATCGGCCAATACCTGTGACTTAATGGCTCACTGAGGTTTATATGTTATGTCGAACGGGAGGAGCTCAATGGCCCATTTGGCAATCCAGCCCGTGGCGTCGCGGTTGTTTATTATGTCATTCATTGGCACTTCCAAGGCCACTGTATTTCAACACTCTTGAAAGTAGTGTTGTAGCTTCCGGGATGCCATGAATACCGCATATGCTATCTTCTGATAATGCAGGTACCATGATTTGCATGGAGTGAGGACAGTGGATACATAATATACCGGCTTTTGAAGGGGGAACTTGTGTCCGTCCGTTTCTCGTTCGACGACGAGCACTGCGCTTACAACTTGATGAGTTGCCGCTATGTACAGTAGCATTGGTTCGCCGACGCTTGGTGCGGCCAGGATTGGGTTGGTTGCTAGAATGGCCTTTATTTCTTCCAGTCCGGCCGTGGCTGCGTCCGTCCACTCGAAGTGTTCGGTGCGCCGAAGGAGGCAATAAAGTGGTACGTCCTTTTCTCCTAAGCGGGAGATAAAGCGGCTTAGGGCCGCCACGCATCCAGTTAATTTCTGGATTTTCTTGAGGTTAGTTGGGATGGCCAACTGTGACAGGGCTCGGATTTTAGCTGGATTTGCTTAAATTCCTCTACTGGAGGCGATGAAACCCAGGAGCTTTCCGGCGGGTACGCCGAAGACGCATTTTTCAGGGTTGAGCTTGATGTCGTATGTTCGGAGATTGTCGAACGTGAGCCTCAAGTCGTCTATTAAAGATTCGACGTGTTTGGTTTTAACGACCACATCATCTACATATGCCTCCACTGTTTTGTCGATCTGCTTTTCCAGGCATGTCTAAATCATGCGTGTATACGTTTCACCGGCGTTTTTAAGCCCAAAAGGCATTGTGCTAAAACATAAGGGGCCGTATGGCGTGATAAATGCTGTTGCAGCTTGGTCGGACTCCGCCATCTTAATTTGGTGGTAACCGGAGTATGCGTCGAGGAAGCACAATGAGTCGTGTCCTGCGGCAGCGTCGATAATTTGATCGATGCGTGGGAGGGGGGAAGGGATCCTTTGGGCAAGCCTTGTTGAGGTCCTTGAAATCGACGCATAGGCGCCAGGATTTGTCCTTCTTTGGTACCATCACCAGGTTTGCTAACCAGTCCGGGTGTTTTATTTCTCTGATGAATCCGGCCTCCAGTTACTTGGCTAGCTCCTCTCCCATAGCTTGTCGCTTAGGTTCAGAGAAACGGCGAAGAGTCTGCTTGACCGGCTTGAATCCTTTTAGAATGTTAAGGTTGTGTTCGGCCAGCCTGCGTGGGATTCCTGGCATATCTGATGGGTGCCCCGCAAATATATCCCAGTTCTCGTGCAGGAACTCCCGTAGTGCGGCGTCCACAGCGGGGTTTAACTGTGCCCCGACGGAGGCTGTTTTTGTAGGGTCCGTTGGGTGGACCTGGAATTTGACTATTTCATCCACTGGTTTGAAAGAGGTGGACTTGGAACTCTTGTCAAGTGTCACGTCATCCCTGTCCACAGTCGAGCGTAGCGCAGTTATCTCCTCTGGTGCGAGGGCTTCAGATAGTGCCTCGAGGGCCAGTGCGGCTGTTTTCTTTTCGGTGCGGAGCGCTATGTCCGGATCACTAGCTAGAGTGATAATTCCATTAGGCCCAGGCATTTTGAGCTTCATGTACCCATAATGGGGTATTGCTTGGAAGATCGCGAATGCCTCCCGCCCTAAAAGGGCGTGGTATCTGCTACTGAATGGGGCCACTTGGATTGTGATTTCTTCGGACCTATAATTTTCCAGTGTGTCGAATACCACATCTAGTGTGATTTTCCCAGCGCAACGTGCTTCCCGACTGGGGATGATTCCTCTAAAGGTTGTGCTTCTTTGCTCAATGCGGTTCCAGTCTATTTCCATTTTTTGGAGAGTTTATTGATAAGTGAGGTTTAATCCGCTGCCGCCGTCCATGAGTACTTTATAAGCCGAAAGCCGTCCACAATTGGACTGAGGACCAATGCAGTTGGAGCTCGGGCTGTTCGGAATTTAGGTTCGTCACTGGCATTGAAAGTGATAGCCGTGTCGCTCTCGGCAAGGCTACGGAGTGCTCGCTTGCGCCTATTATTTGAGGCGAGTGTCTCGAAGATTGTTAAAATTGTATTGTAGTCCACGGGATGTTGCTCTGCGGTATTTTCAATGAGGAGATCCTCACCGCTCTTGGCAACCTGCCGGAGTACCCAACATGCTCTAAGGCTGTGTGTTGGTATGGTATCCGCCGTACTGTGAATTTTGCAGGGTCCATTAAGCCATCCCTCCAATACGGTTCCATGCCCTGTAGTGGGCTTTTGCTTTTTGGCAATTGAATCAGGTGACTTACGAGGATGCACCCTTTTAATTCGGACTGGGTGTTTAGTCAGAGCCGGATTATCCCAAAATTTTGTTTCGGTTTTCCAGGCATTTTCCATCGCACAGTAATTCCGTACTATGGTCGCCAAGTCAGTGAAGTGTGCTATGTTGTGGCGGCTTATGGCGTTAAGGATTCCCTTGTCCATGCAATTATTGCAGAAGAATGAGATTGCGTCTTCCTCGCGAGAGGCCTTGACCTTGTTCATTATAAGGAGGAATCTAGCCCAATAGTGATGTACTGTTTCCTGGGGCTCCTGTCTAATGTGGAAGAGATCGCTTGTATCTGGGTGGGTGGGTGGATTTGAGTCCGGCCCCTGACCCGATCTGAAACTCAGGGGCATGGGAGTTTCCGATCTTGGAAGTTCGGGCTCCGGGATGTCGCCCGATAGGTCTGGCCCACTGCCTGATTCTAGGCTCGAGCCTTGGGCGATGTCCTTCCGCAGATGGGTATCCAGCTCGGAGAGCTCTGGAATCCGGACATAGCTTGTCCTCAAGATAGAGGAAGAATTGCCGCATTGTTCCTCCACCACCGCTACTTGATGGGTGACCGGCGGAGAGTTAATCTCCCTTTGGTCGGGTTTAAGCCCAATCTGATCATAGTCCGTAGCGACTCCCAAAGCGGCGATGCGATCCAAGAACTCGGTGAGGATAACTCCATTGGATCCATCTACTCGGCAAGTTCCGAGCTGACGTGGAGGCTGTTTTCGATGACCCGAGAAGTCATCATCGGCGCAACAGCCGAACGGGCGGTCATGACGAAACCGCCTAGCCGGAGAATCTGGCTGACAGCCAGGGCTCCCCCATAGGTGACGCTGTCCTTGACAACGAGACGAGGCATCCTTCCTTACGGTGACGACATAGTGGAACTCTCAATGAAAGCACCATTGTCGGTGTCAAAACCGGCGGATCTCGGGTAGGGGGTCCCGAACTGTGCGTCTAAGGCGGATGGTACCAGGAGGCAGGGGACACGATGTTTACCCAGGTTCGGGCCCTCTCTATGGAGATAATAACCTACTTCCTGCTTGATTGATCTTGATGATATGAGTAGTACAAGAGTTGATCTACCACGAGATCGTAGAGGCTAAACCCTAGAACCTAGCCTATGGTATGATTGTTGTTGTCCTACGGACTAAACCCTCCGGTTTATATAGACACCGGAGGGGGCTAGGGTTACACAGGGTCGGTTACAATGGGAGGAGATCTACATATCTGTATCGCCAAGCTTGCCTTCCACGCCAAGGAGAGTACCATCCGGACACGAGATGAAGTATTCAATCTTGTATCTTCATAGTCCAACAGTCCGGCCAAAGGATATAGTCCCGGCTGTCCAGATACCCCCTAATCCGGGACTCCCTCACTAGTCAAATGACAATCAAAATGCATTTCATAGTTATTACTTTGTAGGATGCAATAAAACCAACAATAACTCTACATCAGCCATTATAAAAGCAACATTTTTAAAATATCCCAATGTGTGAATGAAACGTGCAGAGAGAGCTTGCAAAGATGGAGCAGATAGGGCGGGAAAGATTGTATGTATCTGGAAGAGAGAGTAAGAGACAAACCTAACGAAACAGAAAGAGGGAGATAGAGAGAGAAAGAGAGAGGAAGAAGTTAGGTCTGTGAGAAAGATGGAGACATGTAATATACGTGAGATGCGTGTGCATCTGGATTCTGTACACGTGGAAGGATAAGAGACAACAGGTTTGATGAGAGAGCTGGAAAAACATGGACGACAGGGGACAGATCTCGTGGGTTGAGGGATTGATAAATTTGTGCGGGGGAGAGAGGGTTGGTAATTTTGTGCAGGAGAGAGAGGTTGGGGGGAGGAGTCAGTCAGCCGTCGTCACATCATCCTGCTTCCAAATGGCCCCGCATTCTCTAGCACGGTGTGGTCGCCGTCTTCGATCTCCTTGATGCCCTCTTTGAAGATTGAGGTGTTGTGCATGCTGGGGTGCGAAGAAGCACAAGCGAGAGTGGTCGCCATATAACCTTGGATCGGGATGAATTGTGTGCTCGGGGGAGGGTGTGTGTGTGTGATGTGTGCTTTCTCTGTGTGTGTATGTGTCAGCTATTGAGAGAAAACAAACCTAAGGAGAGAAATGTGTTTGTATGTGATGGAAAGCTACTTGCTAAACAGGGTATTCACGAAGAGATTGTGCGTCCGAGATAGAGAGCGATGTACGGGCCTTGAGGTGGGCAGGGGCTGGGTGAGGGTGTCAAAATGTGCGCGTTGATGCATGTGTTACATGAGATCGTGCGGGGGACGGACGAATCGAGAGAGATGGTTGTTGTGTTACGGATGCTCCTCTCTCTATCTCTCTCTCACACACACACACACAAGTAAAATAGAAGACTGTTCTCTCATGTACACACAACGTATCGGCATCTGTCTATGTCCCACTCATGCATGATCATTTGCACATTCACACCTCTCTATGTCTCTGTCACAGGCACACCGTCTCCACATTGCCCTTCCACCACAACACACATATGGACACATACACACGTTCTCTCTCAGTCACACACACATGGGCTATTTGGTTTGAGACTAAGGGGCTGTTTGGTTTGTGACTATGGTTTCCACATCTTGCCACACCTAAGGTTAGGCAACTTTGACCAATTTAGGAGGGTGTTTGGTTCAAGCCTTACCTTAGGCAATATACTTTTTGCCACACTAGGGCCCCGCATGACATACACTCACAAAGTGTGGCAAGATTCCCTTAGGCTTGCCAACTTGTGGCTCTCATCTTGAAGAACTAACCTTAGGCAAGTGTGGCATCATTGTCTCTATGACAAGTGGTCCATAGGGGCAATAAAGTGTGGCAAGACAAAGTGTGGCAAAAATCAAACACATGCCAACTAAATTGTGGCTGCCAAATTTTGGCTTGGCAAACGGTGGCTGGGAACCAAACAGCCCCAAAATCAGTATTAAAAAAAACTAGGGCGCACCTAAAACATCCAAATCCAAATAAACATGAACTGGAGCTAAATTCAAATATATGGAAATATTGTAGCGTCTAGAACTTTTCCTGAAAAAAAATGTTGAGTAATATTCGGGGATTGTTTTCACACACACAAAAAGGTTCGGTGTCGGTGTACTAGAGTAGGGGTACCCTAGTATCCCGAACTCGTGCACGGACAGTTGCAGCGCCCCACGGCAGGGCTGGCCCGATGACCGCCAAGATCCTCAGCGGCTCCTTTGGAGCCATTCAAGAACAAAGTAATCAGGACCCCGACAAGAGGAGCTTGCCGGGAAGGCCACTCAGGGCGCGAAGGAAACAAGGCCCCGGCAAGAGGAGCTTGCCGGGAAGGCTTGGTGGCGATAAGCCCCCAGCGCGACAAGAACCTTGCAGCGGCAAAGTACTCGCCATGACAGCGACCTCCTTCATCTCCGCTCCAGCTCACCCGTAGCGTGTCACCACGGGCTCTCCCAAGCACGCAGCGTGTCGGCGGGCTGTGCAGCCAGCGGGAGCAGCGATAAGCGCGCCGACAGACTACCATCGTGGCAAGCGGAGGCGCACTTGACGGTCCCTGTTACCTGTTAAGGCGATCGAGGCGGCCATTGATGACTCTTGTCCCTTGCCGTCGAGTTAGGTATAGATTACTGTACTTTCGCAGGCGGTGTACCAACCTATGTTTTACTATCTTACCCTTGTCTACTTGCCACATGTGGTGACCCCTTGTGCCTATAAAAGGAGGCCCAAGTGCAACGTAGAAAGGTTTCGGTTCGGTTCGGTTCAGCTCCGGCTTAGTTCATTCTACTCATACGAGACCACACTCAGGCTAGGTTTTGTAGCCCCCATTGCTCCCTAGCAAGAACACAAGATAATCCACAAAGCAGCAGTAGGAGTATTATCTCTCCGGAGAGCTCCGAAGCTGGGTAAACCTGCTCGTGTGCATCGCCTCGATCCGCTCTATGTGCAATCTCCGCCCCCCTCCGAACCACAAGGGACCCAGGTCCCGTAGGTGTTCGTGGGACACGATCAGTTCTCCCCGACATTCGGTGGATGTCCTTCGAGCGCAGTATGGTGACATACCGTTCGATCGACCGCGCGGCCGCGTTTCACGCGCTTGCACATGATTCCGTATCGTGGTTGTGGTAACTAATAGAAGCGCTGCCTAAGTCTAATGTTTACGTGTACTAGTACGGTTTTATTTTAAGTTTGACCAACCCTATATAAAACTAAACTAAGCTCCCATACGCGCACTCGTCAATATGCCGCCGCCGTTGCGCATGCCGGCGCCCCCCTGCTCCGGCCAACAATTTCTTGCCATCACCACCGTGTCGCTGCCAAGCCAAAGGATCGCTCGCTCACATCGTCTACAGTCCCTCCTTGCAATGCTGCCGCGCTGCCAAGCGCGCGAGCAGCTCGTGGAGCCGCGTCTATGCATAGAGCGTACGAAGAGGAGGACCAGCGTGTGCTCCAGCACACCGGCGAGGAGGAACTAGCGTGTCATTGTCGTCTCTATCCGCGTGGAGGAGGCGCGCATGGTGGCTGTCGCGGCGGAAGCCGGTCGCGCGCGCGTCGAGCTCGCAAACCGGGTGCGGACGCGGAATCTACCTTCGAGACCTTGAATGCCACGTGGATCCTGCAATCTGAAGGAACAATTTGTGTCAGTCGACTCTTGTGAGTTGTTTGATGCAACATGGATGTCTAGAAGGGCTTCTTCAACCTCCAAAATAGATGCACGGTTCATCTTCTCAGGCTGCCACACACCTAACCGCCTGCCGCCGCTGCCGCGCCCTCCCCTGAACCGCCCGCCACCGCCATGCTCCCCCCAACCCCGCCATCCGTTTAACCCCGGGCACGATCCATTTTTTCCGGCGAACTACATTCCACACCCAACACTCATAAGATAGATCATGGGCACCCTGCCGTCTTCTTCCTTCACTCCGTCGAACTTCTTTCACAAATCGACTGACCCAAATTATACTACTAGTACGAACGTATTAACTACAGTAGGAACACGAAGATACGAGCAGTAGTACCAACTGCAATAAGAACAATAGTAAAACATAGTACTAGTACTACTGTACATACTAAAGAGTTCAAATAACGAGTAAGAACATAACCATAGTTCTGCTGGTGCCTCAGCACAACACACCCTTGAAAATAAACTAAGCAACTAGTCCACTTGACACTGGAGTAGAACCAGCATGAGAGAGGGCACTGCCACCTACTCGGAGTCAGAGTCCACGTCCTCACTTCGTCCTCGTCTGTCGGTGGAAACGACACCTATGGGATCACAAGAATCCCTACTACGGTTAGCGGGGCGCGGGGTTGAGAGAAGAGCGGATCAAATAGATAGCACGCGGTTCGTTTATCCAGGTTCGGGCCGCGAGGATGTGTAAAACCCTACTCCTTCTTTGGTGGATGTATATTTGTGTTCTTGAACTAGCTATGGGGCGTGAGGAGCTCCAAAAAGCCGAATCCCTCTCCTGGTCGCCTCGGGCCTCCTTTTATAGGGAAAAGGGGTTGCCACAGTGGCACACAGGAGGTGGAAAGGACACAGTGTTGCGAGGTTATCCCTCGCATTACATGACAAGGCGCATTTAATGCGTCTGCTTAGGTGTCCTCTTGCTTTATCGAGGACGGGGGCGAAGTTCGTCCCGTCCGTCACCGCTCCTCCTCGTGTTGACACGCGCCCTGGCCAGCGGTGTGTGCGATGCCATGTAGGCAGGCAGGCAGCTGTGGTGGCGTGGTGGTGGGGTCTTCACGAAGATCTGCATGCCGCCACGCAGGTGCCTACCTAGTTGGTTGGGTCGGCAGCTGCATGTAAACGGCAGTGGAGACTTGGTCGGCGCGGGCCTGACGGTGGCCCTGTAGATGTCCACGGCAAGGGCCTTGCCGGGGCCCCGGCAAGGGTCTTGCCATGGCGCCCGCTGTCATCCCCGGCTAGGCGCTTGCCGGGGGTCTCTTGGTTTTCCTTGGCTGGGATCTTGCCAAGGGTCGTCGTCTTCTAGTGCTCATCTGATCTTGAATGTTTCTTCACAAAGATCTGCATGCCACCACAGAGGTTTCTCCCGAGCCCTTGCCCCAACATACTGTACCATGGTGGGGGCAGTGGACTCAAGGGTGACTCGTTCCGTAGGCGTGGGGCGAGCTGCCTCGGCAAGGGTCTTGCCGGGGCTGCTAAGGCTGACCCCGGCAAGGATCTAGCCGGGGGGAGCCCGCTTCGTCCCTTTGCTCTTCGTGGTCTTGGCCTTGGCGTTGTTCCAGCTACCTTGGACTTCGGTCTTACCCTGGCTCACCTCCCTTGCCCTGCTCGGTGTGGTCGCGGGCGTGGCTCTGACTTCCCGTGCACAGTCATAGGGGTACAAAAAGTGTACCCCTCTTTTTGTACACGGACATCGCCCCTCTTCCTCTTCGCCGACGCTTCTTTGCTTGAACCGGACACTGGGCTCTGCTTCTTCATCCAACCCTTGTAGATATTTAAACAAAGGTAGGCATAAATTGTTGCGTACAGGATGTGATCTTCATCTAATGTCTTCAACTCCCATGCATGATGAAACTCGTGATGAGGTTTTTCTTAAGTTTAGCGTATGAACGATCAGTCATGGCTCCTGCCAGGGTCAGCATTGAAGGCTGAGAGGAGGACACCAGCCCTTCCTTCTGGAGGTCGAAGGGATCGCCTACAACGAGGCCTATCCGACCCAGGATTTCCTTGTCGTTCCTAAAGTCTCTGATGTGAATTTGACTCGCCGCCCTTGAGGAACTTCTTAAATTCCTTGCACTAAACGTCGGCATGGCATACGTGGTAGACCAAGCATAAGTCATGCACGCAAACCTGGATCACGGCGGGCTTCTTCTTCTCTGCCTCCTTTAGTTTCTTCTCGCTTCCTAGGACTGTGGTGTACTCAACATCTAGCCCCGCGACCCACTCATCATTTGAGTTTTCAAACATGCGTTTGGAGCGAGCAAGGCATTCTTTCACCGTTGCAGAAGAACAGGTGTAGATGACGTCGAACTCATACCGGTGATGGTTCTAACTTTGTACTCACCACCGATCATGGAGATTTGGGACGCCATGGATTTGGGAGGAATGTTAGGATTAGTGGAACTGCCATAATGTTGAAGGACGGGACGACTGGGAGCGAACTGTTGTAAGGTACTGTACTAGTAGAAGACGGGGATGAGTAGGGTGTGCGAACGGCATGGGGTTGCTGGCTTGCCCGGTGGATAAACAGCAGCAAGCCCCCAAAGAAATCTCGAGAACTATGCGGGACCCACTAGATGTCATGTCTACTAGACCCATATCATAGGCCTGACGGTATAGCTTCTGCCTGTTCGCACGCCATGCCGGCTTGTGTGTAACTTCAATTAATTTCTTCAACCGTCGCGCCACCCACGACCTTCGCCTCCCTCGTGCGGTCGCGCCCTTTGAGACTTCGACCGGCTATAAATGAGCAATTTTCTTTTGCGTGGTCCTTTTTACTTCCGTCAACCGTTTATACTAAAAATATCAATATCTACAATACTGATTATAATGAGTAGTATAAAGCACCTCTTGGGTGGGTTAGATTTTTTTTGGGTTAGTTGAGTTCAAACTAACCCAAACTAACTCTAACACATGGATCCAAACAAGGCCAAGGTTAGCTATTAGAGTACTACTACCTCCCTTCTAGTTTAAAGGGCTCGATTCAAAATTTTGACCTACTCTTAGTAAGATAGAGCCGGTGGAATAGTTTTCATAGTTTTTCACAAAAAAAATGTGTTTACCGATGTATGCATGAACACTAGTTACTCTAGCCCCCTCTCTTCTTTAATTCTTTGCCACATCAGGATGTTTGCTATTCCCGTGTGCAAGATACCAGCTAAGATACCACCATTATGGCCAGCCTTAATCATCGCATGCAATAATTTAGTGCACCTTGAAATATGAACACGGGCGTGTATGTTTTTAATGACTTGAGACTATACCTAGCCCGGCATGCAAGTTGAGATTTATTATGCACCGTTCCCCATACCTGTAGGATGCCCATTCTTCTCCAAACTTTTCCTCTCCATGTGTGGAAACAATATGCCTGCCAGACTCTCCTTCTCCCTCCGGCGGTCCCACCACTCCACCCCGTGTGGGAAAATCTGCATGCATGACTCTCCTCCCCTCGCGCTCGTCCAATCCGTTGTGACCAACAATATTTCCACCCCTTCCCTCCCCGTAATTTACTCCAACAAATATGCCCACGTAGCTGTTACTTAACTGTAGGTGCTTTGGTTCACTGACATATGGGCCCAACAGGGGTCTAGCCACATGTCAGTGATGCAACTGGACCTGCAGTTAAGTCAGTGCAGCTCAGTCCATATCTTACGTAGGTGTGCCATTGCTCGCTATAAATACTGCACCTCCCACGACATCGCTATCTCCTCCCCCTCACGTTCATGTTCATCGATATCTCCTCCCCCTCCCTCTCACGTCGACCACCATGGCATCGCCCCTCCCGAGCCCTAGGCGCCCCTCGCTGCACCACGTGGACGGTAATGCGTCTCCATTCCGTTCCTCGCCGCCACTAGTCGAGGAGGACACGTCGGTGTTCCGCTCCTCGCCGCGAAGCGACGCGTCGCCATTCCGTTCCTCGCCGCCACTAGTCGAGGAGGATGCGTCGGTGTTCCGCTCCTCGCCACGACGCGTCGAGATGGACTTGTCGGCGTTCCCAATCTCGACAGCACGCGCGTCGGAGGACGCGTCGGCTCCCCGCTACGAGGAGAACGCCGCACCGCCCGCCGAGCCCCCCCAGCCTTGAGGAGCTTTGGAAAGAAATGGATGTCGCCTTGTGGGAGGCTTTGCCTCCAGCAGAGCACGCCAAAATAGAGGCGGAGAAGAAGGCCGACGAAGAGAAGCGCACCGCGGAACAAGCTGCCTGGGAGGCCTATGTCGCGTCCGAGAGAGTCAGGCAATTGGCTCTTTGGCGGAAGGCTCGTCGAGGGCCGTGAGGGTGGCGGAGGGCGCCCGTGTCAAGCTCGAGTGCGGTCGGGCCCAAGCGCCTCATTTACGCTTGGCGGATGCGTGGACGGGTGCGCTTCCAGCAAGGAGGAGTACTGTTGGCGCGGATCACCACACGGTGAGATTGCGCTCGCCCGGACAAGCCGTAAACAGCACCTCTCGAGTTGCGAGGCTAAGGAAGAGGCGTTGTGTCGTTGTTTTGGGAAGCGGCCGCGCACTAGGGCACTCGTGGCGGCGCCGCAAGTGCTCCCGCGAGCATCGTGGCTTTTAGGAGGAGTATAATTTTTGTTTCGTAAAGGCGATCTCATTAGTTTTGGGGCGCAAATGATAAATCGAGCGTTCAGGAATTTTAGCGTCCTTAATTAAGTATGTAAAAGGGAAAGTTTGGAAACCTTGTGTATTCGTACGCATTTGTAAGTACGTTCATATAGCACAAACTTTACCATATACTATCGTACTACACGTCTCTCTCTATATATGCTTGCAGACTAAGCTACTCCCTCCGTCCAAGTCAATAAGTCATCTTTGGTTGTGCACCGTGACCAAGAAGGAGGGAAGACTTATACATCTAGACGGAGGGAGTACTACTATTACTTATGTACGTGCAGATGCGCGTTTTAACATTAAGATGCGGTTTTTGTAAAAGTAGAAAAACAACACTAGTCAAGTTTGTGAAATGATTTAATGCAAAACAAATGCAAAAATGCTCGATTGATTGTTTACTTTTAGCTTCCTTCTCTGTGGTTATTTCTCTGTCGTACTTTGTATGGAGTATCTCACTGGTCTGAAAGGCATGCAAATTCCCAAACCGGTTCCTACACCCTGTATCGAATTTTTTGCCTAACAAGTTGTGCCATGCAATTGAAATTCCAACTTGAGTACTACTACTAGTAGGAGTACTACTACTATTAGTAATCCCATAACTACTACCTCCGTCCTGGTTTATTGGTCCCCATTGTAATCTGTGTCAAATTTTGATCATAAATTTAACTAATGAAATGTTAGTGCATGTCACATACACTAACATTTTATCAGTTAAATCTTTGGTCAAAATTTAGCACAAATTACAATGGTGAGGAATAAACCAGGACGGAGGTACTACTAGTAGATGTTTAGAAGCCACAATAAATGAGTAAGGCGCCTTAATGTTACTCTGATCCGTGACTAGTCTTATGGGAAAAGCTGGGGAAGCCGCCAAAAGAACTGGCCCTAGGAGTTGTAGCTAGGGATACTAGGAGTAGTAGCTAGGGATCGAGTGTGCGAGATGAACCGGAGAAAGTAAATGCAGAGAGATGACATGCAAAAAAGACGGAGGGATGTGATGGTTGCTTGTCCGTTTATTTTACCAGGCCACTTATTACTGGGAGTGGTTGGGTTTTGTGATATGACGGCTTTACTGCCGCGCCACGAGCGGGGTGAGACTCCCGTGCAGCGCCGCCCTCTACACTAGTAGGACTACATCGGTCGTGGTTTATCCCCCATTGAATTTGACTGAAGATTTAACTGACAAAATGTTATTGCATGTCAACAAAAACAATATCGTTGGATTCGTATTTGAACATAGTTTTCAATGATACTCCTATAATTTTAGGTGACATGCATCATCATTTATCGTACTATATATAATGTTAGTACAATTTTTGGTCGTACTAATCTATAGTAAGGTGCCCGTGCATTGCACGGAAGAGTGAAATGCATTGATCGGGGAGTTGTTTATTTTGACAAAGGATGTGGGGGTCATCTCATGTGTAACGGGTATCGATAGGTTTGTTCGGATATTATTTCATTACTAGAGCTCACAAACATCCGGGTGAAATAGATAAAAAAGTATCTTTTGCAAAAAAAAGCATTCAACTGTTCAACCTGCATCCAAAACTTGTGAAGAAATAGCTCTTATTTTGCTTTTCATGAAATGATCTTCAAGAATTAGTTTTTGAGTATCCATTGTTATACATGTTGGCTACAGATGACATGGCACTTTCTTATAGTCAACAGTTGGCTATACTATTTAAGTATTAACCATGCGCTTATATACATAGACGGACGGATTTAATCACGATGACTTGGGAGGGGGCAGAGGATATGTAAGAAATGGTTCATCATAAGTCTTTCACCAGTACTGTAGTAAAAATTCATACATGGAAGATTCTAGACTAAACCATAAATGGATACACTTTTATTCATGCGCGATACTCCAATAGAGAAAGATCATGCATGGAAGTCTCCACATGCTTAGACAGCGGATTACATTGAGCAAAGACTAATGATCAACATTTAACTTGATAATGCAGATGTCCAGGTGAACCTCCTTGGAGTCCCCGTGCACATCGTTGGGGTTCAAATAACACCGTGCCCTTTCCATGTCCACATCGGCGGGAAAGTCCCAGCTCGGCAGAGTCCAAGTATGCTTGGCGTAGCCAGTGTCGCCGCCCACGTACCTCCGAGGGGTAGTAATAGTGAGCACACACCCGTACATCGGCCTCGTGTCAGTGTCAGCGTCAGTGGGTGTCGCCCCTGACGCACACTACAGAGATGTGGCGGCGGCCTGCGCGGGCCTCGTCGGTGTCCACGATCAAGAGGAATACGTTGTCGTCCTCCTCCAAGACTAGCAGGCGGCGCTGATCCTCCAGCGACTCCGGCATGGTGAACGGGTAGCACGTCTCATACTTGATGTTCTTCGCCAAGGGTCAGTAGTAATTACCGCACGCCTACGTCAGGTGATGCATGATGTCCGCCGGCGAGTCCCAAAACGGCACCGGGCACTCATAGCAGTAGACGAAGGGCTCCTTGGAGGCATTGACCAGGCCGTCCATGAAACGAGAGTGGTTGTAGGGGACGTTCCGCCAGTTGAACATATGAGCAAGTTACTATGATATTTACTACAAAATAAATCATGACGGCTATAACAGAGATTAAACTAATCCTGCTTACTATCATAGTAGATGAACAGATCAAATCTAGGACACAGACTAGAAACATGAATTCTACCACGATTTCGAACAGGAAGGACAAAAACACATATGGTGCAACGGGAGCAGCACCATAGGTGTTGAGGTTGTCGCCCATGTCGTTGATGAAGAGGTTGCCGAAGTCGGGGAAGAAGTCGCCGCTGCTAGCAGTCGCGAGAGTGCGATCCCCAAATTTGAACAGCGCCCGCCGAATGGAGCGCAGGAGGGAGTGGCTGTAGGGGACGTTGCGGCCGCCGAATGGAGCGCAGGAGTAGCCCACGAAGCAATAGATGGTGCTCCTCCCTAGTCTCTATTCTTATCTCTATCTCTACTACTCTTCTTTGTTTTTTTATAATATACTAGTTGTAGTTGTCAAATCGAATAGTACTTCGCCGTCCACTGCACGCCCGGCTGAACACGCCTCCCCGCCTCCATCAAACCCCTCCGTTAAACCCGCATGCAAAACGAGAAACCTACTCCGGCCCGCGGGTGGAAATTTGCCGGTTGCGGTTGGAGAATAATAGAGTCACGTCCAATCCATTTGAGTTAATTGCATGTTTGATTCTCCCTCTATAAAAAGTTAATTGCATCCTTAATCTTGTATTCTAAGTACTCTATGGGTTCCGATTGTCGATCTGATGTACATGACTTGCAGGCTAGCTACAGATTCATACAGAAAGTTAAAAAGAAACAAATCCATGACTTGCAGGATTGGAGTTAGCACTGATGGCGGTTCATAGTCATTCCACGCTTGGGCATTGACTTTTGTAACTATTTTAGATTATAACATACTACTCCTCCGGTGCTAGTAGTAGAGCAGAGTCCTACTCCACTAATACTCTACTCAAGCAAGTTAGGGCATAGTAGTAGGTACTGTAGGGAGTACCAGTACTGTGCTCACCCAAGCAAGTTGTCTGACTTCGATATGACCCTACGCTGTTGGTATGTGTCTTGTAAGTCAAGCGGCGTTCTGTAGTCATCATCACATGTCCACTTCCCACAGCACATATTCGCTTCTCCATCTTTGTACACTCTTCCATCCCCGCTAAGGCGCCTCCCCCTAGTCCTAAACACAAGCACTGACAATGGCAGAACCGAGCAGCGTCCGCCGAAAGAGTGGCTGGAATTCGCTCCCCACAGAGGTAATCAAGCTCATTGTTCCGCGTGTTGACAATCTCAGTACCATGCCGCTCTCCACGTGCTCGTCGGGGCTGTACCGTTTACTCAAAGCCCTCAGGCCGGAGCTTTTTAAGCCAGCTCCTTGCTTGCTGATGCCGTCAGATCTTCAGTAACGTTGTGTCACGCAGCATAACAATCGTTGGGTGGCGAGCATCAACCCCCTTGACTGCGATCCGATCCCCGTCACCCTCCACTACATTAACGGTATGTACTAGGTCGGCATGAACACGTCTTGGATGGTTCTCGTCGAAGGTCGCGGCAGCTGGATGCTCGTGGAGGTCTACACCCGGTGATTGATCCCCCTTCCTTCGATTATCACTGCACTACTTTGGCACCGCGGCCCAGAATACTCGAAATCTTACAGTAGCCAACATGATACCAAGTTTGATTTGCTCAAGGTTGTAATCTGCCAAGTGCCCACAAGATCTGCGATTTATAAAGACTTCAGGCTAATTGCATTCTTCAACCGCGGTCTCGCCTATCTGACAGGTCACTGCTATATGTGGATAAATCTGCACATCCATCGCAGGATCATACATCCTCCATGGTTCTCTGATGTCATTGAACACAAGGGCTTCATTTACGTTGTCGACTCCTTCTATGGCTGGACGTATTGCTGGCCTACTCCAGTCATCGCTACAAACGGCTATTACAGCAATATGTTACTTTCCTGTGATATCATGATGGCTTGCTTATATTACTGTCAACATTTACTAAAAAAATATTCATGCTCATAACATGCTATTCTTAAGATTGACTACATCAAGAGCCTTTTTTTATTTGACTCCAACTTTTTTTAGGGTTATTTGACTCCAACTTGATATGATGTTGTAGGCCGCCTGGTGTCCCTACCCTTCCTAATCCCAGAACCTTTCAAAGAAAAGCGGCATGGCAGTTGCAGGTGTTTCCTGGCTCGATCAGACGATGGCGAAAGATTGATGATCGTTCGCACGTACCAGACGTGTTGTTTCGCGGAATACAATCATAGCTTCAGGAATTTTTGACTGGAGGTTGGTGAGTAGCCTTGGTACACGCTCTCTGTTTGTCGGACTAAATTATCCGATTAACCAGGAGATAACCGAAGACAAGGATCATGATGGCAGCGCGGTTTCGTTCATCAGGCAAAACTGTGTGTACACAGCGTACCATGCGTCTCTGCATGCACCATACCCTGATATGTGCCGCCACGCTCTGCAGCCCAAAGTAGGAGAGAGGGTCGCAAGTATTAGACTTCGACCTGCTGGTTGGAGTTTCCCCCGCCAGGCACCCATCTGGTTCAAGCCGTCATCCAATCTCCACAGCTTAATAAATAGTAACGTCTAACTGAGCCAGTTAGTTAGAGCGTACACTTGGTGTAGTAGGATCTTTATTTAGTTTGATGCATTAACTTGTTCTTTTTTGGTAGCCCTTTTGTAATGATGGCTGATGTTTGGTTTGGAAGAAAGAGTTGCTTCTTCACTCTTCTGGCCTGCTTACTGCTTCTGTTGCACCCCCAGCCCTGGTTGCTGCTGTTGTTTTCAATGTACAATCAGTAGTATATTTCGTCTGTTGGTTGAATAAATGTGTTGTTAGAACGACAAACACAATGTTTTGGAAGTCGTTGCATAGTTTGATCCTTTAGTGCCCCGTATCATACGTAGCGCATACTATTTTTCCTACGGAACACATTTTCCACTTGTTGACAACATGCAGCCCACTGATGAAGGCCCAATGGAGAAGCCCATACTTAACTGGAAGGGAGGCTCTCACATGAATCCGGCCAGGTACATGCTCATGGTCCCCTAAATATAAATAAGTAAATAAATAAATAAAGCTAAATGCTCATGCACCAGTTCTTTAAATTCATGATTTAACAGGAGGATATTATTTCCTATGATAGTCTCGTTACATTCAGTCGATATTATTCTTCGGCAAAGATAGCGACCAGTCTTCTTTCTCCCAGCATTTTCTTCCTGCAACTATTGGATCCATGCAAATCGTAGTCAACGTCGTAAATAGATCTGGTCCATTTTTATTTTTCAATAAGAATGTCCAACCCAACCCAGCACATTGGCGACAACACTTTATCCTCCGCCTTGTTGCGCTCGCCGCGGCGCCGCCGTCCGGCCCTGTCAACATAGTTTTTTTTCGAAACAGTCCCTGTCAACATTGTGCATCAGGAGATTACTGTAGTTGTGAGTATGACAATACGGACCCAGCAGGTCCACTCCCGAACTCAAGCAAGCGCCTCTTTTACTACTCAGAAGAACCCCTCGTTTTTTTACTCTAATCCACCCTGCTGATATCTAGGACCCACATCATTTTCAACGTATAGTCAATTAACGACAGAATTGCACAACTTTTTTAGTAGTAATTCGGAGGAGCAGGCTATAAACTGGGTTGTGCGGTCTCTGTGGCCCGTCTAACAACATGACCAGACCAGCAGTTTTTTCTTTGGGAAAATAGGTAGCCCAGTATTTCTTTTTGAAGAATACCCAAGCTAGGCCTATTGGTTTTCCCCGACTTACTGTGCTGCAAATCTTTCAAGACGAGGAGGGATACATTCCGGCCTGGCCAAAGAGTATGGTCAGTATCTGTTAAAAGTAATATCAAAAGGGGTTGAAAATTCCAAAAAAATATAGCAAATGGGATATTAGTTTCTTTTTTTGTTTTTGTTCTTCACTGATATCTTATATGTATTTCATTGGATTTAACAAGACATAGTACTAATTTATTTTTAAATTTGTTTTAGTATGGCTACTAATTTTTGGATTAATAATATTTTGTTCCCGGCAAAAATTTGCGAATTTTCAAAATTTCCCACATATTTAGTTAATTTTTTACCACAGTGCTGACGGAAAATGGGCAGCAATTCTAAAAATGGAAAATGGGCTGCAATAAATTTAATATGAATTAGAAAATGAGTAGAAATTATAAAAATAACAGCAAATGGGCTGTACACGCCACAAATTTCGAGGCTGACTTGTTTACGCAAGGCTTTGTCGTGCTTGTGCCATCTCTGATCTTCCTGCTCCAGCCGCCTAAACTAGCGCTGGCGGGACTGCCTGGTCCCTCCTCTTGTGGCCCACTGTGATGCCGCGCAGGCTTCCCCGGCTCACCCTACTCCCTCCGCTGGCCTGGCCGCACGCAATCAACTGCCTCCTTATTACGCGAAAAAATGATTCCTGCCACTGACATCTGGGGCGCACCGGTTGGGAGGCTGACCTATGGGCCTACTAAGTTGACACGTACGCAGGGCTTGTCAACTTAGTCAACTAACGATTCTAGCAGCAGTAACCATTGGATTTGAATCGAATGGTCCTGCTGCTTCTTCAATCGCTGCTCTTCTTGCACCAGCCGCCCAAACCAGCGCCGGCGAGACCGCCTGCTCCTGCCTCCAGTGGCCGACTGTGCTGCCGTTGAGGCCCCACCGCTAGCCAGGCCCTGCAGCGACGACAGCCTCACACCGCAGCCAAACCAGTGAACCCTTGTACTCCTCTCCGCGTGGGGATCCACTGTCGCGTCTTCCCCGGCTCCGCGTCATCCCATTCCTAGGCCTCGCCGTCGTCCACCGCCTTGGTGCTCTCGGCGCGGCATGGTCAATGTGGTCAACGACTGACTTCCATTGGAAGAGTACTATACGTGGAGAGGCTGACAGTTGGGTCCACGACGACAGCCTAGTTTTTTGTGATTTGCCAAGTAAGTCGCTTTGTCAGGATTGTTGGGCTGCAAATCTTTCCAGACGAGGAGAGCTTTCAGTCGGCTGGCCGAGAAAATGGCCTATCAGTAATGAGAAATGGGTTGTACATTTTTAAAACACATCAAACTGGCAATTAGTTTCAAATTTCTTTTTTTCATTTCGAGATTTTAAATTACATTAATTTTTATGCATGGACAATTTGTTGGATTTAATATTGATATACATTTATTTTTAAAATCAGTTTGAATGTGAATCGAAATTTCGGGATTAAAAACAGATCGGACCGCACCGAAACATGCAAAATTTCGTATAATTTTTTAACCGTGGCCACAATATGGGCTGTAATGCTAACAAAAAGAATACGGGCTCCAAAAAAACCTTAAGAATTAGCAAATGGGCTGTAAATTATTAGAAATAATGGCAGATGGGCTGTATGCTGTTTTCCACATATTTGAGGCTTTCCTAAAAAAAGGTTGACGCACAAGCAGTGACTGTTGGATGTCCATCCGACGACCGTTGTGCTTCTTCAATCTCTGCTATACCTGCTCCAGCCGCTCAAACAAGCGCCGGCGGGACTGCCTGCTCCCTCCTCCCCGCGGCCGGCTGTGCTGCCGTGCAGGCCTCACCGCCCCATCGTACTCCCATCGTTGGCCTAGCCATCCCTCTACTCACCCACACCTACTGTTATTCTTTGACGACGGCAGACGAACCAGTAAACCCTCGTACAGTCGTACTGCCCTCCGCGTGGGAAGCAACTGCCGAGTCTTCCCCGCCTCCGTGTCGTTCCCTTCCTAGGCCTCGCCATCATCCACCGCCCTGGTGCTCTCGGCGTGGCCTGGTCAATGTGGTCAACGACTGACATGCATCTGAAGTGGAATGTGCGTGGAGAGGGCGACAGCTGGGTCCACGGCCGTACACAAGGAAATGCCTCCTTATTACGTGCAAAATAATGATTCCTCCACCTGACATTAGGGACCCATCGAAAGGGCCTCTGTATTTCGCGAAAAAACGTTATCGCCGCTGAAAGCTCGGACCCACCAGCTATATCTTCGCACGCAAGGAAGTGCCTCCTTATTACGCACAAAAAAATGAATACTCCCCCTGTTAGCTTGGACCCAGTATAGCGGCAGGCTGACTTGTGGGCCTACTAAGTTGAAGAGGACAGAGGGCTTTGTCAACTTAGTCAATATGCACGATTCTAGATCCAGTGACCGTACAATGTCCATCCAACGGTCGTAGTGCTTCTACAACCTCTGGTCTTCTTGCTCCAGCCGCCCAAACCAGCGTCGGTCTTGCCTCGCGCTCCTGCCTCCCGTGGCCGGCTGTGATGCAGCGGAGGCCTCACCGCCCCCTACTAGTCCCACCGCTGGCCAGGCCATCCCTCTACTCACCCACACCCCCTGTTATTCTGCGGCGACGGCAGCCTCACACCGCAGCGAACCAGTGAACCTTCATTACTCCTCACGCGTGGGCATCCTTCATTGCGTCTTCCCGGCCCGCGTCGTCTCCTTCCTAGGCCTCGTCGTCGTCCACCGCCCTCGTGCTCTCGGCGCGGCCTGGTCCACGTGGTCAAGGAACGGCTTCCATCGGACGTGGACTGTACGTGGAGAGGCTGACAGCTGGGTCCACAGCCGCAGCAAGGAGGTGCCTCCTTTACGCACAAAATAATGATTCTTCCACCTAACAGCAGGGACCCACCGGACGGGCCACCGTATTTCGTGAAAAAAAAAACGTTTCCCCCTGACTGCTGGGACCCACCAGCTACATCTTTGCATGCAAGGAAGTGCATCCGGGCAAAAAAAATGATTCGCCCCTGACTCCTGGGACCCACCAGCTACATCTTCGCAGGCAAGGGGGTGCTTAACAATCGGGACCCACCTGGTCGAAGCGTACATAGAATTGTCATTCTGGTCGCGAACGTGTATGTACATACTGGTCGATGTAGAGGCGCGCACGTGGCATAGTAGAGGCGCGCACGTAGCATGTACATGTACGTACAGCGGCCAGTGTGCAAGAAATAAAATACGGCCACGTACGTACATACGAGCAGGGTCTCGAACGCCTACTTGCGCATACGTACGGCCAGGGCTCTTGTACATGGCTGGGTCGGAACGGAGAAACTGTCTCATCGTCGTGTTCATGGGGAGCCAACCGGCTGGGTCGGAACGGAATGCGTCGTCGTGTTCATCGGGAGGGCTTGGACGGAACAGCCAATGGAAACGAGGCATGACGTATCGCAGAACGGAGGAAACGGCCTTGTGTTCGACCGGCCACGTTCGAAACGGGATCCTGTTCATCGGGAGGGGTTTGGCATACCGCAAAATGGAGGAAACGGACCTCCTACGGTCGAAACGGGGGTCCTCTTGATTGGGAGGGTGTGGCGTACCGCAAAACAGAGGAAACAGACTTGTGTTGGAGCGCTACGGTCGAAACAGGGGTCCTGTTCATCGGGAGGGGTGTGGCGTACCGCAAAATGGGACTCCACAGGATACTGTTCATCTCCATCGTCGACCCCCTCCAGCCTCCACGGGCTACTGTTCATCCACCGTCGACCTCCTCCAGCCTCCACCTACGATTGTTCATCCACGGGCTCCTATTCATCCAGCCTCCACCGCGCGCTACTCCACCGGCTACTGTTCAACCAGCCCTCTCCACGGGCTCCTGTTCAACCACCCCTCCACGGGCTAGTGTTCATCCACCCCTCCACCGTCTACTGTTCATCCAGCCCTCCAAGGGGTGGTCCTGTTCATCCTACCCTCCATGGGGTCATGTTCATCCAGCCCCAACCGGCTCGAATGATCGGGGTCCTGTTCGTCCTAAGGCAACGCCACGGGGTCCTGTTCATCCACCCCCAGTGGGAATTGTTCATCCAAACCCCCAAAGAACGCCTTTGTTCATCGAGGTAGCATCGATCGGCTTGATTACAGCGATGGCGGCGAATCGCTCGATCGGGTTCGATTAATAGCCATCGATCGATCGCTCGGGTTCGATAACTTCGTAGCAAAGGTGCAATCGCTCGGGTTCAGTTAGAGCCCAACGCCTCGCACCCACGTGCGTGCGTGTACGAGAGAAACGCGCATCGCTCAGCCCCGACCACCTATTGTAACCGGGAACACCCTGATATTTTCCTCGCCCTCGCTTCTACCACGGTTTTTTCCGTCATAGACGGCCCAAAGAATGTAATGCAGTTGTGTCTCCGGACCGCCCAGGACGAAAAGCCCATTTTCTGTCATGATTTTATGTCATTGAAGTAGGACCCCACCACATCTATGATGATACCGTGTTTTGTCACAATTATTGTCATAGAAGTGTCATAAGTATGGCAGAAAAGATTTTCGTTCGGCCCAAAATGTCACTGATGTGTCTTTTTTTTGTAGTGTAGGAAACGGCAACCACAACTCAAATTGTCAAAATGAAAAGTGTCAAAATTATCGCAGTTGGTAAACGGGTAACCTATGGCGGATGCGGAAACCGGTGGTGGTTGTGTAATTGGATCACTTTAGCGGAAAGCGTAGTGTTTTGGGAGTGCATAAGCGGAAATGGTAGTGGAATCGGGGGTTGCGTATGCGGAAGTGGAAATGGGTCGGCGGAACTGAACCAAGTTCGGTTTCATCAGGGTCGTCGGACGTCCGGTGGTTACCGGACGTCCGGTGGTTGTCGGACATCCGGAGACTGTTGGAAGTTCGGTGCTTGCGCGATTTCGGGCACGGGATGAACTTCTAGGGTTCGTGGTGGAGGGGCAAAATTTGGGGAAAATTGGACGAATCTATGGATGGAAAGGGGGAAAAGATGGGGAAAGCTAGATCTACCTACTACGCACGAAATCCACGAATCAAATCCAACAAAACTTCATCACACCAACAAATCACAAAAAAAATTGGGCCTATTTCTTGGTGGGGAATTTTCGAAATTGGGACCAAATCAACAAAACTAGGATAGAAAACAAAGGGTAGGGCTCCAAATTCGTGATCAACCAAGGCTCATGATAACAAGATGACGTAGGGAAGAAACCCTTGGACTGATCTTTCACGAAATGGAGAGGATCCTATGAAGAACACGAGGGAAAGACACTCAAATCAACGAGAACAATCACACATGTGCTAGATCCATGAACATAAAGAGTGATACAAGATCCAAACGCAACAAAGGACGATACAAGAGGCGGTAGTTCTACTCCGTGAGGAGGTCTTGAGTGGTCTTCCCGTGAGGGGTCTTGAATTCACTTGGGGGGATCTTCTCCGTAGAGGTCGTGGTCTCTTATGGAGAAGGTATCAAGTGGATGAGCAAAGCTCTGTCTCTCAAATGAGCTAATCCTTTGCTAACCCTAGAAAGAGGGAGGAGGAGGAGATGCTTCTTGGACTTTGGTTGATCGTGGTGGAGCACAGCCATGTGTCACCGCCGGTGATCATCGCCGGTCGTCGGTCTTCATGCGCTTAGCTGATCGTCCGGAATCAAGCAATAATGTGGCTCCAGGGAATATTGTGGAAGTTACTAATCAGAGGATTAATGTTGAGCATCAATTGTCGGGGGTCATCCCGGACAGATCGCCCGCCAACGAAGCTCGTTCAAATGTTTTCGTGCACTACTATGGCTGTGGACAGGTGGGCCACTATGCCAAAGAGTGCAGTGTGTAGAAATTGACTCGGCTCTATCCTTATCTGCGGTTTGACACATTTAGAAGCCCACCAGACAAGGCCTGGGCACCTGGTGTCGTCCAATACGGGTTCTGCTCTATTGGGCCGGCCCGCGAGGCCCCGGTGGTTTTCAATTTCAGAGAGCTATGCAAGGGGTCTTTTCCTAATTTTCAGCCTAAATTGGTACTTGCCTCCTCGGCTTCTCCAACCCCAAGCCATGTTCCTCCTTTTCTCTATTCCAACTCTGCTCGCACTCCACCTAGCTCATCATCGGAAGCGGTAGCTAGGGTTTCTGCCCCATGGCAAACATTCCGATTGACCCTCATCCATTTGTTCCGCATGGGTATGCTATACAAGTGGTGGAGGGGTGCAATTGAGTAGCTTGGGTGGTTCTTCCTCATCGATAGCACCAACACAAGGACTGGGCCATCGCCTCCATCCACCCGATTCCGGTCGATGCTCCTTTTCCCAACATCAGAGAGGTACTTGAGGATTTTATTGTTGTTGAAAATCATTTATGGCTCAGAGATATTCAGAGATGTCATTTTTGTGATGCTTATGTGCGCCTCACGCGTGTCAGTGATAGGTATAAACTTGTTCTTGATAGCCCTCATGAGTTTGGTGATGTCTTTATCTCCTTCCCCAAGCATGATGAGAGGAGAAATCATAGGAGGGTGCATTTTAACAGAACTATTTGGCTCCTGCTCACGGGTGTTCCCATTGATTTTTGAAATACTGAAGATATTGCCAATGCTGTTAGTCGATTTGGTAGATTAATCTCCTGGGATAAAGAGTATGATCACATGGGCTGTATTGTTCTTAAAGCCAAAGTTATGAATCTTCAGATCATCCCCAAAAGTGTCAGGTGGTCTGAAGAAGATGAGTTTGGGGAAGATGGATGGTCATCCTCTGTGGATGTTTTGTCGAGTTCCTTGGTGGTGGACCTGCAGATGAGGATCCAATTCCTCCTGACAATGTGGATCCACACCCTCCACCTGAACATGCAGCTGGTAACCAAGGGTTTCACCAGGAGGCCATGGCCAATGACCCAGATGATAACATGGAGGAGCGTGAGTGGGTCCCTCCATGAATTGCTTGACACTGTTCAACAAGAAGAGATTGCCTGGGCAGATGGTGAGGAACTTCTTCCTACAATCAGCAATAGTAGCCTATCTTCAGATATGTCATTTTCAGAAGGAGAGAATTCAAACATAGTGGGCCCCACCATTCCTATTGCAATTGCTGCTGGTGCACCAGCTCTGCATGTTCCAGAACCTCAGCGAGCTATTGTTGTAGACAATGGACTTCAAAACCTAATTCAAGCCTACCAGTCTGATTAAGAGGAGGAAATGCCACTACAGAACAATGATAACAGGTTAAACGATGTGGCTGTGATGCATCTACCTCAAAATGAGGTGTTGGCTGCAACTGAAATTGGCCAAATGGTTGCTCCTTTGAATGAGCTTCCAGCAAACAACTCCTTCAATGTTGCTTCTGATCATGAGGTTTTTCCTGCAGAGCCTGTCATTGCAGAAAAAGCTACTGTAGCTGTGATCACAACAAAATCTTGAGAAGAAGAGGTTAAGTCCACAGAGGCTGACAAGCCAGAACAGTCTCAAGCTCTGCCTGCCACTGCTATTGAGGATAATGTGAACTCAAACCCTGTTGTTGTTGAAGCAGAGGAATTAGAACTGCTGCAGTCCCTGATTATGTAAACACTAATAGAGGCAGTGCTGCTCTTGACTCCCATAATGATGATATGCTGACCAACATGGGAGGTAAATGGGTTCAGGACATTAATGGTCTTTCTAATACTGCTCCATCTGTTTTAGGATTGAAAAATATTCAATTGTCTGCTCTTGCTAATAATGAAACTGCAATTGAAGAGGGCCTCACCTTATGGAAGCAACACTTTGCTGAGCCACCCAGGGAAGTTGGAAAGGATCTCTCTTTCAGCATACCTGTAAGTTGGTTTAACTTCATTGTTCTTCTTCTCATGACACCAGATAAGTTTGGATGGACTGTGCACATGTTGAAATCCCCCATGTGGGAACTGCTCTCACAAACTGAAGGAGATGATAAAGCTATATTATTCCATATATCTGATAAATGCTCCACTTCTCATGCCCCTGTTTGTCAGATGACTGTGGATGAGAACACTCACAATTTAAAGAATAAGGAGAATGAAGGGGACTCCTCTAACCAGATGGACTTGGAATTTCAAGCTCTCCTGCAACCCTTTGGTCCAAAGAACTCCAAAAAGAGGAGAGGGGGCAAAACTCCACCTGTTGAAATCCAGGTAAGGAGGAGTGATAGGATCAATTAAGATAATGCTAGTTTTAAGAGGAACTCTTGCTCAAATAATAAATGTTGACCTTGTAATGCTTCTCCCCCCAATTGCCCAAAAAACAATGGTTAAGAATTTCACCACTACTTTTTGCAAGGTGGCTGATCAAGAATTAGAGGACAAGCTGGCCAAGAAACCAAAGAGAAGGTATGAAGAGGAGCTGGCTAAGATGAGCTTGGCAAAGAGAGAAGCAGACACCTCCATGGGCAACAAATGATTGCACAACTTCAAGAGCTAGAGGTATGGGAGGACCTTAGTTTCATGCACTCTTTGAGATTATTATTGGATGTAATGAGAACTCTTATAATGGATGCCACCTCTTATTTTGTAAACATTTGATGCTTGTGGTTCTACCTCTTTTGGAGGATTCTTTTATCCCTCTTTAAAGTGAATTGCTACTTAATTCTGGTTAGTGGCCTATGTCAAATTCAGATGCAATGTATGATATGCGTGTGCTATTACATTGTGTTACATTGGGTTTTCAAGTGGTTATTTTTTAGAAACACTGGTTCGCGTCGGTCCTAAACAAACGGTTTTAACCACTTTCCGCGATGGCCTTCGGACCCGTCGCCAAGTTAGTGTGTGAGATAGGGGGTCCTTCCCACACGACCCAGAAACCGTCGGGGATATGGAACAGTGATCCAGAGGCCTTCCAAAATGTAATCGTGTGTGATGCAACACACACTAAATTCTTTCGCACGTGTGGTATCGGTGATTAAGCGTTTCTAATAACGCAGTGAAACCATACGGTCCGTCATAACGAACCGTTTGGGAAACGGTATGTAAGGCACACGGGCCAACATATGAACTGTGTGCGATTTGTGCCCTATCGCACATGAGTTTTCTGCGTAACCCGTCTGCCATGCTAGACTCCATCGCACACATTTTCCAACAATTACAGTATGCGATAATGTTCTATCACAAACGGTTCAGGAGCCCCTTCGCACACATACAAGTGTTGCAGACCGTTTGTGATTTGTTAGGTATCACCGACGGTTGCCGTAAGAGTGACGTGTGCTTTTCGTTTGGGATCCCACACATTTCCTGAAAAATACGACTGGGATTGTATTTTGCATTGGGCACGGTTTACTCCCAGTTCTCGTGTGCGATAATGCGATATCACAAACGGTTCCGGAGAACCTACGCACGCGTAGTAGCGCTGCAAATCATTTGCCATCTGCTATGTATCACCGACGGTTCCGCTACGATTGACGTATGCTTTCCGATGTGGATCGCACACACTCATTTAGTTGAACCGTGTGCGGAGCAGTTGCCAGGTTAAAACAAAAATATCCCATTTTGAATCGGCACACAAAAAGCAAATTCGCCACAATATTCAATTGAACAAATAAAAAAAATCCCATTTTTAATCGGCACACAAAAAGCAAATTCGCCACAATATTCAATTGAACAAATAGTGTCCACAGGAAGAACATTCATCAGATTTCGCAACAATTGCAATTGAACATATGGTAGCTATTTTTCCACACATATATGCATTACATAATTAATCATAGTGTACGAAATACGAAGACCTCATCAGATGGAAAATAATGGATCCATGCGTTATATGTTTAGCGGCTAACTCTTACTGAATGTTTCAGGAGAAACCATGCTGAAATCTTCATCATCACCAGTGGGATTGATGTAGTGATCCAGGAAGAAGTCGCTGATAAATCTCCGAACCATCAACAATTCACCAGCCGGGAGCGGTTCAGGGGTCCTCGGTTTTAAGATGAGCTGCATTACTTTTAAGATCAGAATGTGCCATATGAGGGGAGTAGAAGATATTAATTAAGATAGATTTACTGGTACTAATTCACGAGGATCGTCACAACTATCAGCAGATTTGCAGATGGAGATCATGTGTGTGCAAACATAGTATCCACAAAGGTTGGTCCCTACTTCTTGCTGAGGACACTGAAATTTTTTGTACAAAATTAGTCATGTATTTGTCCTATTAGGAACAACCTAACCGGTGTTAGATGTATTATTTTTTCTTTGGACAAAATAGAAAGAGGTTTATTTAGAAGCTTGAACATTTGACTAGCGTGAGGAAAGGAATTTGCAGATTGTTGGATAAATTTTCCGAAAATAATGGATTTCGGTGTGTTATCGGAGAAATGATCTCGTGCTGTAGAGGTAGTTTCCTCTTGAACAGTTTCCCTGTTTTAGTTTCCCACAATGCGAGCACACTGCAAATGATGATTAATTTTTGAAAACATCAATTATTGAACCAGATATGAATGCAAATTAATTTCAACATCATAGAATTCAATACCTATCCAAGAATTGCTGAGGATGCGTCAGATCCTGAGCGTTTGTTGACTCTCTAAGAGAATCGATGTAGTAAACTGTGTTCTTGTTTGGAACAATGAATACCAATATCTAGTGATTGTTAAATATTAAGAAAGCCATGAACTTACGAATGATGTCGAAATCTGAAAGACAATCAGTGTATGCATGGTTGTTTACTTGACTTGCCGAAATGATTCTGCATGGGAAGTGTTTCCGAAGATACGGACGACTGTGTTAGCGGCCCAGTCCCGTCGGTCCTTTTCATGTAATGTTGTGCCATTTGCTAATGCAAGATCTATGAAATACACACTCTCACTTTATCTTCTCTACGCGTTCAATCCCTGAGAGGAATAAAATGTAGTTAGCTGTTTATCATTTACAGCCTTGTATGGAGAAGTTGGTCAGAGTTTGTTAATTACTTACAAAATCAGGCATCTAACAAGAGTGGCATCGAGCATGTTGAAGTTTAAGAAGAGATGTAAGTCCTCGAAACTCACATTGATGGAACCAACATCATGTCGGAAATGATCTCTATGGGAAGATCATAAAATGAAGATCAAGTGGATATCTCATATCATGCTGCGAAAGCAACAATTCTATGGGAAGCTTTGAAGAAAATATTGGGATCTTCTGAGCAAACCAATGTGCATTTTGATCTGGCTTCATTATATGAACCTCTTCCTGATCCTTCAATCTTCCATGACTTAGAACTCCCTTTCACCGAGGAAGAAGTTAATGAAGTGATTAAAGAACTGCCAAATGATAAATCACCTGGGCCAGATGGGTTTAACAATGAGTTTTTCCAGGCCTTCTGGGAGATTATTAAAGTGGATGAATTCTGATTGGCCATCTCCCTTGACAGCAAATGACTACAGGCCAATATCTCTTTTGAATTGTTGTTTAAAGCTCATTACTAAACTCTTGGCTAATAGGCTGCAAAAGGTGATACTCTCTATGGTTCATATCAACCAATATGGTTTTCTCAAGGAAAGGGCCATACATGACTGCTTATGTCGGGCTTATGAGTACTTGCACCAATGTCATAAATCAAAGGAAGAGGTAATTGTTCTAAAGCTAGATTTTGAGAAAGCTTTTGATATAATTGAGCACAAAGCTATCTTATGATACTCATAGCTAAGGGTTTCGAGGAGAAATGGATACATTGGATCACCATGCTCTTTACATCTGCTTCATCTGTTGTCATGCTGAATGGGGTTCCTGGGAAGAAGTTCTATTATATCAGAGGAGTAAGACAGGGAGATCCTTTGTCCGCATTATTGTTTGTACTGGCTGCAGATTTGCTTCAAACAATCATAAATATGGCCATGCAAATGGGGCTCCTAGGACCACCCTTGCAAGTGACTTCCTGCCCTGATTTTCCAATTGTCCAATATGTTGATGATACTTTAGTTCTTCTTCAAGAAGATGCAAAACAATTACACTGCCTCAAATCTCTCCTTCACACATTTGTTTAGTCTACTGGTCTCATAGTGAACTACTACAAATCAAGTCTCATTCAAATCAATGTCCCTGAGGATAAAGTGGAAATCCTGACCAACACTTTCCATCGCAAGAAGGCGACATTTCCTTTTACCTACCTTGGAATGCCATTAGGACTGCACAAGCCCTCTATGGAACAATGCTTACCTCTTATCAACAGGATTGCAAAAAAACTGATCGGATTATCTTCCTTCATGACACTGGCTGGCAGAGTTCTATTGGTCAAATTTGTCCTCAATTCATTGATCATTTACTTCATGGATTGTCTTGATGTACCAGTTACCATTAAGAACCAAGTTATTAAATATTTGAGACATTGTCTTTGGAGGGGCCCTGATCTTGACTATCATAGAGCAGCCATGGTTTCTTGGAAGACTATCTGTAGACCAAAAGTCCAAGGAGGATTGGGTGTGTTGCACATTTTTATGCAAAATAAAGCCTTGATTCTTAAGAATCTACTAAAAGTTTTACAATAGACCGAATATTCCTTGTGTCAATTTAATCTAAGAAACTCACTACAGTGATGGTCTTCTCCCTGGCAATAATTAGGTTGGTTCTTTTTGGTGGAAAGCAAACCTAAAACTTCTTGATGACTATAAGTCAATGGCAAGATGCAATGTGGGTGATGGTAAGACTGTATTCTTCTCGTCTGATTTACGACATACAGCTTGTCTCCAAAACTTGCTTCCATACCTTTTCTCTTTTGCCAAGGAACAACGTTATTCTGTGCAAGTTGTCCTTCATCTGGAATACTTAGAGTATTTGTTCCACTTTCCCTTAACTATAGAAGCATATGAGGAGTTTGAAATTTTGAAAAACATCTGTGAGGATTTGAAAAGATTAGAATTATTGGATTGCAATGATACATGGAGCTAAATATGGGGCACTGAAAACTTCTGTGTTGCAAAAGCTTATAGAACAATGATGGGTACTAGAGTGGTACCTTAGCAGTTTCAGTGGATTTGGAACAGTTCCTGTCAGCCAAATCATAAGGTGTTTTCCTGGAGATTGCTTCATGACAGACTGAATACACGAAACCTTTTAAGAAGGAAAACGTTTGTGTTGCAAAACTACAACTGTGCCACATTCAATTGCCAATAAGAAGAAACACTACAACATCTCTTCTGGACTTTCCCTTTTGCTACTCAATGCTGGGTCCAGCTCTGCCCCAATAGGCCTAATAATATCTAAGTGATGGAAGCTTTTGCTGATCTCAAACAACAACTGCAAGTTACTTTTTCATGGAAATCATCATATTGGCATCCGAGGCTATTTGGATCACTAGAAACAATCTTATTTTTCAAAACATTCAACCCAGTCTTCAGAGATGGAAGGACACCTTCAAAACAAAGTTGCACCTTCTCAAATTCAGAATCAAGAGGAAGTATGCTAGAAAATACATTCACCTGGTTGGATCACTTAGAGTTGTAGCTCACTTGTTGACCCTCTTGTATAGTGTAGCTGTTTAGCATCTTTTTTCTTTTTTCTTTTTTTGTTTCTTTCTTCTTTTTTAGGCTTAGCTCAAGCTTTGTATGATACTCTTTTTATTAATGAAAAAAATTGCAGTGGGCTTTTTCCCTATTGTGTATAGTCAAAAAGATGTATGTATAGTCTAAGTGGGTGAAGAGGTACATGGGCCTCGGCCCAACACACTGTGCGCAGACGTGCGTCGGTCGTCCGGCAGCTACCGGATGTCCGGGGGCTCGTGAGGGTCCAGACGTCCAATAGCGGTCGGACATCCGACATTTCAGCTTTGATCAGGTGGCGTCGGATTTCCGGCGAACGTCGGACGGACATCCAGTTACCGATCGTCCAGAGACTTCGCACTTTCGATAATTTCCATTCTGTTGTGTGACACTGGTCGTCCGGAGAAGCTCGGCCATCCGATCGCTGGGATGTGTCAGATGTTCGGTCGGTGTCGGTCATTCGGCCTCTGTAGCATCGCTGGCTGAGACTTGGCTGGCTGGCGCTTCAGGCGTCGGACATCCGGCCTCGTCCGGTTGTCCGGTTGCTGGAGATTTTCTGGCAGCTCTTCTTCTTGTACTTCGTACTTGGTGTCCTCGCTGTTTTGGCCATTGGGTGTTGTTGCTCCATCACTACTAGGGAAAACCCTAGTAGTAGCGCTTGAAATATGCATAGCAGTATCGCAGCTAAGTTGTAGCAGTAGCGCTATTACGGGCAGCGCTATTGGTAAGTATTGTTAGCAGTAGCGCTTCCTGGACTAGCGCTACTGATAACTATCTGTAGCGCTTGTTCACAGGAACGCTACTGCTAAGCCAGCGCTACTGCAAGGTGCTTTCCAGCGCTACTGCTAATGTTCCTTCTTTCGCCAATTCACGCCCCTCTACGTATTTGTGTTGTATTTATACAGGCTCGATACAAAAGTTTCATCAAATCATACTAAACATACACTATTCTCATTAGATCATAGACATACAATAGTCTCGTCATACCATCATCATCATCATTCAACACAAATATCATCACATCTTAAAAATAGCGACATACAAGTGCGATCATGTCATGTCTCGAATAAGTGTAACTCCATGGTCATCGCACACACACAAGTTTCATCATCTCTATCTAAACCATGATGTAGAAGAGAAGAGCGACCAGCATGAGCAAGAGTGCGACGATGTAGTACCGGCGGTCCCGCCCCTGCTCATGCTGGACTGTCCACCTCAAGTAACTACTTTCCGCTTCGGCTCTGCTGTCGAACCCACTGTGGCTAGCACCCGGGTACCTGTGCACCTGGGCCTGAGCGGCTGGCCAATGGTCGTAGACTCCTGGAACCCTCCCAACGTACACGGCATAGTAGCCCTTCGCCATCTCTGATCTATGTACCTGCATCGTGAGTTGATGAATTGAATGATAATATGCAACATAATGTACCTAAGAAAACAAAGAGGCATAATTAGCAAAATACAAGCAACCAATAGTAATCATAAATGACGAAGTTCCTCATACCCAAACTAATTAACTAGAGCGATCTATGCTAGTTCAGGACCACGGTTTAGTTACATCACATAGTTTTGCCATGCATAAATTCAATGTTTTGCCATAGAAAAAGACAGTAGTGACACATTGTCATCAACAATCAGTCCTCCATGTCGGCGGTCCAATCTTCATAGTCAGGGAGAAAGCACCCGAGCTTCTTGGAAGGCTTCAGGTCCAGACGCTGAGTGAGTAGCAGTGCTCGGTCATCTTCCAGCGTGATTGGCCCATGGTAGAACATCCCTATTGGTTCGAGGACCTTCTTCATGATCACTTGGGCAAGTTCACACTGTACGTGATAAAACTCAGCTCTGATTCGATGATCCGGTGTCTTTCCTATGCTTGTGGCCCAGGTGACAATCTCGGCATCGTTGTTAGTAGGTGACATGCGAAGGCGTTGATTATCCCTTCTATACTTGAGCAGGTGATGCATGAGGTAGAATCCATCAACCATACTGGTGTGCGGTTGCTGGATGCAGCATAAGTCGGTCTTATGACCGAAAGCCAGCCCATGATTCCTGTACTTTTTCACCTTGATATATCCACCAGACAGGCTGAAGGTTAACAGGGCACTATCGAGAACACTCTTTACGTGCTTGTAATCCTTTTTCCTGAGGTTCTTCGATGAGTCCAAGTACATAGCACGGGAGTATTCCAGTGTACGAGCGATGAGGACGCCCCATTGCGCAAATTAAGTACACCTCAAATTAGCCTCCATTCTTGCAAAGGAATGATTAACACTTATGAAAGGATATGTGCGGATGACTTACGTGGGATGATAAGGCACGAGAATCACTTCCTTGTCCTTATTAGCGATCATGAAGTTGCCGAGGTACTTGCTTGCATAGTAACGGTGCTCTTTGCAAACTGCCAAGAAGCTCTCGTGCATACAGAACGGGTCCGCGATGCAGATATATTTGATGTTCTTGACCCTCATGAAGTAGTTCAGTTACAGCGCATACATGCGGATGAACTAGAAATCCAGCTTGGTCATGTGGTACATGTCATAGATGTAGTCAAATCGCAGGATGAACTTATTCGCGGGCCATCTCTCGACGTACAACTTCCCACCCGGCACCTGAGCTGCGTAAAGCGGGTATCCTGGTTTTTTCGCGTCAGATGGCTTTTCTCTCTGGCCAGCACATCTTCATGCAGTCTCCTTAGATCATTGTTCAGTAGGTGCTCTAGCACTTTGGCAGGTAGGATCGGCTCACCAGTGACATGGAAGCGCTTCGCACCTTGGATGGGTATTCTGTCTACCACCCGGGGCTTCAGAGGCGGCTGGCTGCTTGAAGCAGCTCTGGCGTCTTTAGGGCATTTCCTGTCTGGTCTCCTCCTTTGCTTCTTGGTGGGTGGCATTAGTGAGCTCACCATACCTTCCCTAACCACCACCCCCAGTGTCGTTAGGCTCATCAATGGACGGGCCTCGAGCGGTTGCTGGGTACAGGCGGCATCTGGAGGCGTCTCCTGCGAGGATCGCTTGAAGAGAGACTTTTTGCATTCCGCCTTAGGATGTTCTGGCTCCGGCAAATCAGGCAGCATCAAGTCATTATCTCCACGCTCATATCCTGAGTCTTCGTCGTCCTGAGCCATCAATCCTCCATCATCATTGGAGGTATTGTTATACTTGTCTGGGTCATCATCATCATCCTCCATGTCATCATCATCATCCTCCATGTCATCATCCTCCATCATCATAGGAGGTATTGTTATACTTGTCTGGGGCTACATCATCTGGCACTAATGGAGGCTCTCCCTCGCGTCTTCCTCTATCACTCACCACGACAGGTGCAAGTAATGTGGTAGGTGGGGTGGTGTTCATACCTTCTTGAGAAGGTGGCGTTGGCGTGATACTGGGCGCCTCGAGACGAAGAAGAGACTTCAGCCAAGGCAAGAACCAGCTCTTGCATGCACTAACCATCTGAGGGGTCTCGTCGTCATCGACTGGTACCGGAGGAAGCAAATCCTCGAAGCCCGCTAAGACACTGGTCATGTTAACCTTGAAGACGCCATCGGGCATCTCTCGGTTGTGGAACATGCGGTCCTTTGGCTTCACGATCGTTGCCTTTCCCATGGCACCTTCTGGCCCTTGATGTCGTAGAGTAGGGTGCACGGGGTGTCGTCAGCCTACTAAGGAGACATGCCTGCGACGTCAAACATCTGAAAGGCAACTGAAATGGAAGACTATAGACATGCTGGTGAAAAGGGTATGACGCGTAAATACCGTGAGGGCGTCGAGCTCAGCCAGCGATGAAGGCCCACCGAGCATGCAAGAGACGGAGGTCGGGCTGCTATGAACAGGAGAAGGACCTTTTGCGGTTGCTTGAGCATGTGCTTGTGATGTGGTGTTCGCCGAATTGCTTCCGACAAAGCTGGGAAGGGGAAAGTCCTTCGGCCGTGCATTTGGATAGTTCTTCATGAAATCTAAAAGTGCCGGAAGCAAGCTGACCACCGCGTCAGTGACCACTGCATTGACGGCCCTGAGAAACTCTTCTTTGGTCTAAGCTTTGGTCTTGTTGACCGCAATTGCAACCTTCTCGTCGATGCTCTGCTTAGTGACGACCGACCGTCTCTTCCTTCTTTCCTCTGGATCCTCGTGGTAGCATGTCTTCCACAAGGCGCCATCTCCGACGCCGTGCGCACGTCCATAGAATGGCGGCTTGTCCATCGGGACCCTTTTTAGTAAGTTTAGGGCCCAGTTGAATGGGGTGTCTTACTTGGGCCTCGCGGATGACTGTGATGACTCGTTGCTTTCGGCTGCCTTTTGGTGCTGCTCTTTATGCAAAAGGAACGTGGATGGTTTATTAATGTGAAAAAAATTGCAGTCGAATTGATTGGAAGCTAATATGATAATGTGTTAATATAATATTTACCAGAAGTCTCATGAACTCCCTCGTGTTCGGGTCCGTGTAAAAGATACTTTTGAGTTTGTCCCACTTGTACAGGGCCCTGATCCAGTCATGCTCCAGCGGGTCGGTGAACTCCGCCAAGGGGTCTGGGATTCTGTGACTTTCACGTTCGGCGTCCTCCTTGGCCCATACGTGCCTCTTCCCCTCGTAACCACGGCTTCTGAGGCGGTGGGGAGGCGTGTTCCTGGCCTGGAGTGCCTTCATTTTCTCCGACCTTGCCTTGACTTCTTCCTTACCGCAATTCTCCTTGAATTTTGCAAAGCCCTCTTCCGCTATTGTCAGATTATCAGCATGAATCTTGGACCACGGTTCATTCTTCGCAATCGCTTTTTTCACCCGAACTTTCCAGGAGGACAAGTCATTGGTGAACGTCACCATTGCCTTTTCATCTTTGTCATGGCGACGTCATCCCACGGCTCTTTATACTTGCCTTCATTCCGGCCGGGGAACAGGAACCTATTGTGCAACTTCTTTAGGAGCATGTGCTCCATATGTGGTATCTGCCTCAACCTCTCATCGTTGATGTTGGTGGTTTCCCTGAGGATGCATCCAAGTTGATTGCCCCAGCAAGAGCGCGCATCCTCCGGCGCCGTTGGCTCTAACTTCTAGGGGTGCATCTCCGTGATCACAATTTGTCTGATGCCAAGCTTGTTTGGTCTTCGTGTCCTCTTCTTCTTCGGTGCTTTACCAGCTATGACAACATCGTTGTCGGTCTCGGGGGTGGTGTCGGTCCCGGTGCTAGTGCCGGTGTCAGCGTCGGTGTCGGGGTTGGTGCCACTGCCGCCACCATGCAACCCCATCTGGTGTTTGTCCAAGTAATTGAAATAGTGATTTGCTGCCTCGATGGGGTCTTCGAGGCGAGCAGAACCACCCACCACTTCGGCGTTGGTAGACATGTCTCCTATTGATCAACAATTCTAAATAAAAGATATGATGAAGAGGAAAAAGGGTCCTCTGTTTGGTCGGAATGTTGATTCATTCCCCTTCCGACAAATCCCGGGTACTCCATATGTCCTAGTTTCTAGCACAAGGCATGCCGAAAATCACGGAAATTTTCGGCATGACCTTTGCTAAAAAGTGGACATATGGAGCGCCTGCAATTTGCCGGAACGGAAATGAATCAACATTCCGGCAAAACATAGGCCACTCGGATATTTTTAGACATTCAACCAACATTGCAAAACCAACATATAACATCAACGACATATATCATTCAAGGAAAAGCACGCTTGTACTTAAATGCATAAAAATGACAAAAATAGCTACAAAATTGCTCTCTCTCTCTCTCTCTCTCTCTCTCTCCCTCTCTCTCTACTATTTTGCTAACTTGCTCAAAATTTTGCTAACTTTGCTACTGTTTTTTTATTTGCTACTGTTTTTATACCTAAATTTTTGCTACTGTTTTTTTATTTCTACTGTTTTTCTAAACTTTGCTACTGTTTTTTTAATTTTTTTGCTACTGTTTTTATACCTATTTGCTAATTAGCTACTTCCCTAATTTGCTAAGAAAAGTTGATAACTTTGCTAAATTTTCTAACTTTGCTAAATTTGCTAACTTGCCCTAAAATCCCTAAAGAGAGAGAGAGGAGGGCAGGGGAAAGGAGAGGCTTACCGCGAGGGAGCTCAGGCTCGGGCGGCGGTGGTGGAGGGCGGCGGACGGAGGCAGCAGCGAGGTCGAGGGCGCACGGGCAGGCGAGAGGCGGGGGCGGCGTTGTGGTCGAGGGCGGGCAGGGGAGACGCCGATGAGGTCGAGGGCGGGCTCGGGAGACGACCGACGACGAGGTCGACGGCGGCCAGGGGCGACGGCCAGCGGTCGACGGTGACGGACGGCGCGAGGGCGGGCAGGGCGACGGCGGTGGCGACAGAGTGGGGGAAGAGGGTGGGGAGAGTGGGGGAATTGGGACATGGCGGACTTGGCAAGATTTGAGCCCTCGCGGGTTAACTCAAAATACTAGTCGCGCTGGATTGTGAACCAGCGCTATGGCTAACTTAGCTATAGCGCTGAGTTATAATGTAGCGCTACTGCTAATGGCACATAGTAGTAGCGCTCTTTAGAACCCAGTGCTATAGCTATATTAGCTATAGCGATGGTTCACAATCCAGCGCTACTGCTAAATGTTCCAATTTTTTTTCTTTTCTTTTTATTATTTTCCTTTTCTAGTTTTTAGTTTTCTTTTCTTTTATTATTTTCCTTTTCTTTTCTATTTATTTTTCTTTTTATTTTGTACTGCTTTCTCCCTTTTGTTTTTGTTTTTTTTCTCCCGACGACGGCGTCTTCCTCTCCCCCACTGTGCGAATATCACCGGAACCATGCATGTGGTGGTAACATATCAGTTGACCGATAACGTTTACTTAAGTGCGTACACAAAATAGATACATATATACAAATATAGGTTTCTGATTAGCTGCGTCGACGATGTTTCACATTGAGCTTCTTTCCTTTCTTGTTCGTTGCCGAGTAATTGAGCCCCTCCTTGTGAATTTTCCGGAGCCATGGATTACGATCTTTCATAGGTAATGTAGTATTGATTCTTCTTTTCACGTATGCTTCATTGTCATCGTCATCTTCCCTCATCGGGTTGTCGTATTGGTCGTAGGCTTCCTCGTTGGTGACTCCATCCATTCCGACGATGCTTCTTTTGGATCTCCTCACGACAACACGGCTGGGATTGGCCGGGAAGCATTGTGTCACGTGCTTAGCGTGTACCCATGGCTAATTTTTGGCGATGACGTTAACGTTCATGGGAGTGCTCTTTGCATCTGGTATAGACATGGTGGTGAAATACTTGTTTTCTCTTACGACGTCCATGGCCCATCTGACACGGAACATCGTCACATCATGCATTCCAGCATAGTCAAGCTCCCAGATCTCTTCGACCCTTCTGTAGAATCTTTCAGTTGTGCCGTTGGCGTCAGTCACGCGTTAGTTCTGGTAATCGCTGTCCATCTCTTTGGTCTCCGTGTAGAATGAGTACCCATTGATATCGTAGGACTGATAGGTCGTGAGCTTGGGCGCGGGGCCATGTGCTAAGGCGTGTACGAGCAATCCGTATGAACTGCCCTCTTCCGAGGAATTTTCAAGAACTTGCTCTTTGAACCAACGCAAGAAAGTGGCGTTGTGTTCTACAGTAACTTCGTCATCCGTCTTGAGCATCCCCTTATCATGGTACTTCTTTGCGATGCTTTCTTTGTGCTGTGCCACATAATCATCTACCACATCTAGGTGTTGTAGCACTACCAAGTTAGCCCTGTGAAAGTCGTTCCGTCGATCCGAGTAGTCCATGTGCAATTCCCTCCGGCCATTGTTGTGACCATCTCCTTCGAGCTTCCCATCGTGCTTATTGACGGGAAAAGGAGACGCACTCATGCGTCAGATACCCCTGGACGATGCTCCCTTGGGGACGGGACATGTTACGAACAAATCCTTTGATGACCCCATTCATCCTCTCGAACGGCATCATGCTATGAAGGAATGTCGGCCCGAGGTCGATGATGTCGTCCACGATGTGGACACATAGATGCACCATGACGTCAAAGAACGTGGGCGGGAAGTACCTCTCAAGCTCACATAGTATGACAAAGATCTCTTCCTGTAGCCTTCGGAGCTGCTTCCACTTATGGACTTTCGAGATATAACGTCGAAGAAGTTGCAGAGACCAATAAGCGTGACACGAACGTGCTTGTCCATTATCCCTCTAATGACAACCGGGATTATCTGCGTCATCATCACGTGACAGTCATGAGACTTCATCCCGCTGAACCTTTTCTTCTTGGGGTCTAGAAATCTGCTTATCTTCCCACAAAGAATCGGCAGGGCGACTTTGATTCCCATAAGGCACTGGATGAATTGATCGATATCCTACGCACTTAAGGTGAAGCAAGAAGGGGGGCAATAATTCTCCTCCTTCTTGTTGAATTTTCTGCCCCTTTCCCCCTCCTTCGTCTCCGTCTCCGTCTCCTCCATCGACTTTTTACGGTGGAGCTCTTTCCTGATCTTCAGATCTTCCAAGTCTTTCCTTGCCTTCGGCCCATCCTTGGTCTTCTCCGGCATGTTCATCAGTGTGCCAAGCAAGCTCTCAAGGACATTCTTCGTGATATGCATTTGATCAAGGCAATGAGGCGTGTCGTGAATGGGCCAGCACTCCAAGTCCCAGAAAACAGACCTCGTTTTCCATACCTTCAGAAGCGGCTCCGGCACCTTTTTGATCTTTCTCGGCATGGGGCATTGTTCATAGTTTCTCAATAGCTCGTCGATTTCAGCGTCGCTCCTCTTACGTGGAGGTCCTCGATGTCGGTGTAAAAATCGGCAGATCTCGGGTAGGGGGTCCCGAACTGTACATCTAAGGCGGATGGTAACAGGTGGCGGGGGACACAATGTTTACCCAGGTTCGGGCCCTCTCGATGGAGGTAATACCCTACTTCCTGCTTGATTGATCTTGATGATATGAATATTACAAGAGTTGATCTACCACGAGGTCATAGAGGCTAAACCCTAGAAGCTAGCCTATGATTATGATTGTTGTTGTCCTACGGACTAAACCCTCCGATTTATAGACACCGGAGGGGGCTAGGGTTACACAGAGTCGGTTACAAGGGAGGAGATCAACATATCCGAATTGCCAAGCTTGCCTTCCACGCAAAGGAGAGTCCCACCCGGACACGGGACGAAGTCTTCAATCTTGTATCTTCATAGTCCAACGGTCCGGCCAAAGTATATAGTCCGGCAGTACGAGGACCCCCTAATCCAGGACTCCCTCAGTAGCCCCTGAACCAGGCTTCAATGACGATGAGTCCGGCACGCAGATTGTCTTCGATGTTGCAAGGCGGGTTCCTCCTCCGAATACTCCATAGAAGATTTTGAACACAAGGATCGTGTCCGGCTCTGCAAAACAAATTCCACATACCACCGTAGAGATCCTGCCGTGGTCCGGTCGTTACGAACTGTTTTTCCCAGCCTGCCACTGCACGTGTTGCGAGGCGGTTTTCTCGGCACGTCTTGTCGAAGCAGAGATAGTGTCCCCTTATCACGGGATTCTCATCAATACGGGTGTGGGTAACCCAATCATGCCTACTGGTATGACTCCTCGATATTAGGCAAGTTCCAAACAGCCACGCGGAGGACGCTTGATATTCACCCTGTTTATAAAGGGGCCAAGGCCTGTCCTTTTCTTCTCGCGATCGATCCTTCCCTTCACCCACCTCAAATTCCAACACCCAAGGCTCAGGCTGAGCTCTTCGGACCTTCAATCATGTCCGGATCCAACCTTCTAGGCCGGTGGATGGCCTCCTCTATCACAGAGGAGGACATCTGTCGGATGTGGGGTTCCGGCAAACCCTTAAGGTTCGAACACTGGGGTGGGCATGAAGACTTTCCCTCCTACCGATATATGCCCTAGCTCGCTAAGATCTCGCGGACGAACTCGACGAACTCGCAACCCAGAAAGACACAAGGTTTATACTGGTTCGGGCCACCGTTGTGGTGTAATACCCTACTCCAGTGTGGTGGTAGTGGATTGCCTCTGGGGCTGATGATGAACATTACAAGGGAAGAACAGCCTCCTGAGGTTGAGGTGTTCTTGTGAGTAGGCTATCGATCGGGTTGGATCAAGCTAAGATGAGATGCCTCTACTATGGTGGCTAGCTCTACTTATATAGGCCCTGGTCCTCTTCCCAAATATCGAGCGGGAAGGGAGCCAACAACGGCGGGCAAATTTGAAGGGGGACAATTAGTACAAGCTATCCTGACAAAAGTGGTCTTCGCCTGTGAAAAGCTCTGGTGGTGACGCCGTCTTGGGCTCCACGATGACCTCCACCTTGCCGTCCTTCTGGTCTTGGTCTCGTTGCACGAATATAGCAACCTTTGCCTGATGCCTTGGTACTCTTCGCCTGCGCTGGCCTCCTTAGCACCAAAGAGGAAATAAGGACGTTGCGTGCGCTGACGCCCGCCTGGTGTCGTGCGTCATGGCTCACGTCACGAGGGTCTCGTGAGGTTTTCCCTGCCTTGATATCTCTGCTCCTCGTGAGCCTGCCTGGCTGGGCCACTCCAGAGAAGGTCTTGCGTCGTCCGCCTCACAAGGGTCTTGGATGACTTGTTGATGAAGATGGGCCGTACGGCCTGCTGGCTTAGCCACGCTGCGGGCCGCAGGCAGGCAAGTCTGGGGACCCCCTTTCCCAGAACGCCGACAGTAGCCCCCGGGGCCCAAGGTGCGCTCGGGCTTGGCTTCACAGCGAATCCAAGGGTCAAGTTCGGAGCACCGCGGGCCCCAAAAGCCTGCAGCCTCGGTTGATGCGTGGCGGTTGATTGGACGTGGGCGTCTCCGCTTCCCCACGCTGCCTCAGCGACTGCACGACCGGAAAAGTCCCGGCGACATGCAAGGAAAACCATCATTACCTGCGATCGTGGGAAGCGCCGGTTGGCCTTCTCTTGCTATAAATGGGGAGGGGACGAAGCCCCCAGCGCCTATCTCTACCTCGCTTGGTTGCTTCTTTCTCCTTGCTCCGCTGCTGACAACAATGGTGCCTATCAGAAGGTGTTCTGCCAAAGAGAAAGGAAAGGCTCCCCGTGATGATCCGGGCCCACTTCCGCCGAAAAAAGGTCGATCCATCTCCGTGATGAAGTGGCGATGTCGGTGGTGTCGAGGCCTTGGTGCGAGCGGCCACCTCCGGGGTACCCGCTAACCTTGAACGCCCGAGCTGACGGCTCGGGAGGATGGAGTGAAGGGCAGCGTCGCCCATGCCGCATCCGGGGTCGCCGGGCCACGGCGACGCGTGCCGTCGCCCCTGGGGTCTATGCCGCAGACTCCTCGAGCAAGTTGGTGCTGTGGGCGCTGATGCCTCCAAGCTCTTGGATCCGCTTCCCGTGGTTCTTCTCCGACGCGATGCCGCCGAGGGGGCCTCTCGAGCTCTGGTTGCAGCACGCCGACTGTAGCGCTTCGGTGATCGGAGCGGAGGTCGAAGCGGTCCCCACCGGCAATATCTTCATGACCCGCGGCTGGGGGGAGATCGCACGGGTCTGCCGCGCGAGGGGCGCCCTCGCTATCCACTTCGAGTACGATGGCGCTTCCGTGCTCTTCTTCAAGGTCTTCGATGCTGAGGGCCGCCGCCTGGAGTGCTGCGCTGGAGAGGAGCGTGAGGCTGACGCGTGTCCCGCTCGCGGCCACTCCAGTAGTAGCAGCCCTTGGGAGTCCAGCAGCTCTCTTGAGCTTTACAAGACATCGGAGACGAGCGACGACAGCTGCGTGCCCCCGAGCTCTCGCCGTGCTCGAAGTAGGGCTGTGGCGTTTGGCCATCGCCGCCGCTGATCTGGATGGGGTTGGCGTCGGCCTCCCGTGGCCCACTGTTGATGATGGCGTCCTCCATGGGAGGGTGTAGATAGGATTCCTCCTAGTGTCAGCTTTTGTTTCCTTCGAAGAATCATGAATCACCCATGGGGGCATGTAAGGATCTGCAATGTCTTTTGTACTTATCTCCCTTGTTATGAGAATTTGGTGAACGCATGTAAGGATCTATAGCCGTCGCTCGTATGCCAGGTCGCGTGCCGTGGTCAAGGCCAGGAGGTGTGCGGCCCGAGGTCCAGTAAGATCCCCTGAGGCGCGATGTTCAGGAGGTCCCCCTTAGCGCTCAAGCAGCCATGGTAAGGCGAGAAAGGGAGTTGACGTGGCCGCAACGGGGTTGCGCCAAGGCGTGAGTGACCATTGGGCCCAAACATTTAGCTGGCCTGAGTGCGGAACTTATCTTGTTGATTTCGTGGCGACTCCTGACATTGCGCTAGGGCTGCACGCCTACACGTGCGGCATAGCTAGGCCGGCCCATACGAGTTTCCCTCCCCTCATGCTCTCCTTAGTTCTCTACGTCCTCAGGTCCCGGCCCTCGAGCGAGCTTAGCGCCGCTGGTATGCCAGGTCGCGATGCCATGGTCAAGGCCAGGGGGTGAGGGCTGGAGAGCCAGTAAGAGCTCCTGAGTCGCGATGCTCAGGAGCCCCCCTTTTAACGTGCAATCGAATTGCACGAGAGAAAAGGAGACTCACGGTGCCGCCTGCTATCCTTCCCACGGGATCCCTGTGAACAGGCCCAAGAAGAAACACGGTTTGCCGTTACAGCTGTCAGCCTGCCGCTGGTTCCTCTGGATGAGGTGAAGGCACTGAGGGCCTGGTGAGGTGACGTGCGCAGGGCGAGCCGCGAGCCAGAGCTCGACCGCTCAGATTTGTCGAGGTGGTCGGGACGGACCCATGCACCAGCGCCGTGCACGTGTGGAGGCCCCGAGGGAGGCGATGATTAGGCAGGTGGTAGCAGTTGGTAGGTTAAGCATGGGGAGAAAATCAACTTGGATAAATACAGGAAGATACATGTCGCCGGGTCCGCCCCGAGCGGCTTGGGGATGATGTAGCCCGAGGGGCGCCCCCAACAAGGTATGCTAAAGACATAAGCAAAAGGGATACATGCCATAGGAACGGACCCATGTGGCCTGGGAATAATGCAGCCCAAGGGGCGCTGCCAGCTTAACGAGCTTGGAAGATGTCACCTGGTTCTGTAGACGAAGTAGAGTTGGTGCAGCTGAAGGCATGCGTTGAAGAAATGACTCCTCATGAGCCGCCAAAACCCTAAGCCTCGGGAGGCTCTGGGGGCTCGGGAGGTTCCCTGAAGACCGTCTCCATCTCCTCCTGGATGGCGTGGTACCTGGCCTCCTGAGCCGCCAGGACACGCCGCATGTTGCGCTGATAGGCCGACGCCATGCTCAGCAAGCCGAAGGGCATGCGAACGTAGCTGTGCGGCGGGCCCTCGCAGCGACCAACACGCAATGGCCAGAAACGCTCCTGAAATGCGGCCATGTTGAGCCCTGAGACGTCGATGCAGACACGCAACCCAGCATCCCCGCCAGGATGCGGAGCTGCGCCTCGTGGGCGGATGTTGCCACGCATGGCTCTTGCTTCTTGTAGTTCCTAGGTGGTCTTGGTGATGAAATCCTCAGTGGTGGGCACTCCTTGCCCTGTGCTCTCCTGAGGGTCACGCGCCGTGTAGCACGCCTCCAAGTGGTGCCCAAGCGCCTCCCTCGTGAGGGTGGCAAGGTCTGAGGCCCTCCAGAAGAGAGCCCCCGAGCCCTGCCAGAGGAGGCGCCGGGCGCGCTTTCCTATGCGATGGAGGGAGGCGCCCCTCGAGCGGGCGCTGATCCTGACAAGGCTCCTGCCGCGACGCCATCCTCCTGAGGTCCTGCACGGCGCGGCTGCTTCTTCTTGGGTTTGGCCTCTAGAGGGCCTTCATTTCTGCTGTCGGGATCGTCGATTGCTGCGGCTTGAAAGGCGCGCTTGAGGGAGCACACCGCATCCCTCTCTTCACACGGGACCGTGATGATTCCTCCGCTTCCTGGCATCTTGAGAACGTTGTGATGAGTGACTGCCATGAACTTGGCCAAGGCTGGGTACCCGAGGATGGCATTGTACGGCAGGCGAATGTGCGCGACGTCGAAGTGGATGAGCTCGGTGCGGTAGTTTTTGCGCTCCCCGAAGGTGACAGGCAGGCGAACCTGCCCTATCGGTGTGGTGGAACCGTCGGTCACTCCTGAGAAAGGCTTAGTGGGCTGGAGCTGTTCATATGGCACTTGGAGGTCGTCGAACGTGTCGACGGACAGGACGTTGAGCCCTGCGCCACCGTCGATGAGGGTCGTGGTAACCTGCACGTTGCTGATGACTGGGGAACACAGCATAGGGAGGGCGCCAGCGGTGGCCGCGCACCTGAGCTGATCTGCCGAGTTGAAAGTGATGGCACATTGGGACCACCTGAGCGGCCGCGTCGCCTCGAGCTTGGAGAGCACCGCATTCACCTCACGAGCAAACTGTTCAAAGATGCGTTGAGAGGCTAGGGCCTGGGCGCCACCCAAGATGCAGGCGATTGCACACGGCTTCTGGAAGCCCCCAGCCCCCTCGTCCTGGTGGTGGTCAACGTTCCTTCTTGGTGGCGGCAGCGGGGGAAGACCGGTGTTGCCCTGGGGGCGTGTCGGATTTCGGGTTCCAGCAGACCCTCTAGGTTCGAATCTGGGGTGCATGCGGAGATCTCGCCCCTACCTACCTGCACCTCGTCGCCTCGCAAGGGTCTAAACTACAAAAAGAGCAACACAAGAGACACAAGGTTTATACTGGTTCGGGCCACCATTGTGGTGTAATACCCTACTCCAGTGTGTGGTGTGGTGGATTGTCTCAGGGGCTGATGATGAACAATACAAGGAAGAACAGCCTCGCGAGGGTCTGTTCTTGGCCGATGCGACAAACTGCTAGGGGGAGTTCGGTCGCTCTCTCTCTCTCTCTCTCTCTCTCTCCAGCTCTGTTCTGGATTCTGGATCCAAGATGCCTCTACCCTGTGGGTGGCTAGTCCTATTTATAGGCAAAGGCCCTGGGCCTCTTCCCAAATATTGAGCGAGAAGGGCGCCAACAATTGGCCATTTTGAAGGGGAACATCTAGTACACTTATCCTGACTAAATTTGCTCCTCGCCTGTCAAAGGCTCTGACGGTGACGCCGGCTTGGGCTCCACGATGACCTCCTTCCTGCCGTTGTGATGGTCTTGGTCTTGTTGCACCGCAACGGCTGCCTTTGCTTGATGCTCTCGCCTGCGCTTGCCTCCTTTGCACGAAAGAGGAAATGAGGACACTGCGCGGGCTGGCGCCCGCTTGGCGCCCTCGGCCGTCATGGCTTGCGTCATGGGCACCTCGTGAGGTACCCTGCCTTGATCTCTCCGCCTCCTCGCGAGCCAGCCTGACGAGGCCGTGCCTAAGGAGGCTTCCTGTCGTCCACCCCGCGAGGCATGGCCCCTCGCGAGGTTCTTGAGCTTGTGCTGATGAAGATGGGCGTCTTTGGGCCACCCGTTGAAACCACGCCGCCGGCCGCGGCGAGCAAGTCTGGTACCCCGTTTCGAGCGCCGAGCAGTAGCCCCGGGCCCAAGGCGGCGCTGGACTTGGCTGGCGGAGAAGCGAAGGGGCAAGTCTGAGCTCATGAGCCCTAACAGCCTGCTGGCCTTGGGCGCCGTGTGGCGGTTGATTGGGCGTGGGCGTCCCCACTTCACCACGACGCCTCGGATCGCACGAAGTGTGAGTCCACGCATGCAAAGCGGGTCATGATTACCTGTGATCGTGGAGGTCGTCGGTTGGTCTTCCCCGGTAATAAGTACGGAACGGTGCGTGCCCTTCCGGTCCATCTCTTCTTGCTTATCCTTCTTCTCCATCCCTTGCTCCATTTTGCGGCAATGGCTCCGATTCGCCGGTTCTCCGCGGAAGAGAAAGAAAAGGCTCCCCGAGAGGGTCTCGACCCGCTTCCGTCGAAGAAACGGCTAGCCCTCTGCCGTCGAGACGAGGGCGCCCGGCAGGAGGTGTCGAGGCCTTGGTACGAGCGGCCGCCGCTAGGGTTCCCGCTGCCCTTGTACGCCCGCATTGAGGGCCCTGAAGGAGTTGTCGCCGGCGCCATGGGCGCCGCCGCCCGTCGGTGCCGGCGGAGTCACAGCGATCGCGTTTGTTCCCGGAGTCCATGCCGAGGGCTCCTCTCAAGTTGGTGCTCCACGCCGCCATGCCCCCTCAGTCTTGGATTCGCCTTCCTCCCTCCTTCGCCTTGCGATTCCATGAGAGGGATCTCGGAGCTCTGGTTGCAAGACGCGGCTGCAGCACCCTTGCGATCGAAGCGGAGGTCGCGATCGTCGCTCCGGGCAAGGTCTACATGACTCGAGGCTGGGGCGAGATCGCCCGGTCTGCGGGGCGGCGCCCTCGTGATCCACCTGCAGTCTGTGGCGCTTCGTGATGTTCTTCAAGGTCTTCGACGCGGAAGGACGCAGGCTGGAGTGCTGCCCTGAGAGAGGTGGTCGAGGCCCTACAGCGGCAAGGACCAGGCTCGCCGATCGCTCCCTCAGCAGCTCCTCAAGCGGCGGAGGCGTCGGAGGATCCAGTGACTCTGCCGAGCTCTTCGCGACTCCGGAGATGAGCGACGACAGCTACGAGCCCCCGAGCTTGCGTCGCTCTTGGAGCAGGGCGGGCTTGTCAGGCCGCCGCCGCCTCTGATCTGGATGGGGTTGGCGCCGGTGCCTGACGGCCCATTGTTGCTGATGGCGTCTCTTGCGGAGGCGCGTGTAGTTAGCATCTTTAGGATCTGCTCCCTTTGTTCCCTGCGAGGAATCAAAAAACGCGCCCCGTGGGTGCTTGTAAGGTGCCTGTGGTTCTGTTTGTTAATATGATCCTTGTCGTGAAGTAGTGCGAGATGCTCATTCCGTCTTAGCTCAGTTCCTCCTTCCGAACCTCACGAGGCTTGATGCTCTGTGCGACAGGTCGGTCCCAAGGCAGGCTTGAGCCGTCGCTGGTATGCCAGTCGCGATGCCGTGGTCAAGGCGAGAGGTGGCGGCCGGGTCGATAGAGAGCCCTGAGTCGCGATGCTCAGGAGGTCCCCTTTAGCGCTCAAGGAGCCATGATTCGGTGAGAAAGGAGCGTGACGTTGATAACACGGGATTGCCTTAGGTGCGAGGTCGGTGCTGCGATAGCTAGTGTTTCCAGAGGATGACTTATCTCGGGAGTCAGGAACCGATTCCTGGTGCGGTGTTAGGTCCGCGCATCGGCAGACGAGGAGTTGCCTCGCGAGGTCCCCGCGTGCCTCTTCCCTCCCGCCTTTACCCCCCTTTCTGCTCTACGTCCTCAGGTCCCGGCCCTCGCGCGGGTCTCAGCCGTCGCTGGTATGCCACGTCACGATGCCGTGGACAAGTCCAGAGGGTGCGGGCTGGAGAGCCAGTAGGAGCCCATGAGTCGCGATGCTCGGTACCCCCCTTTAACGTGCAAGCGGTTGCGCGGACGAGTGAAGAAAGGCGCCATGAGGGCCTCTCTGGCGCTGCTCCTTGAAGAGATCCTGCAGGCTCATCACAAGAAGAACAAGAGTTCGCCATGACAATCGGCGAGTCACCCGTTGGTTGCTCACGAGGAGAGCGTAGCAGAAGGCAGCGAGGTGGCGCCATGCGGGGCTGCCACGGCGAGCTTCGGCCATTCAGGTTTGTCGGCGTTGCGGGGGCGGACCCATGCGCATAGCGTCGTGCTGTTAGGGAGCAGCTCCATCAGTTGGTGTCAATCGAGTGGGCGACTAGGTCAAACACGTTAATCACGAAGGAGCAAGTTCATTTAGATAGGTGCAGGGAAGGCACACATCCTTGGGTCTGGCCCGAGCGACTTGGGGATGATGCAGCCCGAGGGGCGCCCCCAATAAAGTAAGCTAGGAGCATGAAGCAAAAGGGATACATGCGCGAGGGCGGACCCACGCGGCACAGGGAATGATGCAGCCAGGCGCTCAGCTGAAAATGAAACTCGAAGGATGTCACATGATAGCGTTGAAGGCGAAGGGATGCTGAAGTAAGCGGGCGTCGTGGGCTGCGGAAGCCGATCTTCACGAGCCCCAAGCCCGGGAGCCTCGGGAGGCTCGGGAGGCGCTAGTGGCTCCTCGCGGACCATCTCCATCTCCGCCCGGGACTATGGAATACTGGCCTCTTGAGCCTCCGGGATGCTTCCTATAGGTATTTGGCGTGTGGCAGCAGCGTTCAGCAAACCGTAAGGCATCTTGAGCGTGGCTGTGTGGTGGACCTTCTGGCGCCTCACGTGCGAGGCAGGCGCTCTGAGGCGGCTCGGTTGAGCCCTGGTATGTCGATCTGGGGCAAAGCCCACCATCCTCGCGCTGGATGGGGAGCTCACGGCCGGAGTGGCGGCTGCCACTCATGACTCTTGACTCCTGCAGCTCTGATTGATCTGGCTGACGAACTCCTGAGGGTTTGGCCCTCCTTGCCTCTCTCCTTCCTGAGGGAAACGTGCTTTGAAACACGACTCCAAGTGGTGCCCAAGCGCCTCCCTCATGATCTTAGCAAAGTCGGTGGCCCTCCAGGAGAGAGCCCCCAAGCCTTGCTCAAGGAGGGCGCTGGGCGCGCCTTCCTATGCGACAGAAGAAGGTGCCCCCTGAACAGGCGCGGACCCTGAGGGGCCTTCCTCCCGAGGGGTCGGGCCAGGCGATGTCTTCTTCTTCTTGGGAGCAGCCTCGGGGAGCCTCCCGCTCCTGCGGTCTGGGTCTTCAAGTGACGCGGCTTGAAAAGCATGCTCCAGGGAGCACACCGCGTCCCTCTCTTCACAAGGCACCGTGATGACTCCGCCACTTCCCGACATCTTGAGGACGTTGTAGCCGTGATGATTCACGACCATGAATTTGGCCAGAGCTGGGTACCCGAGGATGGCATAGTACGGCAGGCGGATGTGGGCGACGTCGAATTCGATGAGCTCGGTGTGGTAGTTGTCGCGCGCCCCGAAGGTGACAGGGAGGCGGACCTGCCCAATCGGAACTGTGGAGCCATCTGTGACTCCGGAGAAAGGCTTGGTTGGCTGAAGGTGATTGTATGGCACTTGGAGATTGTTGAACGTCTCGACGGACAGGACATTGATCCTTGCTCCGCCATCAATGAGGGTCCTGGTAACTTGCACGTTGCTGATGATTGGGGAACAAAGCATCGGGAGGGCTTCGGCTGTGGCCGCGCACTTGAGATGATCCGCTGAGCTGAACGTGATGGCGCCGCGACCACACGAGGCGCGTGGCCGAGCTAGGGAGGACTGCATTCACTTGGGCGAACTGCTTGAAGATCTTGTTGAGAGGCTAGGGCTTGAGCTCCGCCCGGGATGCAAGCGATTGCGCCCGGCTCTGGAAGCCCCTAGCCCCTCGTCTGATGATGGTCCTCATTTCTCCTTGGCTGCGGTGGCGAGCGAGGGAGGCCTCGTTGCCTTGCAGGCGATCCTCATGAGGCTGATCCCTCCGGCCTCCCTCGCGAGGCTGATCCTGCCAGTGGTTCTCGCGAGGTCGGTCGCGCCACCCTTGGCGAGGGCCACGGTCTTCCCAGCGTCCTGTGTTTCTTCCTCCTCCTCGGCCGTAGCCTCGATCACTGCGGTCGGGGTGCCGACCAATTCGCCCTTCTCGCACGGCTCGGAGCTCTTGACATTCGTTGGTGTTGTGTGTGTGGAGGTCGTGGTACACGCAGTACCGGCTGCCCTTGGAAGACTCGGGCTGATCCTGCCTCGCTTGGTGTGCAGTTACGCATGAGCACGGCAGCCCCCTTGCGCTTCCGTCCTTGACCTTGGGCTTCTTCTCTTACGGGTCTGCGGCGGCAGCTCGAGGAGGAAAGGCGTCCTTCCTCAGCCACTGGCGCGCTTGGTCGCCAAGTTGAGCAGCTCAAGGATGTGCACGGTCTTCATGCATCGCCAGCTCCTCCTTCACCTTGGCGTCATGCACACCGTCGGAGAATCTGAGATGATGGCCTCCTCGGTCACCTTAGGAATCTTGAGGCGTGCGTTGTTGAAGCGCTGGATGTACTTCTCGGGGTTTCTCTGGCTGCTGCTTGATGCGGCGCATGTCGCTCCGGCGGGAGGCGGTCGCGAGTGCCTTGGAAGTTGGCGATGAAGCGGGTGCGCATCTCGTCCCAGGAGGAGATCGTGCCAGGAGCCAGGTTTAGGAGCCAGGTGTGGGCACCGTCTTCGAGCACCATGGGAAACCAGTTCGCCATGACCTTCTCGTCCCCATTGGCGACTTCGATGCCCAGCTCGTAGAGCTGGAGGAACTCCGCAGGGTCGGCCGTGCCGTCGTACGGAGGAGGCAGGTCTGGCTTGAACTTGTCGGGCCACGCGACGCTGCGTAGCTTGGCGGTGAAGGCGCGGTAGCCTGCAGTGTCCATGGGAGGCCTTTGGTAACGAAGGGCTTGGTCTTGTGGGTCCCCATGCGCTGCCGCTGGGACTGCGCGGGGTCTTGGCGTGCCGGAGCAGGAGCGTGGTCGTGACGGGCCGGTGCAGGGAGCACTCGGGCAGCTTCTTGGGGGCGAGGGCGTCTTGGCAGCTCTGCTCTTGCTGCTTTGGTGCGGACGAGTGGGTTCCGCCCGAGGCCCGCAGCCTTGGGGCCAAGCGCCTTCTTGAGGGGCGGCTAAGGCTCCCCGAGCTTCATCGCCCACACAAGGCGGGGCAGTGCGGTGAGAAGGGCGGAGCAGTGGAGCCCCTGGCGTGAGCCGACGGCTTCGGCGGCAGTCGAGCCACTCCTCATAGGCGTCGTCGGCGGGGTAACACGGGAGCTCATTTGCCACGATGGCGGCTTGAGCCTCCATGGGTATGAGCCTTGAGCGAAGAACCAGCTGGGGCGGCGAAGGAGTAGCGATACGGCCGTCTCGCCTCACAGACGGATCTTTGGGGCGATGCTTGTTGCTCGTTCCCGCCCGACCCGATGGCGGCGTTGGCGGCGGCGATGGGGAGCAGCGGGCGGCCACCGGCAGGGGCCGTCAGAAGCGATCTTGGTGGCGAGCGGCTCGGTGCTCGGTGCGAGCCCGACGAGCGTCCGACATGGATGCGATGAGCGGTGAAGAACAGGGCGGTGGAAGACGGACTCCGGTGCACCCCTACCTGGCGCGCCAAATGTCGGATTCGGGTTCAGCGAGACCTCTAGAGTTGAACTACTGGGGTGCCGCGGAGATCTAGCGCCCCTACCTACCTACACCTCGTCGCCTCGCAAGGATCTAAACTACAAAAAGAGCAACACAAGAGACACAAGGTTTATACTGGTTCGGGCCACCATTGTGGTGTAATAGCCTACTCCAGTGTGTGGTGTGGCGGATTGCCTCAGGGGCTGATGATGAACAATACAAGGAAGAACAACCTCGCGAGGGTCTGTTTTTAGCCGGTGCGACGAACTGCTAGGGGGAGTTCGGTCGCTCTCTCTCCCTCTCTCTCTCTCTAGCTCTGTTCTGGATTCCGGATCCAAGATGCCTCTACCCTGTGGGTGGCTAGTCCTATTTATAGGCAGAGGCCCTGGGCCTCTTCCCAAATATTAATGGGAAGGGCGCCAACAATTGGCCATTTTGAAGGGAACATCTAGTACACTTATCACGACTAAAGTTGGTCCTCGCTTTGTCAAAGGCTCAGCGGTGGCCTTGGCTTGGGCTCCACGATGACCTCCTTCCTGCCGTTGTGATGGTCTTGGTCTTGTTGCCAAAGCGGCTGCCTTTGCTTGATGCTCTCGCTTTGGCGCCCTCGGTCGTCATGGCTTGCGTCATGGGCACCTCGTGAGTACCCGCCTTGATCTCTCCACCTCCTCGCGAGCCAGCTGGCGAGGCCGTGCACGAGGAGGCTTCTGTCGTCCGCCCGTCTTGGCCCTCGCGAGGTCTTGAGCTTGTCTTGATGAAGAAGGGCCGTCTTTGGGCCACCCTTTGAGCCACGCCGCGGCGCAGGCGAGCAAGTCTGGTACCCCGTTCCCTCAACGCCGACAGGGCGATCCTCACGAGGCGGGTCCCTCTAGGCGGCCTCGCGAGGTTGGTCCTGCCAGCGGTCCTCAAGAGGCCGGTCGCGCCACTCCTGGTGCGGGCCACGGTCGTCCCAGTGTCCGCCTCCACGTCCTACTACGCGGCCGTAGCCCTGGTCGCTGCGCTCGGGGCGTCGACCGAAGCGTCCTTCTCGTATGGCTCTGAGTTCTTGACAGTCGCTGGTGTTGTGGGTGTTCAGGTTGTGGAAGGCACAGAACGGTCGGCCGTTCTTGGATGACTCAGGCTGATCTCTGCCCTGCTTGGTGTCAGGCTACGCTGCGAGCACAGCTGCCTCCTTGCGCTTCACGTCCTTGGCCTTGGCCTTCTTCTCCTCTGCGCCCACGGCTGGCAACTCAAGGAGAGAGAGGCACCCCACCTCAGTTCTTGCGCACTTGGTCCCCAGGTTGAACAACTCCTGAGAGGTGCAGAGCTCCTCGTGGATGGCGAGCTCTTCCTTCATCTTGACGTCATGGACGCCATCGAAAAACGCGGAGATGATGGCCTCGTCCGTGACCTTGGGGATCTTGAGGCGGGTGTTGTTGAAGCCTTTGGATGTATACGGAGGTCTCTCCGGTTATTGCTTGATGCGGCGCAGATCACCCTTGGCCGATGGGTATCGCGAGTGCCACAGAAGTTGGCGGCAAGCGGTCGCGCATCTCGTCCCAGGAGGAGATCGAGCCGTGCTGCAGGTTTAGGAGCCAGGAGCGAGCTCCATCATTGAGAGCCATGGGAAACCAGTTCGCCATGACATTTTCGTCGACGTTGGCCGCTTTGATGCTCAGCTCATAGAGTTGCAGGAACTCCGCGGGGTCGGTGGTGCCGTCGTAGCAAGGAGGCAGATCTGGCTTGAACTTGCCTGGCCAGGCGATGCTCATGCTTTCGAGGTGAAGCGCGACAGCCACCCGTGGATTCGGGGCCCGCCGGAGGTGGAGCTTGGTCTTGATGAGGTTCGCGCTGCACCGCTGCAGGCGGCTCGCGGTCTTGACTAGGTGGCTCGGGAGCGCAGGTGCAACTTCTCGCGGCCGCGGGATTTCTTGGCAGCTTCTCTCTTCGCGCGCGGGCGCCGGGCGTGGTGGATCACGCCGCGGGGGCGCGCGCCTTGGTGCCAAGGCACCATCTTGGGGCTGAGGTGGTGGAGGCATGCCATGAGCCTCGTCGCCCATGGCTGGTTCAGGGGGAGGATGAGAGAGGGGCGGCGCCAGAAAGGCCCCTGCGGCGCGGACGAGCTCGGCGACGCGGTCGAGCCACTCCTCCTAGAGGTCGTCGACGGGGCGGTAGCGCAGGAGCTCATTCGCCGCGAGGAGCGCGGCCCGTGCCTCCATGGGAGCGTGGCGCGCGTGAGATGAAGAACCGGCTATGGTCAGCGATGGAGTGGTGGTGCGGCCGTCCTGCCGCACCGAAGGATGCAGCGAGGATGCCTGCTGCCCATTCCCCGCCGGGCCGGTTGTAGCGTTGGCAGTGGGGGACGGAGAACGGCGAGGTGGCCCGCCGATGGGAGCCGTCTGAGAGATGCGGGCGATGATGGCAGCCCGACGCCCAGCTCGGGCACGGCGAGCGTCCTCCATGGAGATGACAGAGCGACGAAGCGATGAACTGCTGGAAGGGAAGCTACGCCACACCCCTACCTGGCGCGCCAAATGTCGGATGTGGGGTTCCGGCAAACCCTTAAGGTTCAAACACTGGGGTGCGCGCGAAGGCTTTCCCTCCTACCGATATACGCTCTAGCTCGCTAAGATCTCGCGAACGAACTCGACGAACTCGCAACACAGAAAGACACGAGGTTTATACTGGTTCGGGCCACCGTTGTGGTGTAATACCCTACTCTAGTGTGGTGGTGGTGGATTGCCACTTGGGCTGCTCATGAACTGTACAAGGGAAGAACAGCCTCCTGAGGTTGAGGTATTCTTCTGAGTAGGCCCTCGATCGGGCTGGATCAAGCTAAGATGAGATGCCTCTACTATGGTGGCTAGCTCTACTTTTATAGGCCCTGGTCCTCTTCCCAAATATTGAGCGGGAAGGGAGCCAACAATGGCGGGCAAATTTGAAGGGGGACAGCTAGTACAAGCTATCCTGACAAAAGTGGTCTTCGCCTGCGAAAAGCTCTGGTGGTGACGCCGTCTTGGGCTCCATGATGACCTCCTCCTTGTCGTCCTTCTGGTGTTGGTCTCGTTGCACCAATATAGCAACATTTGCCTGATGCCTCGGTACTCTTCGCCTGCGCTGGCCTCCTTAGCACCAAAGAGGAAATAAGGACATCGCACGCGCTGGCGCCTGCCTGGTGTCGTGCGTCATGGCTCACGTCACGAGGGCCTCGTGAGGTTTGCCCCGCCTTTATATCTCCGCTCCTCGTGAGCCTGCCTGGGTGGGCCACTCCAGAGGAGGTCTTGCGTCGTCCGCCTCGCGAGGCTTGGACCCTCGCGAGGTATTGGATGCCTTGTTGATGAAGATGGGCGTCTGGCCTCTTTGGCTTAACCACTGCTGTGGGCGTGGTCGAGCAAGTCTGGGGACCCCATTCCCGAACACCGACAACATCAAGAAGCTAAGAGGCGCCGGTATCTTCTTGTCGAAATCTTGCACGGGCTGCTGCTCAAGGGCAGGTCATCCCCACTCCGAACCCAGCGAGAGTGTCGTATTTGTTTCCACTTCCTCAGAGGGCTAGGCTTTGGTCTTGATCCCTTTGTTAGAGGGCTTATGTTCTATTACGGGCTCGATTTCCATGATTTAGCTCAGTTCCATCCTTCACATCTAAATGCGTTCATAAATGCGTGTGTGAGGCCTTCCTCCGCATCACCCCACACTTCGGCTTATGGCTCAAGACCTTCATTGTGAAGCCGAAGATGATCGATGGGCGACATGTAGAATGCGGAGGTGACATAATTAGCAAAGGCGCCGATGCTCGGTGGCCAAAGGGTTCCTTCCCGGAGATGTCCAACTTATGGCAGCGGGAATGGTTTTACATCACAGCACCCCGAAGTACTAAGTGGGTAGCTGCCCCGGCCTTCCGTTCGGGCCCCCCGCCACAACTGGTGTCATGGGTCAACAAGGGGCTGGACTGGGGGCCAGTTAATGATGTGCCGACATTGTAGAGTCGCATCCGAGATCTCCTCAAGAGAGATGTCAGCCTTGTCAAGGAAATACAAGTTATGCTAGTTCGTCGGGTCCTGCCATGCCAACGTCGACCTCTCCGTATGTGGGAGTTCAACCCGGAAGGACCGCGAACTATTCAACAATTCTTCAGTGTGACGCTCGAAGAGATGTATGGATTGTTCTTCGGATCACGAATAAAGTGTCGGGACACCATCGAGGATGCGGGTCTAAACTGCAATCGTCCAAATACCCACGTAAGTAATTCTGCGGCCGAACATGCTGTCTTTTTATTTGTCACGACATCATTCTAAAAAAATCGCTCTTTGACCAGGACTGGATAAAAAAGGCGAAGATGATCAGTTGCTCGGCCCCCCTTCCCGAAGGCTCACCGGATCCTGTACTAGCCAGGATGCTTGAGCACGCACCTTATCAAGTGCCATCAGAGGAAGATAAAGGGAGGAATAAAGAAGCTGAAAGTGGGCTTCACGCATTACTCATCCAAACCGGGGGAATTAGTGTCTCCGCAAAGGAGGATAATCGGGGAGAAGAATCTAAAATTCTCTCTCCCCAAGGAAGGGAAAGGACCGCCTCTGAGGACTTGGAAACAAGGGTTTCCAAACGAGGGAAGAAACCCGTGGGGTGCCCTGCCCGGAGGCGTCCTTACCGCCTTGTGCCCGCAAAGAGTCAGCCCCACCGAGCTGTAAGTGAACAAGAGTACTTTTGGTAGATATATCCTGCTTTATCTCCGAGGACAATAACCGAGATGTATGTCTTGCACTCCGGATCGTAGACCTTCTCGACAGAGTTCGTCTTCGGGGGATCTTCTTTCGGAGATGATGGAGAGTGAAACGCCTCCCCCTGTCTCCCCACCTCATGAGGCGTATGACCATGAGGTATCGTCATGGAGGATTTCTCCTGATCCGCCAAGGCAAGAAGGTAACCCTTCGACCACCCGAATTCCGGAGTCTTCGGCTCCTAAGGAGAGCAACAGAAAGAGTCCGGGGCTGTCCGCTGCACGACCGGACGGACTGATGGGTATTCTAGAGCAAGCGGCTATCTCAGAGGCGCAATGTACTTTCATGGGTACGGTGGTTGAGAGGATTTCATCCGCCAAAAGTGGGTTGCATGAAGCTTTTATGAGCTTGCTAAGAGGCTTTGAGGTACGCAAAGTAATATATTTTTTACGGAACCGCACACGCTAGGTGTGCCCTATACAAATAGTAGCCCCTGAGACTCTGGTTGCTGTCTAGAGGCGATCATAGTCCCATATAATGATCATGCTGCTTTCATGTGTAGGCGGCTGAGGGTCCGGTTGCTGGCCGGACTGGTGAGTTTGCAGAACTGAGGCGGCAGCATGATGCGGCAGATGCCGACATCGGGCTTGTCAACAGGCGGCTTGACGAGGCACAGGATATGTATTTTCCGGTGGTCAACAGATATTAAGAGGAGCATGATGCTAGTATCTATAATATGCTGTGAGTGCAGATGGAGCTGCCGCCGTGGAGACCCTTCGGGCAGAGCTTGCCCGAGCCAAGGAACAAGCCAGGAGAAGTGATGCGGCCGCCCTAAAGGCGGCCGAAGAGTTAAGAGCCAAACAGGCTGCTCATCGCTAGAGCGAAGATAAAATAGCCAAGATGGCTGTTGAGCTGAAGGATGCCGCCGGCCGGTACGAGCTTCTTGAAAAGGAAAGCCAAAAAAAACGGCAGACCTGAAGAAAGCCATGGTAGCAGCCAAGGAAACCCGCTCTAAAATCAAAGCGGCAAAGGAGGAGCTTCGTCAAGCTGGAGATATCACGGCTGGGAAGCCCTTTTTGTTGCGGATGAAGTTTGGAGATCCGAAGTATGCCCCTTTGGGTCAATTATGGAGTGCTGCAGACGCGTACTTGGACTTGGCAATGAGTGCTGCTGATGCGACTGAGTTTTTCAAAGATCAGAAGATCATGAAGTGGAAAGGTTGTTACGGTGCAGCTCGGTGCTCCCCGCGTCCGCTCTTGCTGTTACATGAACAAATGGCGAGTGGGCTGAGCTCCATAGATTGTCGGACTTGCCATGAGGTCTGTCGTGGATCATCTTTGGCGGAGGGACCAAGGCGAATAGATATTTTGGTTTAGTGCAGCGATTCCTTGGTGCTGTGCCACATATCGGCGCTGTAAAGAGGTCGGCGTGCATAGAGGTCTTGCGGATGGTTCTTGCCAGCGTTAAGACATCTTGGCAGAGATGGAGGCCACGCTATTGCAACCCGAGGATCCGCCCGTAGGCCAGGTCTCGGCCGATCACTATTTTGAAGAAGTCCTAGAAGGTGCTCGTTTAATAGAGGCTCAGTGCTTGAATAGTATCATGTTCCAGTGACATGTATCCCAATTGTAAAAACAATGCTATTTGGATTATAAAGGTTGTGTTTATACTTTTGCCTGAAAGTATTATGATGCCTCCTGTGCGGCCGTTTATGTATGTATATAACCTGAAAGTTTGCAGTCGTCGGCTTCAGCCCCCACGCTCATCCGAATACGGGGCGCGTACATACATGACCGGGAAACCGGCCCTTCGTTAATGCGGAGGAATCGCGAAGATTCCGCTGAGTCATCGAGTGGTTGACCAGTCTCGCGCGTTATCATGACAGTCAGTTTTCGGCTTTCTCTACTGAGGCGCTCGTCCAGATGAACCAGGGCACAATCACAGTTGTTCTCTCGGTGCCACCTTAGCTGATAGAGCGGTACGTAAGGTATCAAAACACGGGAGCCGGGCAAACCCAACTATTGACCAAAGACATGATTCGGAGCTGATGCATATAAGGCCAAACTCGCGACGTCGAACACTCCCTAAGGTATTCGGACTTTACAAGCGTATACTAGGCTGATGCGCCCATGATAATGAGCCCTGAATTTCGGTACATGCATTAGTCGGCGTGGCGAAATGCCAATAACGCCAAACATCCCTCTTGGTTATGTTGAGTATCCGGAGGGTGTGAAGCAACAAGAGACAGTAAAAAAGGTTTACACAGGGTCTTAATCTAAAAAGAAACCTTTGAACGAGGCCCTGCTGCACGTCTGCGCATGTGTCTCCATTGTGCCGTATCCTGGAAGGGTGTAGCACGATGATCATCTGTAAGAGAGAAAAGCCCAGGTGAAACTTTTCATGCGAAAAATAGGTTATTCTTAATAAACCATTAAGATTCAATCTAAATAAGGTCAAGCCGAACTGTAGTCCTTTTTACATGCGGGACGCCCCTAGCACCACCTATGGGGGTATATCCATCGACCCAATCATAGGTTTATCCGAGCTGTTACAGCTAGTGGTGCGCCGGACTCGTCTAGCCGTGTCCGCGGTCTTGACGACCGATCATTTATTCTGGTTGGAGAGGCCGTTTAGTGTTCGGCTGCTAGAGCCGCCACACATTCTTCCGCACGTAAGGAACACTCTGTGTTTTTGCTAACTATGATGATGCCACGTGGACCGGGCATCTTAAGCTTAAGATAAGCGTAATGCGGTACTGCATTAAAATGAGCGAAGGCCATTCTTCCGAGTAGTGCGTGATAGCCGCTTCAGAATGGAGCGATGTCGAAGGTTAATTCTTCGCTTATGAAGTTGTCGGGAGAACCGAATACAACCTCTAGTATTAGAGAGCCCGTGCAGCGGGCCTTTGGGCCTGGTATTACTCCTTTAAAGGTAGTATTGCTTTGGCTGATTCTTGTCGGGTCTATCCCCATTTTGCGGACTGTGTCCTGATATATCAGATTGAGACTACTTCCACAGTCCATAAGGACTCGGGGGAGATGGTATCCGTCAATTATTGGGTCTAGCACCAAGGCAGCCGATCCTCTGTGCCGGATACTGGTCGGGTGATCCCTGCCATCAAAAGTGATAGGGCAGGCCGACCAAGGGTTGAACTTGGGGATGATGGGCTCCACGGCGCATACGTCTCGGAGTGCGCATTTGCTCCTCCTCTTCGTTACGTGAATCATGTTCACTATTTTGACCTCTGGTGGGAATTTTTTCTGTCCCCCAGTGTTTTGCTGGCGAGGCTCATCCTCGTCTTCACTTGGTGTTTCCCTCCCTTTGTGTTCAACATTTAGCTTGCCGACCTGCTTGAAGACCCAACATTCTCTGTTGGTGTGATTTGCAGGTTTGTCGGAGGTGCCATGAATTTGACATAATCTATCTAGAATCTTGTTTAGGCTGGACGGTCCGTCTCTGCTACCTTTGAATGGATGTTTCCGTTGACCGGGTCGAGAGCCCCTGAATCCGGCGTTTACCACCGTGTTGTCTGGGCTGTCTTCATTGTTTCGATGCTTGCTTTTATTGCGTCATGGTTTTCCATTGCCATCCCTGACTTCGGATGTGCCTGGGTCGCTGGTGCCGCTACGGGCCAGCCAACTATCTTCGCCCGCGCAAAAGCGGGTCATAAGGCTTGTTAGGGCTGCCATTGTCCTCGGGTTTTCTGACCGAGGTGTCTGGCGAGCCATTCGTCCCGGACTTTGTGTTTCAAAGCCGCTAAGGCTTGACATCCGGCGATCGACAATTTGATTCTTCTTAGTGAGGAATCTGTTCCAAAGCTTTCGGGCTGACTCTCCGGGCTGTTGAATTATATGACTTAAATCATCTGCATCCGGAGGTAGGACATAGGTCCCTTGAAAATTAGGCCTAAAAGCATCCTCAAGATCTTCCCAACTTCCAATTGAGTTTTCGGGGTGGCTCTTCAGCCAGTGTCGAGCTGGTCCTTTCAACTTGAGGGGCAAGTATTTGATGGCGTGGAGATCATCTCCTCGAGCCATGTGGATATGAAGGATAAAGTCCTCAATCCAGACCCCAGGGTCTGTCGTTCTGTCGTATGCCTCAATGTTCACGGGTTTGAATCCCTCTGGAAATTCATGATCCAGCACCTCATCGGTGAAGCATAGGGGGTGCACGGCACCCCTGTATTTGGATGTGTCATGGAATTCTGACGGTTGTAGTGTTCGGTTTTGATTCTGTGCCGGAGCGCGCTTCCTAGATCCGTAGATGGACCTGGTCATACCGGCTTTTTGGTGCAAGTCCTCACATAAATCTTGTGCTGACTTATGTGCGATATCGTTAGCCGCCCTGTCGCGGCCACGGGGTGGTCGATCCGGCAGATCGGCCATTTTATTTTTCGGTTGTATAGGCTCTAAAGCCTCGTCATCGAATTCAGGCAGCAGCTTGCGCTTTGGATAGCTCTTTGTGTGGCGACTGCCACCGTACTTTCCTTTAGTGTTGAGCACTTTGTTCCATCTACTGTTGAGTGTATTTTGCGCGGCCGTAAGCCTTTGCTTCTGCTTCTTCAGACTCCTCGTGGTGGAAATAAGCCTTCTATGGAGGTTCTCTTGCTCCAAGTGCCTTTCAGGGATGATGTGTGCATCATCGTCCGGATTGTTCTCCTCTCCAGAGAAAGGTTGATGAGCTTTACCCTCGGTGTCGCCGTGATCGGACAGCGGCTCTGTACTATGTTCGCCGTTCGCTGGCTCATCCTGCTCTGTCGCTAGGTCCATGTGGTCGTCGTTTGCTTTGGAGTTGACCGGGGTATTATTCTTTCTTGCGTTGTTATCGCTGTTTTTGCCGAGGCGGGATTTGGAGCGGCACCTACGTCGTCGCTTTGGTTGCTTCTCGAGGGGATTATCCTTCGCTACATCCTTCCGTTCCTCGTCATTGTTTTCTTTCGGTGTATCCACCATGTATATATCGTGTGATGAAGTGGCTGTCCAGCGCCCTATGGGCGGTGGTTCTTGTTCCTCTCCTGCATTGTCGTCCATACCGTTATTGTCCTCGGAGTCGAAATCAAGCATGTCCGTTAAATCGTCGACAATGGCAATTAAGTGGGTGGTGGGTGGGGAACGAATTTCTTCGTCGACCGCTTCCCACTCGAGCCGGACATAGTTCGGCCGAGGGTCTCCTGACAAGGAGAGAGACCTTAATGAATCTAGCATGTCGCCCAAGGGCGAGTGCTGGAAAATATCCGCGGAGGTAAACTCCATGATCGGTGCCCAATCAGATTCGATAGGAATGGTCACAAGTGGTTTGGAGCCCGTGGTCGGGGACGAATCCAAGGGTTCGGCAACACAGGTCTCATAAGAGGTGAAGTCAGTATTCGGCTCTAACGCCGCTGAATGTGCGACCTCCGTGGCGGGGTCCATCCACCCGTCCTCGGACGGCACGATCTACTCCGGATTGAGGACCGGAGTAGGAACAGGTGTGATCTCCCGAACACCATCCGACAGCAGAGCTATGTCGTGCTCGTGGTGACTGTGCGGAGCACCTGACATGGGCTCAAATCCGTCGAAGATCAAGTCTCCGCGGATGTCATTAGTATAGTTTAAGCTTCCAAATCTGACCTGACGGCCAGGGGTGTAGCTCTCGATCTGCTCCAGATGGACAAGCGAGTTGGCCCGCAGTGCGAAGCCGCCGAATACGAAGATCTGTCCAGGGAGAAAAACCTCACCCTGGATCGCATCGTTGCCGATGATCGAAGGAGCCATCAAGCCCTATGGTGACGGCACAGTGGAACTCTCAATGAAAGCACCAATGTCGGTGTCAAAACCGGCGAATCTCGGGTAGGGGGTCCCGAACTGTAGGTCTAAGGAGGATGGTAACAGGAGGCGGGGGACACAATGTTTACCTAGGCTCGGGCCCTCTCGATGGAGGTAATACCCTACTTCCTGCTTGATTGATCTTGATGATATGAGTATTACAAGAGTTGATCTACCACGAGATCATAGAGGCTAAACCCTAGAAGCTAGCCTATGATTATGATTGTTGTTGTCCTACGGACTAAACCCTCCGGTTTATATAGACACCGGAGGGGGCTAGGGTTACACAGAGTCGGTTAAAAGGGAGGAGATCTACATATCTGAATTGCCAAGCTTTCCTTCCACGCAAAGGAGAGTCCCACCCGGACACGGGATGAAGTCTTCATTCTTGTATCTTCATAGTCCAACAGTCCAGCCAAAGTATATAGTTCGGCAGTCTGAGGACCCCCTAATCTAGGACTCCCTCACTCGAAGCTCAGCCAACCCATTGAATAGACCTCCATGCTTTCTCCACGGGTCATCCTTCTCGAGCCATCTGCGATGCCCAATGTACACAATTTTCCCAAGCCCGCCATCTTTCGTTGACGTAAGCTGCTGAGATGTTGTATCATCCATGCACCTCGTGCATCCGCAGTATCCATGGCACACCTGGCCTGAGGTGTACCCGTAACCGAGATAGTCGTGCACCGTCGTCATCAGCATGGCTCTCATATGGAAATATTCTCCTTTGCTGGCGTCCCATGTCCATGCCGGTGTTTTCCATAACGTGTCTAGCTCCTCTTGCAGAAGCCCCATATACAGGTTAATACTATTTCCCGGTTGTTTCGACCCTTGAATCAGCATGCTCATTTGTATGTACTTTGTCTTCATGCACTTCCATGGGGGGAGGTTGTACATCCATACAAACACGGGCCATGTGATGTGGTTGGTGTTCTGGTTTCCAAACGTATTCATGCCATCGGTACTCGCACCAAACATGATGTTCCTTGGATCTTCTGCTGAAAATGCATATACGGTGTTGAATGCTCTCCACTGGCTACCATCTATGAGGTGTCTCAGCCTCAGATCATCTCCATCGTCGGGCTTCTTCCTCTCCATGTGCCAGCGCATGAGCTTTTCTTCCTTAGGATCTACAAAATACCGCTGCAGACGGGGAGTGATCGGAAAGTACCATACAACTTTCTGAGGAGATTTCTTTCCTGCCTTCTAGTATCAAGAAGCATTGCACACTGACAGCTGGTTACTTCAAGTTGCGCCAGCTTGGCCTCCTCTCTAGAAGTAGCTCTCTTGCTAGTCGTACTCTTGTGAAGGAGGTCTCGAGCATGAGGGTCCTTCACGACTGCACTTAGTAGCATTGAAGACTGCAGCGTGACCGCCGCCTCTTCTCCGCCATGTCAGGACTCTTCTTCGCCGTGTCCGGAATCTTATCCGCCGCCGTCGTCATTCCCGGACTCTTCCCTGACGACATGTCCGGCGCCATCGTCTTCATGTCGATCGGTCATCGATTCATCTAGCCCCATATCGTTATTCCTTGCCATGTGGACGTCCTCATCATCTTCTTCTTCTTCACTTATCCACTGAGTATAGCCATCCATGAAACCATTCATCAGCAGGTGTGCCTTCAAAGTGCCACGATCAAAAAGGTCCAAAAGGACTCCTTCCTTGAATCTTGCACACGGACATCTAATCCTAGTCCGATTATTTGCATACATGGCCATCACCGCGGATTGCATGTACCGCTGCACCTTCCATCCACTCACCTTCATGACCGACTGCACGGTATAACAAGCAAAAGGGTTATAAAATAAATAATGCATGCTTCAAAGTCATATATATATATATATATATATATATATATATATATATATATATATATATATATATATATATATATATATATAATTTTGGCATGACCTTGCCTAAAAATAGGACATATTGATTTTGCTCGAAATTCACGAAGCGGAAATAAATCGACATTTCGCAAAACATAAGCAACTTGAGGGCATGTCATTAGCACAAATCTCTCCATATAAATATATATAAATATATATATATATATATATATATATATATATATTATATATATATATATATATATATATATATCACAAACACACATATTCTTATTCACAGACATATTCCCATTCTTGAATTGAACAACTATTTACTCACCTATATATCTCCCGAGAGAGACCGAGAGCATGCGCGGTTAATTAGATGATGAGAGAGAACGATCGAGAGAGCACGTGTGGTTGGCTAAATAGCTAGCTAGATCTAGTTGTTGGGGAGGAGAGGTTAATCTAGCTAGCTAACTAATGGAGAGGGGTTATGGTTGAGGGGGTGCATTAATGGGGGAGAGAAGAGTGGTGTAGGAGAAAGAGAGAGGCCATTTATGGAGGAGGGTGCCATTAATGAGGAGAGAAGAGAGGTAGGAGGAAGAGAGAAGAAGAGCAACAATGGTGGAGGGTGGAGAGGGGAGAGGGGAAAGGAGGGGGAGAGAGGGCAAAGTGGGGGAGGTGGGGGAGGGGTGGAAAAGGTGGAACCAGCTGCAACTAGCAGTAGCACTGCTTAGCAAAAAGAGCTGCTGCTATGGGACTTAGTAGTAGCGCTCTCCAGGAACAACACTACTACTAATGGGGCCCATTAGCAGTAGTGGCGCAGTACAATCAAGCGCTGCTACTAAACTATTAGTAGTAGCGCTTGTTTCTGTACTGCGCTATAACTCCAGTGACCTTTGATGGCCTCGTCTGGTCCCACATAGTAGTAGCACGTTTTGGCTTCCCAGCGCTACTACTACAGTCTTACTAGTAGCGTTTTCTAGGGAAAGCGCTACTGCTAAATAGCAGCAGTGGTTACAGCGCTACTACTATGCTACTCTGTATAAGCATTTTCCTAGTAGTGCATGGTTATCTTCTAGGTACCTGATCACACATAGTGTTTCCGCTTGAGGTAGTAGCCATATCTCACATGTAGAAAGTGCTAGTTCGGCGAGGAGCGAGTTCACGTTATCTTCGATAGCCTTTGCTCGAGCTCTTGTCATTGGTCCAAGTGGTGTCATGGGAGACGTAGGTAGGTCCATGGGGATGACCGTAGGATGCTCCACATCATCTCCTGTACTAGATGCATAATCTCCTTCATCAATAATGCTTCTTTGCAAACAAAATCATAGCAAATAGATTTGTTGTAATCTAGATCATCAATATCAGATTTAAGAGTTTTTTATTTCTGGGCCCCTGGTCCCTTAGCTCTAATCTTTCATCCCCACTCTGTTAACTTTTGCTCACTTTTCCCCACTCCCTTGCCCGAAACCCTCATAACAGGTTATAATGGACGTTGCCGTCGGGTCAATGCCTTTGAACGTTAGCTGACGAGTGGGGCCACGTATACGTGGGCGCATGCAAGACCGCGGTCGTGGGGTAGCACATGTCCATGGGCATGCCCGAAACGTCCCATCATATAAAGAGGCCAACCACCTCCATCGCCCTACCATTTTCCCACAAATCCCTTCGCTGCCACATCGGCTTCCTCTGCACGTTATCGTCGTCTCGCTCTCCTCCACTGCCTCCACCGCACCGTCTTGCTCTCCCCCACCGCATCCTCTTCCTCACCTTGATCGCCTCCATCTGTCAGATGGCCGATGGTCGTGGCGACGCCGGCGCAGCGGCCAGAGATGTGGTGGAGCTGCAGGGTCAGGGCGCGGTGACCGCGGATGTCGGTGGCGTCCATGGTGGTGCGGGGAAACTCGCAACCGCTGCGGATGTGGCGGGCTCTGCCTCATCGCTACAGAAGGTGACGACGTTGAGCGGCGCAGTCCATCCCGATGCCCCTGTTGCGCCACCTGCCGTGGAGGAGCAGGTATTTGCACTTTCTTAGCTTGTAGAGTTAGTTCGATTTTGATTCATACAGTAGTTCAGATGGTTTGAGTATTTGGTTTTTTTTGACTGTACACAGTAGGGCAAAACCCCACTGCAATTTTTATTTATATAATAAGAATAAAAAGAGAGTGCAAACATACAAGGCTTGAGATAAGCCCCAGAGAAGGAAAACTAGCCTAAAAAAGGCTAGAAAAATAAAAATAAAAAAACTAAATAAACTAAAAAGACTAATTACAGGACAAGGGAGTCCAACCAGGAAAAGAAAGCAGCTGAAAACTTCTCCTTAATTCTGAATTTGAGCAGGTGTAGTTCTGAGAGGAAGCTGAACTTCCATATGTCAATGCTGGTTGGAATGTTATTGAAAATCTTATCATTCCTGACTATCCAAATGGCCCAAGATGCAATGATAGTGATCTCCATGGAAAAAGGTTGATGAATGTTGCTCCTTAAGTCTGGAATGGCTTCCATGATGGAGAGGTTCCTTTGTCTGTTAGGGTAGAGAATATCCCAGCAAGCAGAAGCAAAAGGGCAGGTCCAAAAGAGGTGTTGAAGCGTTTCTTCCTGCTGGCAGTTGAGAGTAGCACAATTATAGTTGTCAAGATGAAAAGTTTTCCTTCGAAGCAGATTCCTGGTATTGAGTCTATCATGAAGAAGTCTCCAAAAGAAGACCTTGTGTTTTGGCTGAGCAGAACATTTCCAAATCCAGTTGAACTGTGCTGGCACAATTTTTACACCTATCAAAATTTTGTATGCTTTAGCCACTGAAAAAATATTATTAACCCACATATAACTCCAAGTATCCAAGTGCTCATTGGATGCAGATCTTCTGAGGGTGTCACAAATCTCTTCCATCAGCTCAAATTCCAGAAAAGCCTCCTGAGTCAGTGGTAGGTGAAATAAATCTTCCAAATATTCGAACATAAGAACATTTTGCACTAAAAGGTTGTGATCTCTGACAAAGGAGTAAAGATGAGGGAATAATTGATTCAAGCAAGAAGTGTGCCAGAGGTCAGACCAAAACAGAGCAGATTTTCCATCACCTATTGTGCATCTTGCCATGGATTTGTAACGATCAATGAGCCTCAAGTTACATTTCCACCAGAAAGACCCTTCCCATTTTTTTCCTGGTAGGATGCCATTGTCATAATAAGCCTCCCAAATGAGATTGACCCATGGGATGTTTTCTCTATTGTAGAACTTGTGGAGGTTTTTGAGCAGCAGGGCTTGATTTTGAACAAAGATGTTCATAACACCAAGGCCACCCTGAATTTTGGGCCTACAAACAGTGGACCAAGCTACCAAAGCTGGTCTGTGATCTTCCAAATCTGGTCCCCTCCAAAGACAATGCCTCAAGTATTTGTTAACCTGGTTTTTGATAGTTATATGAACATCAAGACAGCCCATGAAGTATATAATAAGTGAATTTAGCACTGACTTGACCAGCAGTAACCTTCCAGCAAGAGTCATAAAAGAAGATAGGCCCACTAGTTTTTTTGCAATTCTGCTCACTAAAGGCAAACACTGTTCCACTGTTGGCTTTTGAAGCCCTAAAGGCATGCCCAGGTAAGTGAAGGGGAATGATCCTTTCAAACAATTTAATGTACCAGTCAAAATTTCCATTTTTTCATCACTCACATTGATTGGTATCAGATTTGATTTGCTATAGGTTACCTTTAATCCAGTAGCATCTGCAAATGTGTGAAGAAGGGCTTTAAGACAATGGAGTTGTGGGGCATCAGCTTGCATGAGAATCAGGGTATCATCTGCATACTGAACTATGGGAAAATCTGGACATGACTGTACTTGCAAAGGTGGAGTGAGAAGACCCAAGTTCATTGCTTTGTTCATGATTGACTGAAGGAGGTCTGCAGCCAACACAAAAAGAAGGGGAGAGAGAGGATCCCCTTGTCTTACACCTCTCAGGCAATAAAACTTTTTCCCAGGAATGCCATTGAGAAGCACTTGTGATGAAGCAGAAGTAAATAGCATTTTAATCCATCCAATCCATCTTTCTCCAAAACCCTTTGCTCTGAGGATATCAATGATTGTAGAATGTTCAATGAGGTCAAATGCCTTTTCAAAGTCTAGTTTCAGCACAACAATTTCCTCCTTTGACTTGTGGCATTTATGTAGGTACTCATAAGCCCAACCAAGACAGTCATGAATAGCTCTTTCCTTAAGGAAGCCATACTGATTTATATGAATCATTTTGAGGATCACTTTCTGTAAACTGTTTGCAAGCAATTTGGTGATGAGTTTGAGGCAGCAATTAAGTAAAGATATAGGTCTGAAATCATTAGCAGTGCTGGGAGATGGCCCCTTGGGAACTAGAGTTATGAAAGAAGTGTTGATGCTCTCTAGAGAAATTTGCCCAGCATAGAACTCATGTATCAGTCTAGTGACATCAGGTTTTATAATATCCCAACAGCTCTTAACAAACTCATTGTTAAATCCATCAGGTCCAGGAGACTTGTATGGAGGCAATTGCTTGACAACTTCATTGATTTCTTCCTCAGTGAAAGGAATTTCCAGCTGTTCAAAGTCAGAAGGACTAGCTTGATGTTGCAGTAGAGAAGGCAAATGAAAGTGCATGGTGGTTTGCTGTGACCTTCCCAATCTGCTCTTGAAGGCATTCCACAGCAGGGCAGCTTTCCCTGCATGGTCTGTTATTTCCATTTGATCCTCATTTTTTAGCATAGCAATGTGATTATGCCTGTGATTAATAGAAGCCTTTGTATGAAAAAATTTGGTGTTTTCATCACCAAACTTAACCCCCTTGATCTTACCTCTCTGCTTCCAATAGATTTTTTGGTTCTTCAGTAATATGAGCAATTGTTCTTTTAGAACCACCCTGCAATTCTACTCAAAATCTCCCAAGTCTCTGAATTCTTCAAACAAGTCAAACAAGAAAATAACCTCGTTAATTGCAGTAATTTTGGATTTCAGGCAAGACAGGTTTTTGGCCCAAAGTTTGGGAGCCCTTCTAAGGTTTTTGAACTTGGCATTTAGGCTTTTTGCTGCATCAAGATTACCCACAGGAATATTCCAGGCTGCAGATACAACCTCTTTAAAGTCTCAGTGCTTTAACCAGTAGTTTTCAAATCTGAAGACCCTGGCCTTTGGAATAGAAGTCCCAATTTTGATTACACATGGAAGATGATCGGAGATAGGCCTGGAAAGAGGCATAGCAACTGTATTAGGATAAGCAGTCATCCAAGAGGCAGAGGTGAAGAACCAATCCAGCTTTTCCAACAAAGGACTCTGTTGCATGTTACTCCAGCTGTATTTTCTGCCATGTAGAGGGAGCTCAATTAAACCCGGATTACTGATGGCTTCATTAATGAGAAGCATTTCATTAACATCCCCACCAGGTCTGTTTCTATCAGTAGGAGCCCCAATAAAGTTGAAATCTCCAACTAGAATCCAATTTGTGTCCAGAGGCATATGTATGTTGGAAAACCAATTAATAAATTCAAGTTTGTCTGCTTGCACACAAGGCCCATAAATGTTGGTGAGGACCCAGTATTGATTGCACAAAAGACTAGTGAAACTAATTGAGAGAGAGAATATATTCTGGAAGATGACCTCTCCCTCAAATAGTGAGCCATTCCATGTGATTAGAAGACCTCCAGAAGCACCAATTGAGGGCAGCAAGGCAAATTTATTGAGCCTGTTGGGACAAAAGTTCTTAATGTAAGCAGCATCAAAATGCTCCCTCTTGGTTTCTTGAAGACACAGAATAGCATAGGCACTTTCTTCAATTTTTTCCCTAGAGTAAGCCATTTATCAGGTGAGTTAATCCCTCTGATGTTCCAGTTTAGTATATTCCAGCTTCTGTTGTGACTATTCATGGAAACAGTTTAAGAGAGAAACTAGGGAGGAAGCACCACCACTTGGCCAGCACTCATGGAAATCATTCCAACAAGGTATCAGTGAAAGCAAATTCAGCAGATACAGCAACCACATCATCCACATCATATCAGAGTAGGTAACTACCCAGGTGGAGTTAAAGTAGCAAAGTGCATTGACAGAAGAACATGAAGTATTACAGCAAGTCCAAAAGGCCCATAAGGTGCAGTTACACCAAAAGGAACATTCATACAGTTCATGACTTTAAACCCTTTTCTCTCCTCAACACAAGCACCTAATGTGATCATCTAAACACTTTTGGGGTTGTCGTGCCTGTCCTCATTGGATGGGAGCATCCCAGCCAAGTCATCTCCCACCCTTCTCTTGGGCTTCTTAGAGAGCTTTCCCTCCAACTCCTGATCAGCCACCTTGCAAAATGAGGTTGTGAGATTCTTAACCACTGATTTCTGAACAACTGGTGGAGCAGCATTACATGGCAGACACTTATTATTAGAGCAAGAACCTCTTTTAAACCCAGCATTATCTTTTTTAATTCTATCACTCCTCCTTACCTCTGTTTCTACAAGAGGTGTCTTTCCTCCCCTTCTTTTCTTAGAATTTTCAGCCCCAAAAGGTTGAAGAAGGGCCCAGGAGTCCAAGTCCTGCTGGTTGGAAGAATCTCCTTCATTTTCCTTGTTTGTATCCTGCTGGTGAGTTTGAGCCATGAGCTGCTTGCAAGTAGGAGCCTTAGTAGCAATACATTTATCAGGAATGTGAAAGATATAAGAATTTTCAGTGCCCTCTACTTCAGCAAGTAATTCCCGTAAAGGAGATTTAAGCATATTGAGTGTCCAGTTAAACTTGTATGGTGTCATTAGAAGGTGCACAATAAAATTGAACCAACTTACTGGGACTTGAACAGAAAGTGAAGGAACATCCTCTAGAGGTTTTTGAGCAAAATTCTCCTTCCAAATCCCCAGACCTTCTTCTGACAGAATAGTATCTTTATTAGCTAGAGCCTTTAGCTGAATAGATTTCAAACCAAGTAAGGAGGGTGCAAACTCAAAGTGTTCCTCAAGTTGGTCAATCCAGTTACCTTTTTTGCTAGCATTTTGAACCCCAGTAGGATCCAAAAGGTGTGGGTTCACTGATAGAGAACTAGCACTTGCTTCCTCATCCAAATTAACAGCTTTTAACTGAAAGTGTTCCTTTGTAACACCCTGGATGTAAACTTCCCCTTTTGGGCAATATATCAATTTGGCCTCATCCAATTCTTGTGGGTTCTTGTCATGCTTGGCCTCTTTGGTTTTGTTATGTTGGGTGTTCTTTTCTTTGTTTGCTCCTTTTTGCCATATTGCATTTGTGCCTCTTGTCATTTTGCTTTCCCTTCTTATCATGTGATTGTGGTGTTCCCTTACATGTCATATGGTTGTGGTTTTTCCCCTTGCATGTCATGTGGTTACATATGCCATCCTCACTTGCATTACCATCCCCTCCTTCCCTCTACTTCTTTCTTTTTCAAGTGCCATATAAATCCCTCCTTCAATTAATGTTCATCTTCTCCCTAAAAATCTTGCTCTTTGCACTAAACCTCTCTGCCAAATATTTCCTCATTTAAAGTTGTTATGGTCAGGTTCAAAATGGCACAAGTTTGAAATATTTTCAAACTTGCATTATTTTTCTACCTTTAAAAATGTCCATTACATTTTATTTAAATAGAGGGGAATTCCAGGAGTGTGGGAATATTTTCCTTTCACTCTAAATCTTTTCTTTTCTCCCTGTACTTCTTTTCTCTTCCCTTTTATTCTAGAAAAAGGATAAGAGAAAAGAGAGAGCAGCAGCAGCAGGGCAGCCCAGCTAGCCCCTCTCTACCTGGGCCCCGGCCTCCCGAGCCGGCCCAACTCTCCCCAGCAGCCCGCAGCCCAGTGAGGCGCAGCAGCCCGCACGCTTTTCCCTCCTCCTGCCTTCGCTCACCCGCGCCCGTGCCTACCCCCGCTAGCCCCCTTCCACGTGGCATCGCCGGCCCCGCCTGGCAGCGAGCGCTCGGTGCTCCTCACCCGCCTTTTCTCTCCCTCTCGTCGCCATCGTCATGGGGACCCCGGAGCACGAGAGAGCACGAGGTCGGCCGCGTCGCCCTAGCCTACTTATCCCCTCGCCGCGTCAAGACCGAACCCTAGGGTTCCCCTCTCCCTCTCGCCGCCGCCGCCAGGTGAGAATCCACCCAAGATCGCCGCCCCGCTCGGACCCGAGCGCATCTGGGAGCCCGTCTCCGTCGCCGGCGTGCTCTCCGGCCACCTCGACCCGGCGGCCCTTGTCCATCTCCTTCCTCGTCGTCGTCTACGACCACGACGTCGACTACGGAGGCCCGATTCGCCAAGTTCACCGACGCCTCGTTCCTGTTTTCCTCTCGGTCAGAGTTCCCGGCGATCTTCAGAGCTCGATCTCGCCGCCGTCCGCCCGTCTCCGTCGCCGATCCTTTGTCCTAGGGTAAGGAGGTATACTCCCCTTCCTCCCTGCTCCTTCTCGTCGTCGTTGGTTCTCCGTAGATTAGGGTCCGGCCCGTGGTCTTATCGCGCCCGGCGTGCTCCGGCGTGCTCGTAGTAGTTTAGGTTCAGAGTTGTTTTGGCGCGCGTGTATGCTGCTAGCCACGCTCGGGCTTGCCCCGCAAGACCCCGTGATGCCCCCTCTTGCGTGCCCGTCGTGGCCAAGGGCGCAGAGCCCCCTGTAGCCGCCGTTGCTTCGCCGGCGTCGTCGGTTGTTGTCTCTGTCCTTAGATCTGCCTGGCAGTGTTGGTCAAGTGGCCAGCTTCGCGTATCTTACCGAACCCCCTTCCCTAGCCAAGTTGGTTGACCCCCTGCTCTTCCACCGCGGCGACCTGGGTTCGAACCCCAGGCGCGCCACTCCCCCCTTTTTTATTTTGTTTTCGCTGTCATTCGGTGCGCCTCCTCTGCAGAGTCAGTAGTTAAGCCCCGAGGCTCTTCCTCTGTCAGTAGCCGCCGCACCAGCCCAGTGGTAGCAGGTGCGGGATTCCACCGGGGAGACCCGGGTTCGAATCCCCCCTGGGGCTCTTTTCTTCCCCCCTTTTTTTAACCTGTTAACCTCTGCCTCTATGACAGTGGGTCACCCCTGTCAGCCTCGCAGCACCCTCCTCCAGGCTTATTTTATTTTTCTTTCCATTTACAGCTTTGTATCATTTCTGTTCTAGGCAAGTCCAAATCTGGACCTTTCCAAATCTGGAAATTGCCAATTCTGTCAGTTTCCTTTTTAGGCAGGTTTTGACTTATTGTTTTTGTGATGTTTTCCCTAATGCAACCCTAACATATTATATATGTTTTTGGGGTAGAAAAATCCCACCAACTCAGTGGTGTCATTGGTTTTTGCATTTGGGCAAGTTTGTGATCATGTCTATTGCATCATGGCTATGTGTTGTCTTCGTTGGGCATATTTCTTTGCTTTGTGCTATGTGGTAGTTTGCACACATGCATGGCTTTGTTCTCCATGATGTTACCGTAGGTTTTTCTCACCATTCTTGTTTTGCCCGTCATATCCAATCCGTGCATCCGTTTCCGGTGATCTCTATATCGATTTCTACCGAAATCATCTCATCTTTCCGATGGCATGCTTGGTTTGCCAAGATGATGCCTAGTCTTTCATTTACCTTCCGGAGCGCACATACGCTTTGCATATCACATCCCGCATATCATGTCATGTTGCATTATGTTGATTGTGCATTGCATCGTGATTTATTGTGGTTCCTTGTTTGTGTTGTTGTTTTGGGTAGAGCCGGGAGACGAGTACGTGAACGAGGATCCTGTTGAGAACGCCGAGGATCGGGCTTTCGACAACTCTGAGAACATTGCAGGCAAGATGATCATACCCTCGAAATCACTTCTATCTTTGCTATGCTAGTTGCTCGCTCTTTTGCTATGCCTATGCTGCGATGCCTACCACTTGCTATGTCATGCCACCCATATTGCCATGTCAGCCTCTAACCATCCTTTCCTAGCAAACCGTTGTTTGGCTATGTTACCGCTTCGCTCAGCCCCTCTTATAGCATTGTTAGCTGCAGGTGAAGCTGAAATTTGTTCCTTGTTGGAACATGGAGATGTTGTTCCTCTTTGGAACATGTTTACTTGTTGGGGATATCACAATATATATATATATCTGCTATGCTTAACACATCTATATACTTGGTAAAGGGTGGAAGGCTCGGCCTTATGCACAGTGTTTTGTTCCACTCTTGCCACCCTAGTTTCCGTCATACCGTGTTATGTTCCTGGATTTTGCGTTCCTTACGGTTGGGTGATTTATGGGACCCCTTGACAGTTCGCTTTGAATAAGACTCCTCCAAAGAAGGCCCAACATTGGTTTTACCATTTGCCACCTAAGCCTTTTCCCCGGGTTTCGCGAGCCCGAGGGTCATCTTATTTTAAACCCCGGGCCAGTGCTCCTCCGGCGTTGGTCCAAACTAGAGCACCGTCAGGGACCATTCCTTGGCAACATGGATTACGTCGGTTCAGACGCTTCGCTTATCCGGTGTGCCACGAGAACGAGATATGTGCAGCTCCTATCGGGATTTGTCGGCACGGTCGGGTGGTCTTGCTGGTCTTGTTTTATTGCTGTCGAAATGTCTTGTAGTCCGGGATTCGAGATTGATCGGTCTTCCGGTAGAAGGAATAACCTTCGTTGACCGTGAGAGCTTATAATGGGCTAAGTTGGGACACCCCTGCAGGGTAATATCTTTCGAAAGCCGTGCCCGCGGTTATGAGGCAGATGGGAATTTGTTAATGTCCGGTTGTAGATAACCTAAAGTTGACCTCAATAAAATACACCTCAACCGCGTGTGTTACCGTGATGGTCTCTTCTCGTGAGTCCGGAAGTGAACACGGTGTTGGAGTTATGTCTGACGTAAGTAGTTCAGGATCACTTCTTGATCAATACTAGTTTCACGACCGTGCTTTGCTTCTCTTCTCGCTCTCTTTTGCGATGTAGCCACCATATATGCTAGTCGCTTGCTGCAGCTCAACTTTACTACCATGTCCTCCCTTAAGCTTAAATAGTCTTGATCTCATGGTGTGAGATTGCTTTGAGTCCCGTGGCTCACAGATACTTCCAAACAGTTGCAGGTTCCGATGAGGCCAGTGCAGATGATTCCACCGAGCTCAAGTGGGAGTTCGACGAGGAACGTGGTCGTTACTATGTGTCGTTTCCAGATGATCAGTAGTGGTGCCCAGTTGGGACGATTCGGGGATCTGTGTTAGCTTGTGGGGTATCTTCTTTATTTTGGTTCCGTAGTCGGACCTTGAGTGTACTCTGAATGATGTATGTTTAATTATGTACTGTGTGAAGTGGCGACTGTAAGCCAACTATGTACCTTTCTCCCTTAAATTATTACATGGGTTGTGTGAAGATTACCTCACTTGCGACATTGCTTTCAATGCGGTTATGCCTCTAAGTCGTGCCTCGACACGTGGGAGATATAGCCGCATCGGGGGCGTGACATCCTTGTCATGGCCTGCTGCTTCCTTATCAGCAGGTAAACCACTGCTAGGGTCCAGAGACAGGTCCTGAAGCACAGCAGGACTCAGTCCAATAACTGGCTCAGAAAGTTGGTTCACTTCCTCCAAGATTGACTGAAACTGGGTGTCCACCTCTGGAACTTCAGGTAATAAAACTTCCTGAGGAACTGCAAAAGCAAGAGGGGCCTGAGGAACTGGGATTGCAGGGACATCTTGCTCCTCCTCTTGGTAGTCCAGCATCAAAAGCTCAAGACCATTGCCCTGAATTTGCTGCAGAGGTGGAAGTTGATTCACTTCCTCACTTGCATTAGAAGAAAAACCTTCAGACAATGAGACAGTTGTTGTGATGCTGCTGTGACCCTCCAATGGTGGTGGGAGCTCCTCCCCATCAGCCCAAGCAATTTCATCTTGCTGACCACCTTGCAGAAAATCAAATTCAACTTGAACCTCAACATTATTAACAATAGGAGGCTGCAGTGCCCAGTGCCCTTCATCTGCATCCATATCATCTTGCTGAACAGGCTGTGGATTAATATGAAAGCCAGGGAAAGCATTGTTGTTGCCTGACAGTGGATGAGGGTCCACATTGTTAGGTGGGATTGGGTCCTCATCGGCGGGGGCCCCATCCATCATCTGCTGCAGAAGAATTTCCACTGAAGAGGACCAAGCATCTTCATCCAAAACTTCACCTTCAGACCATCTGACACTTTTAGGAATTGAGTCCAGATCTCTAACTTTAGCTTTTGCAATAACTCTACCCATATGAAGAGGATCATTCTCCCAAGAAACTAGCCGACCAGAATGACTGATGGCCCTGGCAATATCTTCAGAATTGCGAAAATCAAACGGGACCGCAAGGATGAGCAGCCAAACTGTTCTATTAAACTGGGTTCTTCTGCAGTTGCGGCCATTATCATGGTTGTGGAAAGAGATAAAAGCATCTCCAAACTGGTGCGGACTCTGAAGCACTAACCTATCTCCATCCCTAGGATTGACAAAACGCACATATGCTTCCCCCAATGGATAGCGCTGCATTTCTCTGATTTGCACTTGCTGAACATCCGCAAAGAACTCATCTAGAACTTCTTGCACATTCGGAAAAAGTACCTCATCCGGAAGCGGCTCAATGGTGATGATGGCCCAATCCTCGTGTCGCTTCTGACTGTGGGGGAGAACCACCCTTGCCACTCCATTACGCCCTTCGACGTCGAGGATATTGAAGCCATGGGGGACAAAAGGCTGAGGATCAAACGGAATGTTGGCCATGGCTGGCTGAACGCCGGCAGCGGGCGCCGTAGACTGCGAGGTGGTAGAATGACGAGCCCGAGGATGAACGGTGGAAAGCAGGGGAGGAGACGAAGAGGCAAGTGGGAATCTAGGCTGACAGTTCGGGAACATGCCCTCACAGAGCTGTCTAAAAGAGGAAGCTCGAATCGCCGGTTGGGCTAGGCCAACGGCCAAAAACTAGTCATCCACCACACCAGGGACCCAGGCCTCAGCAGGAGGGGAGGGAAATGAAGCCACCCTAAAGAACGGCCAAAGGCCAGTGAGACGGGGTTGAGGGCAGGCCCAAGCCATGTGGCCCAGTTTGCCACAGCCGTAGCATGTAATAGCCAAATTTGAAGATCCAGAATTCGCGCCCTCCTCCCCCTGAACCACGCGATCATTGATCGGAGGTGTAATATTACACTCAATGCGCCCTTCATCAATAGCAGGGACATGCAAATCCGAAGATGAGTCCGGGAACCCCGCCAACCGTTGGAAAACTGAAACGCGGTGGGGCAGCTCCCTCCGGCAATCGCCGGAGCCACTCTGGGAGGAAGAACGGGAAGGCCCACGGGTCACTAACGACCATGAATTTTGCTCTTCTTGGTAGAACAGACGCTCCTCTCGGCGCCTATTGGGACCTCCTTCACCGAGAGGCTAAAAACCAGCTCAAAATCCCTCTCAGAAATACGACCACTGTTGTAGAGTTCAAACCCCACAGATTTTGAGGCAACCGAAAACTGAAAAGAACGGTCCCGGAGAAACTTAACCCTAAAACCTTCAGGGTATCCACCAAAGAAAGATTGTAGCACAATGCTCACAGTGTGACAATCCAAACTAAAGCACACCCGACCAAAAGAGACCACAAGCTTGAACTCACGTTGGCGAAAACCAGGAGAGAAAACAACCGGATGTCCAAACTTTTGGGGCATACCAAGTTGAAAGGCCTTACCTCTAGCAAAGTAAAGGAGAGGAGGCGCCATTGGATGGCCAGGGAGGTGGACGCCGGGGCCGGAGTGGTCACCGACGGTGGAGTCGCCTAGGAGTCGCCTAGGAGGAGGTGGAGTCGCCTAGGAGGAGGTGGAGTCATACTAGGAGGGCAGAGTAGTTGGTTTGACGGATGGGCCGGGATTTTTTGTATGGGTTGGGGGGATGGGGTTTTTTGGACTAGGGTTTGTTGGATAAATTGGTTGCAAAAATGCTAGCTAGATGTTGTGAACTATGATTTAAGTGCTGCAATGATTGGGGTTTTTAGATCTGTTTTTAGACTTGGATAAATTCTTTGCAAAAATGCTAGATCTTGTGAACATGTTGGGGTTTTTAATGCTACTCAAGTTATTTGATTCAAGTTATATTAGCTCTATTGTTCACAATATGTCCACAATATGTAGTTATATTAGCTCTGTTGTTCAATGTGTGTGCATGACAATGGAAAATGCAAATAGGATCATAGTATATTAGCCCTATGATCAAGTGTGCATATCTAAATTTCAATATGTAGTTATATTAGCTCTATTGTTCAATGTGTGTGCATGACAATGGAAAATGCAAATAGGATCATAGTATATTAGCCCTATGATCAATGTGTCATCTGTGCATATCTAAATTTTCAATTGGCTTATGTATTTACTAGTGATGGATGTAATTGTATATTCAGGAGGATGATGGTTGGGGGAAGAGGAGGAAGATAGACTATACTTTCGATGACCCATATGATCCAGCGTATGGTGACGACGAAGAGTATGAGGTAAGCCTACTTGAAATTTAGATTGTTCATTTATTTTGTTTGACATGGTGTATTCCCATGAATCTATAATGTACTAATGTAATGCATTCGTGTGTGCAGTATGTCTGTGGGGAAGATGTGGATGTGGACTGCGGCAACTTCGCCTCCTTCAAAGAGAAGGAAGAGGAGAAGATCAGGGTCAAGGGCATGGATTACTACTACAAGAGCAGGAACCAAAACTTGGCGCTGCCCCTACTGCACCACCAAGCCAAAGCCAAAGTCCGGCCGCTTCGTTCACCTTCTAGCTGATGCAGAAGATGTGTCCATCCACGAGGAGGACTACAAGATCATGGGGCAGCATGCTGCCCTAGCCGAAGTCTTATCTCCCCTTCCCTGATGTTATGATGTTATGATGTGTTTTAAGTACTTTAGGTTGTTTGCTGAACTATGTGGGTGAACTATGTTTGTGAATAGGATGTGGGTTACGTTTTGGTGGTTGGATGAATTTTATATGCATGTGGCTATCTATGTTGGGTATTTTTGTGTTTTTAAATTTATCTGCTATGATTTGTTTCAGTGTTTTGAAAGTTCAGGTGCTGCAATGATCACACATATGTTGCAAATATGCTGCAATCCATCATTTTATCAAGGGTTCCCTTTTATCAAATATTCCAATAACAGAGCAAAAAACAACATTTTAACGAAGATGTATTATCAACTATCTATGTTTGTGTAGGAGATCGTGTGTGCAAAATTTGAGGTGATTTAGAGGAGGTCAAAGAAATTTGAATTTGCGAAATGTGCTCCAAACAAGCTCCCAGGCTAGGGTAAACAGCCCATTTGTAATCAAGGTTTTTTAGACCTACTCTAAGTGAACCAAATGTTTTTTTATTAACACCTATTCAATCTATATAGTGTAGATTCAAAGTCTCACTATTTTTTGAATTAATCTTTATATTTTTTGAAATAAAGTTTTGGTGATCTTTTATTAATCCTACCTCATCTCCTTGAACTCAATGAAATCTTGTAGGTGATAGCTCATATGTGTGAAGGTTTTCTCATGAAAATGACCATAGGACAAGTTTATGATTTTTGGTTGGTAACATGTCACATAAGACAACATTAATATAAAACTATAGGCCAAGTTTATTATTTTTGAATTAATCTTCATATTTTTACATTTTCTTTTGAAAACATATGCTTTAATATAAAAACTATTAAAAACATGTTTTGAAATATGAAAACGAAAGACTAACTTTAGATCCTTCTTATTCACTTTAAAATAAAGCTTTAGTGATTTTTTTGATTTTTTTTTCAAAAACAGAAGGTAACACCGCCTCCTCTCCTTGAACTATATGAAATCATGTGCATGATAGCTCATATGTGTGAAGGTTTTCTCATGAAAATGACCATAGAGCAAGTTTATGATTTTTGGTTGGTACCATGTCACATAAGACAACATTGTGAGCAAGTTTTATATATTTTTGATTTTTTAAAATTAATGGTGATCATTTGACCTCGATCATGCTAGCTAGGGTTTTTTCATGAAAATGACCATAGACCAAGTTTAGTATTTTTCCTCGTTAGTTTGTCTTATAAAATGACAAACGACGAAGGTTTCATATTTTTTTCGATTTTTTTTAAATTAGTTACGCTCGGTCAAAGCCTTCGAAACCCCGTTGACCAGCTCAAAACCCCTCTAAACCCTGCGGGGTTTCGCCTAACCCTAGCTCCCAACGTCAGTCGTCCGATCATTCCCTCGCGCCAACCGACAACCCTCATATCTGGCCTTCTAGAAGGAACTAGGTAGGCTAGCTGTGTGCGGGCTCCACGCCGTTGGATCACAAGGACGACTCCGCATCGTTGGATTGTGGGGCGATCCGCAAGAGGTGATCCTATTGGTTGTGCTCGGCTGCTTGCCCACCACTGACTCAGTGAAAAAAAAACATTGTTATTGGTCGCAAAAGGAAACCAAGCTCTGGTTGGGCCGTCGAATTGCGTCGTTTTTTTTGCATCATTTGCTCTGTTTTTTGTTAACCTGCTGGCTCTGTATTTTTGCATCGCTTTTTGCATCGTTTGCTCTATTTTTTGCATCATTGTTTTTGTTCTATACAAATGTAAAATGACCAAATTTATAAGGGCTAAATTTATTTTTATCATGTACAATGGCCACAAACTATCAAAAAATGGGTCATTTTGCATTTGTATAATGGCCACAAGACCTCTATCTCTTTTTATCATGCAAAATGACCAAAATTTTAAGGGCCAAATTTATTTTTATCATTCAAAATGGCCACAAGCTCTTCAAACATTGTCTCTTTTTGTTCATACAATATAGGGTTTGACCACGGATTCCCACGCGTGCAATTTGCTTCTTTTTCTTCTTCTTTTCCAACCACCGTTTCCCACGCGTGTACACTCTCGATGCTGCGGTGGGTTTGAAAATGGGCTACTAACTTCACATTTGACCCTATTATTGCCACGGCCAAATAAGACGTAGCACTACGGCTATTTAAGCCGCCCTCTGCCTCTGTCATCCCTCATCCATCTGCCCTTCTTGCTCTTCGACCCCTTCTCCTTCTTCTGCACATCCCTCAGCCATGCAGTACACCGGACCAACCTACCACTTCCCATCCACTGTGCCGGAGAGGCTCTACCCTACCGGCGTGTACGTTGATCGCACACTACGTGTGTGGGCGGTAACAAGGCTGAGGACCGCAAGGAACTTCACCGAGTTCTTCCTCACGTCCAGCTACCACCACCTCCCGAGGGGATCTCCAACGATGTTCCGCGTCGAGGAGGTCTGATGACCCACAAGTATAGGGGATCTGTCATAGTCCTTTCGATAAGTAAGAGTGTCGAACCCAACGAGGAACAGAAGGAAATGATAAGCGGTTTTCAGCAAGGTATTCTCTGCAAGTACTGAAATAAGTGGTAACAGATAGTTTTGTGAAAGGATAATTTGTAACGAGCAACAAAAGTAAATAAAGTGCAGCAAGGTGGCCCAATCCTTTTTGTAGCAAAGGACAAGCCTGGACAAACTCTTATATAGAGAAAAGCGCCCCCGAGGACACATGGGAATATCATCAACCTAGTTTTCATCACGTTCACATGATTCGCGTTCGGTACTTTGATAATTTGATATGTGGGTGGACCGGTGCTTGGGTGTTGTTCTTACTTGAACAAGCATCCCACTTATGATTAACCTCTATTGCAAGCATCCGCAACTACAACAAAAGTATTAAGGTAAACCTAACCATAGCATGAAACATATGGATCCAAATCAGCCCATTACGAAGCAACGCATAAACTAGGGTTTAAGCTTCTGTCACTCTAGCAACCCATCATCTACTTATTACTTCCCAGTGCCTTCCTCTAGGCTCAAATAATGGTGAAGTGTTATGTAGTCGATGTTCACATAACACCACTAGAGGCTAGACAACATACATCTCATCAAAATATCGAACGAATACCAAATTCACATGACTACTAATAGCAAGACTTCTCCCATGTCCTCAGGAACAAACGTAACTACTCACAAAGCATATTCATGTTCATAATCAGAGGGGTATTAATATGCATAAAGGATATGAACATATGATCTTCCACCAAATAAACCAACTAGCATCAACTACAAGGAGTAATCAACACTACTAGCAACCTACTAGTACCAATCCCAGACTTGGAGACAAGAATTGGATACAAGAGATGAACTAGGGTTTTGAGAGGAGATGGTGCTGGTGAAGATGTTGATGGAGATTTCCCTCTCCCGATGAGAGGAGTGTTGATGATGACGATGGCAATGATTTCCCCCTCCCGGAGGGAAGTGTCCCCGGCAGAACAGCTCTGCGGGAGCCCTAGATTGGTTCCGCCAAGGTTCCGCCTCGTGGCGGCGGAGTCTCGTCCCGAAAGGTTGGTTATGATTTTTCCCTGACGAAAGACTTCATATAGTAGAAGATGGCCACCGGAGAGCCAACAGGGGGCCCACGAGGCAGGGGGCGCGTCCTGGGGGGTAGGGCGCGCCCCCACCCTCGTGTCCAGGTGGGTCCCCCTCTGACGTACTTCTTCCACTCAATAATTTTTATTATTTCCAAAATAACTTTCATGGAGTTTCAGGACTTTTGGAGTTGTGCAGAATAGGTCTCTAATATTTTCTCCTTTTCCAGCCCAGAATTCCAGCTGCCGGCATTCTCCCTCCTTATGTAAACCTTGTAAAATAAGAGAGAATAGGCATAAGTATTGTGACATAACGTGTAATAACAACCCATAATGCAATAAATATCGATATAAAAGCATGATGCAAAATGGACGTATCAAGGTCATCCAAAACCGGGTGGTGGTTGCTCTCCTTGGCCACTTCACCAACACATTCGACGCCTTCTACCTCCTCGGCCGAGTGTTTTGGTGTGGCTCCGAGTTCATCGCTTTCACCACCCACAACAGGTTCATGGAGTACAACAACATCTTCCCCACCGCGACTGATACGTCTCCGTTGTATCTACTTTTCCAAACACTTTTGCCCTTGTTTTGGACTCTAACTTGCATGATTTGAATGGAACTAACCCGGACTGACGCTGTTTTCAGCAGAATTGCCATGGAGTTATCTTTGTGCAGAAACAAAAGTTCTCGGAATGACCTGAAACTTCACGGAGATTATTTTTGGAAATAATAAAAAATACTGGCGAAAGAATCAAGGCGAGGGGCCCACACCTTCTCCACGAGGGTGGGGGGGTGCTCCCCCCTGCCTCGTGGGCCCCCTGGAGCTCCACCGACCTCAACTCCAACTCCATATATTCGTGTTCGGGGAGAAAAAAATCAGAGAGAAAGATTCATCGTGTTTTACGATACGGAGCCGCTGCCAAGCCCTAAACTCTCTCGGGAGGGCTGATCTGGGGTCCCTTCGGGGCTCTGGAGAGGGGAATCTGTCATCGTTGTCATCATCAACCATCCTCCATCACCAATTTCATGATGATCACCATCGTGCGTGAGTAATTCCATCATAGGCTTGCTGGACGGTGATGGGTTGGATGAGATTTATCATGTAATCGAGTTAGTTTTGTTAGAGTTTGATCCCTAGTATCCACTATGTTCTGAGATTGATGTTGTTATGACTTTGCTATGCTTAATGCTTGTCACTAGGGCCCGAGTGCCATGATTTCATATCTGAACCTATTATGTTTTCATGAATATATGTGAGTTATTGATCCTATCTTGCAAGTCTATAGTCACCTACTATGTGTTATGATCCGTCAACCCCAAGTGATGACCATAATCGGGACCACTCCCGGTGATGACCATAGTTTGAGGAGTTCATGTATTCACTATGTGTTAATGCTTTGGTCCGGTACTCTATTAAAATGAGGCCTTAATATCGCTTAGTTTCCGCTAGGACCCCGCTGCCACGGGAGGGTAGGACAAAAGATGCCATGCAAGTTCTTTTTCATAAGCACGTATGACTATATTCGGAATACATGCCTACAATACATTGATGAATTGGAGCTAGTTCTGTGTCACCCTATGTTATGACCGTTACATGATGAACCGCATCCGGCATAATTCTCCATCACCGATCCAATGCCTACGAGCTTTTCACATATTGGTCTTCGCTTATTTACTTTTCCGTTGCTACTATTACAAGCACTACAAAACTATCACTGTTACTTTTGCCACCGTTACCGTTACTTCCATATAACTTTGCTACTAAATACTTTGCTGCAGGTGTGGTTGAATTGATAACTCAACTGCTAATACTTGAGAATATTCTTTGGCTCCCCTTGTGTCGAATCAATAAATTTGGGTTGAATACTCTACCCTCGAAAACTGTTGTGATCCCCTATACTTGTGGGTTATCGAGACTATTTTCTAGCGCCATTGACGGGGAGCATAGCTCTATTCTTTGAGTCACTTGGGATTTATATCTGCTGGTCACTATGAAGAACATGAAAGACACGAAAACAAAAATTTATCCCTCAACTACGAGGGGAGGCAAGGAACTGCCATCTAGCTCTGCACTTGATTCACCTTCTGTTTTGAGTAAGCTTGCGACACCTAAACCTGGTTCTGCTATTAATTCTGATATGTCGCATGTTATTGATGATGCTACTCCTGCTATGCATGATACTTATGATGAAACTACTTCTATGCCTGATACTACGGTGCCACTTGGTGAATTTCTTGATGAACAAGTTGCTAGGGCTAGAGAGAATGAAATTATTGAACCTGATAATATTGATGAAAGTGAAGATGAAGATTCTCATCCTAGATATGAATTGCCTGTTGTGCCTGAGGGCTATGTTATGGATGAAGAAACTGCTAGAGACTTTCTTGCTTGCAATGATAGAAGTGATCTTAAGAAATTATTAGCTAAGCTGAAACCAAAAACTCTGAATGTTAGAATGAAATATGATCCTTCTTATGCTACTTCACCTATCTTTGTTACTGATAAGGATTATGAATTCTCTGTCGACCCTGATATAATTACTTTGGTTGAATCTGATCCTTCCTATGGCTATGAATCTGAAACTGTTGTGGCACATATTACTAAATTAAATGATATAGCCACCCTATTCACTAATCATGAGAAAACTCGCTACTATTATATCCTTAAAATATTTCCGTTCTCATTAAAGGGTGATGCTAAGATATGGTTTAATTCTCTTGATTCTGGTTGTGTGCGTAGTCCTCAGGATATGATTTATTACTTCTCTGCTAAATATTTCCCTGCTCATAAGAAACAAGCTGCTTTAAGGGAAATATATAATTTTGTGCAAATTGAAGAAGAGAGTCTCCCACAAGCTTGGGGGAGGCTTCTCCAATTAATTAATGCTTTGCCTGATCATCCTCTTAAGAAAAATGAAATACTTGATATCTTTTATAATGGACTAACCGATGCTTCCAGAGACCACCTGGATAGTTGTGTTGGTTCTGTTTTCAGGGAAAGAACAACACATGAAGCTGAAATTCTATTGAATAATATGTTGACTAATGAAAATAATTGGACACTTCCTGAGCCAACCCCTGAACCTATTCTTAAACCAACTCCGAAGAAAAGGGGTGTTATATTTCTCAGTCCTGAAGATATGCAAGAGGCAAAGAAATCTATGAAAGAAAAGGGTATTAAAGCTGAAGATATTAAGAATTTACCTCCGATTAAAGAAATACATGGTCTTAATTTACCGCTCGTTGACGAAATACATGGTCCTGATAACCCGACACAGGTAGTGAAGGTAAATTCTCTCTATAGATATGATAAAGCTGAAATCCCGCCTACTAAATTTGCTAGCGAATGCTTAGATGAGTTTGATAACTTTATGGTTAAGCAAGAAAACTTCAATGCTTATTTTGGTAGAGAATTAAAATGCAATGATTATATGATTGAACACTTGGGTGATTATATGTCTAGAGTTAAAGGTGAACTTAAACTCATTAGTAAACATGCTTCTATGATTACCACTCAAGTAGAACAAGTACTTAAGGCTCAGAATGATTTGCTCAATGAATTAAATAGTAAGAATAATGATTTTGCTGTTAGAGTGGCTACTAGAACTGGTAAAATGACTCAGGAACCTCTGTATCCTGAAGGCCATCCTAAGAGAATTGAGCAGGATTCTCAGAGAATAAATATTTATGCACCTAGTCCTTCTAAAAAGAAGAAAAAGAAAAATGATAGGACTTTCCATGCTTCTAGCGAACCTGTTGCTGACACATCTGAGAATCCCAATGATATTTCTATCTCTGATGCTGAAACACAATCTAGTGATGAAAATGAACCTAGTGATAATGTTAATGATAATGTTCATGTTGATGCTCAACCTAGCAACGATAATGATGTAGAAGCTGAACTTGTTGTTGATCTTGATAACCCACAATCAAAGAATCAATGTTATGATAAGAGAGACTCTGTTGCTAGGAAACACGGTAAGAAAAGAGAACCTTGGGTTCAGAAACCCATGCCCTTTCCTCCTAAACCAACCAAGGAAAAGGATGATGAGGATTTTGAGCACTTTGCTGAAATGATTAGACCTATCTTTTTGCGTATGCGTTTGACTGATATGCTCAAAATTAATCCTTATGCTAAGTATATGAAAGAAATTGTTACTAATAAAAGAAAGATATCGGAAGCTGAAATCACCATGCTTCCTAATTATACTTTTAAGGGTGGAATACCTAAGGAACTTGGAGATCCAGGAGTACCCACTATACCATGCTCCATTAAAAGAAATTATGTTAGAACTGCTTTATGTGATCTTGGAGCCGGTGTTAGTGTTATGCCTCTCTCTTTATATCATAGACTTGACTTGAATAAGTTGAAACCTACTGAAATATCTCTGCAAATGGCTGATAAATCAACTGCTATACCTGTCGGTATTTGTGAGGATGTGCCTGTTGTGGTTGCAAATGTTACTATTTTAACAGACTTTGTTATTCTTGATATTCCCGAGGATGATAGCATGTCTATTATTCTTGGAAGACCCTTTTTGAATACTGCAGGGGCTGTTATTGATTGCAACAAAGGCAATATCACTTTTCATGTTAATGGTAATGAGCGTACGGTACACTTTTCGAGGAAACAACCTCAAGTTCACAGTATAAACTCTATTGAAAAAATTCCATTGATTATTTTTGGTGGTTTTGAATTTCCTCTTCCTACTGTCAAAAAGAGATATGATATTCTTATTACTGGGGATGTGCATATCCCCGTTGAGGTAACATAGTGTTATTTTAAATTTCTCCGGTTCCATGTTATTCGGAATGAGTTTGTTAACAGGACCTGATCAACCTTGTTAGCGGATTCCTTTTGATGAGCATGAGATGGATGAAGTTAGAAGGCACAACCTTCTATACCCTCCTTTAACTTTCTATTATTTAGTTGAAATAAAGTAAAATTAGTATCTTTTTGTCTGTTTTCTGAATTATCCGTGCAATAGAAAAATACCCCGAAAATAAATTTTCTCCAAATGCCCCAAAATTGAAATATGATTTTTTTTGGAATATTTGAGAATATCTGGCACTGAGAACACAACAGGGGGAGCAAGCACCTGGCCACGAGGGTCCAGGGCGCGCCCACCCCCCTGGGCGCGCCCCCTTGCCTCGTGGGCCCATGGTGGCTCCCCTCCACTTATTCCTGCACCCACACACTCCTTCTTCCTCCCAAAAAATCACCAACCAGCTCAAGCACGAGTTCTACCTCATTTTGCTGCGATTTTCGATCTCCTTGCTCAAAGCACCTCTCGCAAAACTTCTTTGGGGGATTGTTCCTTGGTATGTGACTCCTCCAATGGTCCAATTAGTTTTTGTTCTAGTGCTTTATTCATTGCAAATTTGTGCTGCCTAGGTGACCATGTTCTTGAGCTTGCATGTCAAATTTATATGGTTCCAAGTAGTTCTAATGCATGATATAGTCTCTAGGCACTTGTGGGAGTAGTTGCTATCAATTTTGTTGAGTTTGGTTCACTTTTATTTGAAGTTACTAAAATTTTCAGAGGAAGAAATATGTTTAGGAAAATGTACCAAGGTGGACCTTCAAGGAAGCAAGGACCCAGGCTCGCAATGCACGATGCCGACGATGAACCACCAAGGGACGCTCAAGTGCGGGCTTGTGAATGGCCTTCAGAGGACTTCATGGATCGAGCAGGAATCAAGGAAGAATTTAACGCATATGTGTGTAACGCTGATCTTGTGAGCTTCGAGGCAGATAAGTGCCATCAGTACCACTATCTCACTGATTCCTTTGTGAGGAGGTTTGAATTTTCATCATCACATAATTCTCAAAATTGTCCTATTTGATCTTTATGAAAATTATTATACTACGGACTTAGAGGATTTTAATACTTCTTGCAAACTTCCACAACGGGGTAGTCCTAGTGAACCTCGCAAATCTGAATTTAGAGATTTTCTTGCTAGTATAACTATGGGGGAATCTAGAGACATAGCACAAGCTACCATAGGGAGCATTCATTTTCCTGCTATAAATTATTTTGCTCTCTTCATAGGTAGGTGCATAAATGGTAAGGATGAAGCATGTCACATGTGTGTCCCCGACCTCAGTGTTCTCAGGAGTGCTGTATTAGGAGATAAACATTATAATTTGGGAGCCATTGTTGCACGTAGGTTGCATAATAATAGATTTAATGGAGATTTCTTTGGTGGAATTTATGCAACCCGTTTAGCTAATTTTCTTAATATACCCATACATGAGTATGATATTGAGTTGCCTCCTTTTTATTTAGATTATGAGGCTATGGTTCATCATCATTTTGTTGAGAGGAACGATCAGTTCCTCCAGTATGGACTAATCTTTGACAGACGACGCACCTATCACGTCGCTCTCCCTGCTCCTACTTTCTTTGACTTTCAGGCGAAGGGGAGATATTTCATAACCAGGGAGGAGGCGAACGAGTACGAGAGGAGGGCTGAGATAGCTCGCCTCCAAGCTGCATCCCATGATGCAATAACTGCTGCATCTCAGTACGACCCCATCTATAACTTTGGATATCCGCCAGGCCAGCCGTGGCAATAGACCAACTTAGGCCAAAAGCCTAAGCTTGGGGGAGTACGTATGTCTCACCGACAATACATTCATGTTGACACACCTAGTTGTCGGTGCTCATACTTTTTCACTGTAATATCCATGCTAGTTTATTTTTCTTGCTTTCTTTTTGTGTGTTCGAAAAATCTTAAGAAAACTAAAAACAATAGTTGTAGCATTTAGCTAGTTTACTTTCTTGCCTGTAGTAGTAATAATTAAAAGAAAACCCCAAAATACTTCATGTTCTTCTTTTGCTTGTTGGGAGCTTTCCCGTGTAAATAGTTTTATTTCTTTTCTTTTCTTTGGGGGCGATAGGAGAAGACCATGATAAAATTGTTGAAGTGGCTCTTATATGCATTATTGTAGATTTAATCAAGAGCCCATATTGCCTTGTCTTCTCTTGTTTATTGAATGCTTGCAGATTCTAGCTTAGTCCAATGCACATGCACTATTATTATTATTCACATCATTCGGTCGTGCAAGTGAAAGGCAATTATGACGATATATGATGGACTGATTGAGATGAGAGAAGCTGGTATGAACTCGAACTCTCTTGTTTTTGTAAATATGATTAGTTCATCGTTCCTAATTCAGCCTATTATGAATAAACATGTTTGCAATGACAATTAGAGATTATAGTTACTTATGCCATGCTTAATTAGCTAGGAGTTTATAATGGTTTACGTTGCGTGCCAACATGCTATTAAAATGGTTGTGATGTGGTATAATGGGGTGGTATCCTCCTTTGACTGATTCAAGTGACCTGACTTGGCACATGTTCACACATGTAGTTGAAACAAATCAACATAGCCTTCACGATATTTATGTTCATGGTGGATTATATCCTACTCATGTTTGCACTAAATGTTCATTAACTTTAATGCATGTTCATGACTATTGTTTCTCTCTAGTTGGTCGCTTCCCAGTCTTTTTCTAGCCTTCACTTGTACTAAGCGGGAATACTGCTTGTGCATCCAATCCCTTAAACCCCAAAGTTATGCCATATGAGTCCACTATACCTTCCTATATGCGGTATCTACCTGCCGTTCCCAGTAAATTTGTATGTGCCAAACTCTAAACCTTCAAATGAAATTCTGTTTTGTATGCTCGAATAGCTCATGTATCAACTAGGGTTGTCAGTATCTTCCATGTTAGGCGGGTTATTCTCAAGAGGAGTGGACTTCGCTCCTCACTCATGAGAAAATGGCTGGTCACCGGGATGCCCAGTCCCATGCTTTATGCAAATCAAATCAAAATAATTGCAAACAAAACTCGCCAGGATTGTTGTTAGTTCAAGGCACCCATTGTTTCGGCAAACCATGGATTGATGTTTGTTGGTGGAGGGGGGGTATAAACTTTACCATTCTGTTTGGGAGCCGCCTATAATGTGTGTAGCATGGAAGATATCGCCATCTCTTGGTTGTTATGTTGACAATGAAAGTATGCCGCTCAAAATATTATTTATCTCTATTTCAAAATCGAGCTCTGGCACCTCTACAAATCCCTGCTTCCCTATGCGAAGGTCCTATCTATTTACTTTTATGTTGAGTCATCACCCTCTTATTAAAAAGCACCAGCTGGGGAGCACCGCTATCATTTGCATCCATTACTATTAATTTATATTGGGTATGACTATGACTGGATCTCTTTTACCATGAATTACAATGTTTAGTCAGTCCTTGATCTTTAAAGGTGCTCTGCATTTATGTTTTGCCAACTCAGAAAGGGCTAGCGAGATGCCATCTTGTTATATCATATTATGATTGTTTTGAGAAAGTGTTCTCATCCGAGATTTATTATTATTGCTCGCTAGTTGATTATGCCATTGATATGAGTAAACATGAGACCTAAGAGTTATTGTGAATATGGTTAGTTCATAATCTTTGCTGAAAACTTGAATTCTGGCTTTACATATTTACAACAAAAAGAGAAAACCGAGTTCGTAAAAGTTTTTCTTTATCACTTTCAGTTTATCAACTAAATTGCTTGAGGACAAGCAAAGGTTTAAGCTTGGGGGAGTTGATACGTCTCCGTCGTATCTACTTTTCCAAACACTTTTGCCCTTCTTTTGGACTCTAACTTGCATGATTTGAATGGAACTAACCCGGACTGACGCTATTCTCAGCAGAATTGCCATGGTATTATCTTTGTGCAGAAATAAAAGTTCTTGGAATGACCTGAAACTTCACGGAGATTATTTTTGGAAATAATCAAAAATAATGGCGAAAGAATCAAGGACATGGGGCCCACACCCTCTCCATGAGGGTGGGGGGTGCGCCTGCCCCCCTTGGGCGCGCCCCCTGCCTCGTGGGCTCCCTGGAGCTCCACTGACCTCAACTCCAACTCCATATATTCGTGTTCGGGGAGAAAAAAAATCAAAGAGAAAGATTCATCGCGTTTTACGATACGGAGCCGCCGCCAAGCCCTAAACTATCTCGCGAGGGCTAATCTAGAGTCCGTTCGGGGCTCCGGAGAGGGGAATCCGTCGCCGTCATCATCATCAACCATCCTCCATCACCAATTTCATGATGCTCACTGCCGTGCGTGAGTAATTCCATCGTAGGCTTGCTGGACGGTGATGGGTTGGATGAGATTTATCATGTAATCGAGTTAGTTTTGTTAGGGTTTGATCCCTAGTATCCACTATGTTCTGAGATTGATGTTGCCATGACTTTGCAATGCTTAATGCTTGTCACTAGGGCCCGAGTGCCATGATTTCATATCTAAACCTATTATGTTTTCACGAATATATGTGAGTTCTTTATCCTATCTTGCAAGTCAATGGTCACCTACTATGTGTTATGCTCCGGCAACCCCGAAGTGACAATAATTGGGACCACTCCCGGTGATGACCATAGTTTGAGGAGTTCATATATTCACTATGTGTTAATGCTATGGTCAGGTACTCTATTAAAATGAGCCCTTAATATCCCTTAGTTTCCGCTAGGACCCCGCTGCCACGGGAGGGTAGGACAAAAGATGTCATGCAAGTTCTTTTCCATAAGCACGTATGACTATATTCGGAATACATGCCTACATTACATTGATGAATTGAAGCTAGTTCTGTGTCACCCTATGTTATGACTGTTACATGATGAACCTCATCCGGCATAATTCTCCATCACCGATCCAATGCCTACGAGCTTTTCACATATTGTTCTTCGCTTATTTACTTTTCCGTTGCTACTGTTACAATCACTACAAAACTATCACTGTTACTTTTGCCACCGTTACCGTTACTTCCATATTACTTTGTGAAAGTGTGTTATATCGACTAGAGGGGTGGGGGGTGAATAGGTGATTTTTATGAATTCTTCAATGAGGAATTTGCTAGTGAGGAAATTCCATAGAGAAGAACTACTTGCAGCGGAATAAGTACTCAGTAGTAAACATAACAGAAGACAAACATAGTCATCATGATGAAATGAAGACAAGCACAGAGTATAGGAAGCGTAATCACAGGATAGCACAGGATGAAGACAAACAGACTGAAGAAATTGAACTGAGGAAATTGAGAAAGTCTTCAGTCACAGTCTTCAAACACAGATATGACAAGCACACAACACAATAGTGAGGAAATGAAAGAGTTGAGGAAATAGAACCAGTTGGCTTGGTGAAGACAATGATTTGGTAGACCAGTTCCAACTGCTGTCTTAGTTGTACATCTGGTTGGAGCGTCTGGGTATTTAAACCTGAGGACACACAGTCCCGGACACATAGTCCTCACGTATTCTCCTTGAGCTAAGGTCACACAGTCCTCGCCCAATCACTCGTGGTAAGTCTTCAGGTGACTTCCGAACCTTCACAAATTCGGTCACTCGGCGATCCACAATTCCTCTTGGATGCTCTAGACCATGACGCCTAACCGTCTGGAAGAAGCACAGTCTTCAAAGGTAACAAACATCGGATCTACGGAGGATCAATCTCTTCAGTGATGCTCAATCACTTTGGGTTTGGGTTTTCCTCACTCAATGATTTTCAGCTCAAAGTCCTCGGAGGATGGGATGCTCTCAAATGACAAGTGTCAGTTTCTCTCAGAGCAGCCAACCAGCTAGTGGTTGTAGGGGGCGGCTATTTATAGCCTAGGGAGCAGCCCGACATGATAAGACATAAATGCCCTTCAATGATATGACCGTTAGGTGGATAAGATATTTTGGGACAGCTGGCGCTAAGCACAGCAACGGTCGGAAATTTGAGGCTCAAATTCCTCATGGCTATCATGTTCCTCACAGTATAGGCAATCCGCACTGGCGAATTCCTAACTCCTCAGTCAGAACAAATTCCTCAGCGACGAGAAGAACTTCGTCTCTGTCACTGAAGAAATTTACTAAACTGTATGAGATTTCCAATGGCTTCACTCGAAGGGATTGGTAGTTGTAGGATTTGAGTTGAGCATCACATGGAAACTTTTCCTTAGTATTTCCTCGACCCCCTTTAATAGTACGCTGTTTCCTATGACTCAAGAAATACAAAAGTGAAACTACGAAAACAAGAGTCTTCACGCTTCATGTTCCTCGAATGAATAGCAAGTCTTCAAGGTTACACCAATTTCTTCACTTTCAAAGTCTTCAGAACATCAAAGTCTTCAGTCGAAGAACTTCATTTTTAGGGGTCGACTTTCTCTGTAAATATCATACTCCTCATAGACTTATAGACCTGTGTACACTCATAAACACATTAGTCCCTTAACCTATAACTCTTCAATACACTAAAATCACTGAGGGGCACTAGATGCACTTACAATCTCCCCCTTTTTGGTGATTGATGACAATATAGGTTAAGTTTTCAACGGGGATAAACATATGAAGAGTAAAAACTGATATTGAGGAATTTGATTGCAAGATATAGAAGAACTCCCCCTGAATATGTGCATAGTGAGGAATTTGCTTTTGAAGCAATGCACACTTGAAGAGTCGAATCATGGAGATCTCCCCCTATATTTTGTAATTCATACACGCATTTGACATATAATATGAAGAATTTGAAATGCATGATGAAATATGGTGACTGATGAATTTTAGCATGCGTGCAATAATATTAACGAGAAATAAGTATGCAGAATAACGCATCAAAAGTATCAGAGCACCATCGGGTTTAAGTTTACAACTCGATCCAATAAAGTTTCAGAAGAACGAGAGTTGTAACTTAGCAAAAAAACGCCCATATCATAGACCCGCTTGAAGACTAACTCAAATTTCTCCCCCTTTGTCATTGAATGACTAGAAGGATCGAAACTGAGGACTAACGCCCCTGAAGATAATCAAGTTGATGAAGGAGCGCCAGCGTTGTCGGGGTCGTTTCTCGTAGTAGGGCCTGCCGCAGTGTCGTCCAAGTCTTCATTTTCATCAGTGTCGCGCGATGAAGAATAGGAGCTGGCCACCGAGGAAGGAACCTTGACCTTCTTATATTTATTCGGTGGAGGTGCAGACCAGTCAAATTCTTCTTTGAGACCCATTTTCTTCAGATCTTCTTCGCTGTAGACATGAGACAGAACAGCCCAGGTACGGTTGAAGGTTTCATGGAGGTAGTATTGGTTTTTCTTCACTGCATTGTGGGTTGAGGTTATGTTGTGAAGAATTGAACCAAACTGACGCTTGACCCATTTATGATTACGATCAACCTTCTGATGAAGACTGAGGAGAAGCTCACGATCAGTCATCACCCTGGGTGTTGTGGGTTGAGGATTTTGCTTGGTAGTGTTGGCGGCAGAGTCATGTGTGGCAGAGTCGTCATTGGTTTATTAGGATGCAGCCTTGCGAAATTGACCATCCAATGGACGAATGCCTTCATCTATAATAGCAGCAGCCTTGCCTTTGTCATCAGCTGAGGAAAATGTCCGTTTGAGGACTTCAATTGGAGGCAAGTAGTTGCACTGGTTCAGTGTATCGGCTTTGTAGTTGAGTGAAGACCTTGTTCCGATGAATCTCATAATCCAAGGTGCATAAGGCTTCAGCTCAAAAGGTGACATAGCGACATTGGCCAGAGTCCTCATGAAGAAATCATGGAAGTTGACAGGAACGCCATGAATGATGTTGAAAAGCAGATTCTTCATGATGCCAACAACTACTTCTTCATTTGAGTCGTGGCCCTTGATTGGACTCAGTGTCTTTGTCAAAATGCGATAGACAGTCCGCGGCACATAGAGTAATTCCTTGACGAGGAATTTGGTTCGAGGGGCCTGCCCTGGCTTCAAGGGCTTCATCAGCACTTGCATGTAGTGATATGTAAGCTCAGGTTCACTATAGACGCAACGAGCACCTTCAAGGGGAGGACTGAGGGATAGGGCACGAAGCAATTCAGTAGCTGGTGCCTTGTAGTGAGTATTTTCTGACATCCAGTCCATCACCCATGAGTTCACATCTTCAAAATTTCCTGTGATGTGCAGCGTCGCATAAAATTGAAGAATGAGTTCTTCATTCCAATCACATATGTCAGTGGAGAAATTTAACAGTCCAGCGTCGTGAAGAACACTGAGGACTGGCTCAAAGCATGGCAGAGATTCCATGTCCATGTGAGGAATGTGTGCATGATTGAAGACTTTGTCTTTGTTGAACAGCACTGAGGAATAGAAATTTGCTTGACTAGCAGTCCAGAAACGCCTCTTCCTTATGCGAGCAGAATCATATGGGTTGTAGTCAGTGAAGAATACATGATCGCCGAAGAAATCTTCAGCCTTGAACTTTTGCTTGCGTGAGAATGGATCCTTTGGTTTGGGCAGAGGAGTGTCAGTGAGTTGCATCACAACCTCAGGAATCGCAATCTCAGGTTCTTCATGCTGAGAAATTTCTGGTTCCTCTTGAGTGGCAGTCTGTGTGTTCAAGTGATCAGCAGCAGCAGTTTCTTCAGCACTAGTGGCTGGAATTTCATCACGTACAGATGAGGTGGGATGAGTTTCTTTAGATCCCATTTGAACGGTTGGTGCAGGGGACTGAGGTATTTGTTGTAGCGGTGTGAAGAGTGGTGAATTGGGGTGCTGACTTTCCCAAAAATCATCATTCATCACTGGCGTAGTACTCCCAATATCCACGTCTTCATCTTCCATTTCTTCAACGCTAGCCTCTTCAGCTGTGAACTGAGGCATTGGCGAGGAAACAACTGCTGTTGAAGGGATCTCATCCACTTCAATTTCTTCATCAATCTGTTCTGATGAAGCAGCAGAATGATTTTCTTCATCAGATCCGCTGGGGATCACATATTCTTCACCAAAAGGAACAAGGTCCTTTGATGGCATGGTTGAGATCAGAGTAGCATCGATTGGGTTTGCAAATGAACTTGTCATAGGCTTCATCTTCTTAGGAGCTAAAATTCTAAAGCAGCTGATGCTTTCCTCTTCTTCACTGCTACTCGCTCTGCAGCCTTGGTCTTCTTCACATCTGATGCAGATGGAAGGATTGGAGCTGGTGTAGGCGCAGGCAGAGCAGAGGAATCTGGTTGATGTTCTTCAGGCGCACCACGAGTGGATGCCCTAGCAATTTCTTCAGCGGCTGGAATGGAGTCATCAGCATAGTAGGCATTGAAATCATCGCTGAGGGTTTTGATTTCAGACTGGATTTTGATAAGTTCATCAGTTGTCATTGAGATAACGTTGGTCTTCAGAAACTTCTCTTCTTGTACTGTGCCTTCTTGATCTGCCTGGCCCTCTCATATTTCCATTTCTCTTCTTGGATTAAATGAGTCAGCTTGTGATTTTGACCAGGAGTCAGTTTGAAATCAGGCATAGGAGTGTTTGGGTCCTTGTGCCAGAGATCAATATAATCTAGGATCAGCCTCGGATCCAAAAGCAGTGGCACATTTGTGCCTTTGGCTCTAGCGGCCCTGACTTGCCTGTCTATGATGATTTCTACAAGTTGTTCATCATCAGCTTCGTCTTCATCAGACGGCACTTGGAAGGCGACCTTCTTCTTCTTAGGACTTGGGCGAGGACCTCGTCCAGCAGTTGCCTTTGTCTTCAGCAGAGAGGGGCCTGATGAAGAATTTGGTGCAGCAGAGGAACTAGCTGAGACACCTGAGGCAATGGAGATGCCTGCAGTCCTTTGGCACGTGGCAAGATGCACAGGTGCTGAGGAATTTACCGGAACAGCTGAGGACTTTGGAGGAGCTGAGGATTTTGGTGGAGCAGGAGCAGCATGAGGATTTCAGAATTCCAGAGTTGTATAGATCAAAGATCCACACAATTGAGGAATCTTGAAGAAAAATGATGCTTAGATAAACGAATCAAGAACAGATGACTTGTGAGGTGTTTTAGTGTGTGAGGATTTGAAGAAAAACACCTTTGAAGATTTTGTAGAAAACATTCAAATCAAAGAGGGCAGTAAAAGTAACTTTTAATTACCCTGAACGAAGAACACGACGAACAGTGAGGTGGAGAAGTGAAGTTCGTCTGTGTAGATCTTCCACGCCCTAACTCGGCGGAGGAAGACAGCTACGGCGACGGCGGAGTGAAGATTTCATGGCGGGCTTGAAAGTACGACAATGACGAGGTCGAGGCAGTGAAGCTCTTCCTCACCGGCGACGATGGAGTAGCGGCGGCGCTAGGGTTTGAGAAGCTCGAGCGGGAGAGAGAGTTCGAGCGGAGTAAAGGAAGTGAGGAAGGGGAGAGGGGGTATTTATAGCCACTGTGAAAAACTGTTCGCCCGAAGATTTAGGATGAACGTGCCCCTGGCCCTTCTCCTTCGCACGACATGTGTCACCCACGTATTGAGAAGTGGAGATCGTGTAAGATCGTGGGTGAATAGAAAAATGTATCGTGGGATGCAGAACGGTTTGAGCGGCAAAACCGAAAATTTAGATAAGATTAGTTTTAACGTTCCGTTCGCAATTTCTTCAGCTGACAAGGACAAAGTGAAGATTTTGAACGAGTTTCAAATAGAACGCACATGAAGAATTTGTGAATAGATTGGGTTGAGTATAACATAGAGGGGGAAGGGTCCAATCACATTCACTTAGAAGAAGAAACTTGAAGAAATAGCCATAAGTGAATTTTGTGGAGGACATAAACTCATATATATAAATATAAATATATAAATATATAAATATAAATATATATATAAATATAAATATATATATATATATATATATATATATATATATATATATATATATATATATATATATATAGCCAATGAAGAAAAACGACGGAACCAGTGAAGATTTTGCAAAGTTGAAGAATTTGAACAATTGAGGAATTTCAAAAACTGAGGAAAACTCAAATTGAAGATTTTCAACTTTTTGTGGTGGCGTGACCCACCGTATAAGAATGATGATTTCAGACACCGCGTACAATTGTCGTAGGGTTCTGAGAATCAAATTCTTCATTAATTTCTTCACACATAGAGTGTTATTCTTCATTGATTGAAGAAAAACGTTTCTTCATGTGTTGCACATCTAAGTCATCAATTTTGCATAAGTGTTAGGATGAGTGTCCTTATCAAAGAACATTCGAAGATTCTAATATATTTAGCTCACACCGCAACTTGCTAAATATCTTCTCATCCAATGGCTTTGTGAAGATATCGGCTAGCTGTTCTTCAGTCTTCACGTGCTCAATAGAAATGTCGCCCTTCAACACATGATCACGAAGAAAATGATTACGAATCTGAATGTGCTTTGTCTTCGAGTGCTGAACTGGGTTGTGAGAAATCTTGATGGCACTCTCATTGTCACAGAGGAGAGGCACATTCTTCACGATGACGCCATAGTCCTTGAGAGTTTGCTTCATCCATAGCAGTTGAGCACAGCAAGAACCAGCAGCAATGTACTCAGCTTCAGCAGTAGACAGTGACACGCAGTTCTGTTTCTTCGAGGACCAACAGACCAAAGATCATCCGAGGAAATGACATTTACCAGATGTTGACTTGCAGTCCACACGATCACCAGCATAGTCAAAGTGAGAATATCCAATGAGATCAAAAGCAGAGCCCTTGGGGTACCATAATCCTAGTGTTGGTGTGTGAGCTAGATATCGAAGAATATGCTTCACAGCCTTATGGTGTGATTCCTTCGGTGTAGCTTGAAATCGGGCACACATGCAAACACTAAGAATTATATGCGGCCTAGATGCACATAAGTACAATAAAGAACCAATCATGGAGCGGTATACCTTGTGATCGAAGTCAATACCATTTTCATCAGTGCATATATGGCCATTTGTGGGCATAGGAATTTTGATGCCTTTGCAATCTTGCATGCCGAATTTCCTCAGTACATCTTTGAGGTATTTCTCCTGAGATATGAATATGCCATTTCGCTGTTGACGAATTTGAAGACATAAGAAGAATTTCAACTCTCCCGTCATAGACATTTGATATTCTTCACTCATCATATAGGCAAAATCATCACTATAACGTTGGTCAGTACAACCAAAGATAATATCATCAACATATATTTGGCACACAAACAGTTCACCATCATAAGATTTAGTAAAGAGAGTAGGGTCGAGTGAACCGGTTGTGAAGCCATTCTTCATGAGGAATTCCTTCAAAGTATCATACCACGCCCGAGGGGCCTGTTTGAGGCCATAGAGGGCCTTGTTGAGTCTGAAGACTTTGTCAGGATTCTTTGGATCTTCAAAACCTGGGGGTTGAGCAACATATACTTCTTCCTCAAGCTTACCATTGAGGAATGCACTTTTCACATCCATTTGATATAAGATGATATCATGATGGTTAGCATAAGCAAGTAATATGCGAATAGCCTCAAGTCTAGCAACAGGTACAAAAGTTTCCTCGAAATCAATTCCTTCAACCTGTGTGTAGCCTTGAGCTACAAGTCGTGCTTTATTCCTCACCACAAGGCCATTTTCATCTTGCTTGTTGCGGTAGATCCACTTTGTGCCAATGATATTGTGTTTGTGAGGATCTGGACGTTTGACCAGTTCCAAGACGTTGTTGAGCTCGAATTGATGTAATTCTTCTTGCATGGCCTGAATCCACTCAGGCTCCAGAAATGCTTCATCTACCTTAGTGGGCTCTGTGATAGAGACAAAAGCATAGTGCCCAAAAATGTTAGATAAGTGTGAAGAGTTTGAGCGTGTGAGAGGACCTTGTGCTTTGATGTCATCGATGATCTTCTCCACTTTCACTTCTTTTGCAACGTGAGGATGAGCTAGTTGTCGTTGAGGAATTTGCTCAACATTTTCTTCAGCACCATTTTCTTCAGCATTTTCCTCAGGTGCATCAGCTCGACGTTCTTCACGTTCTGGAATGAATTCTTCAAACATATTCTTGAAGAGGAATGACATCCTCGGTAGCCTTGAACTTGATAGAATCCTCGGTGCTGGTTCATCTATCACAGAAGGTAGGTGCTCTCTTTGCGAGCCATTAGTTTCATCGAACCGCACATCTACAGTTTCAACAACCTTGTGAAGAACGTTGTTGAAGACTCTGTAGGTGTGCGAGTCCTTTCCGTAACCAAGCATAAAACCTTCATGTGCTTTTGGTGCAAATTTAGCATTGTGATGAGGATCTCTAATCCAGCATTTTGCACCGAAGACTTTGAAATAACTCACATTGGGTTTCTGTCAGTGAGGAGTTCATAGGCAGTCTTCTTGAAGAATTTGTGAAGATATACTCTGTTGATGATGTGGCACGAAGTATCAATTGCATCAATCCAGAAATGACGAGGCGTTTTGTATTCATCAAGCATAGTGCGAGCCATCTTAGCAAGAGTCTTGTTCTTGCGCTTCACGACGCCATTATGTTGAGGAGTATGAGGAGCAGATAACTCATAAGTAATACCAAGTTCACCAAGACAGTCATCGAGACCAGAATTCTTGAACTCAGTGCCATTGTCACTTCTGATGTGCCTGATCTTCACACCAAAGTTGGTTGAAGCCCTCGAGGAAAATCTTTTGAAGACTTCCTGCACTTCATGTTTGTAAGTAACAAGGTGTACCCATGTGTAACGAGAGTAATCATCAACAATAACAAAGCCATATTGAGATGCTTCATTTGAAACAGCAGAATAATGATTAGGATCGTAGAGATCCATGTGAAGCAATTCAATTGGACGAGTAGTGGTCATGATAGTCTTTGCTGGATGCTTCGCCTTGGTCATCTTTCCAGCTTCACAGGCTCCGCATAAGTGATCCTTGAGGAATTTGACATTCTCAATGCCAATGACATGCTTCTTCTTCGCAAGCGTGTGCAAATTCCTCATGCCTGCATGACCAAGTCGTCGATGCCATAGCCAGCCTTCTGAAGCTTTTCCAAGTAGGCACACGGCTGGTTCAGGTCCTGTAGAGAAATCAACAATATACAAGTCTCCTCTCCTAAAGCCTTCGAAGACTTTGGAATTTTCAGCTTCCATAACCACAACACAACGATACTTGCCAAAGAAAACAACCATATCAAGATCACAAAGCATTGAGACAGACATAAGGTTGTATCCTAAGGACTCAACAAGCATGACTTTGTCCATGTGTCGATCCTTTGTGATCGCAACCTTACCTAGACCTGATACCTGACTTTTTCCTTTGTCAGCGAAGATGATATGGTTCAGATGCGATGGTGATAAGGGAGCATCCATCAATAGATTCTTGTCGCCAGTCATGTGATTTGTACATCCACTATCGAGGGCCCACTCAGTTGCTTTGGGTTGATCATCCTGCAGATGAATTAGTGCAGCTTATGACTTCATATACTTCATTAGTGAAGAATATGACATCACAATTCATCAGATCAATTTCATCAAGCAGTAAGACAAATAAAACAGTGTGAGGACGTGAGAAATGAAAGTTCATTTCTTCATGATTAGCCTGCGTCCTTTCAGGCATTTTGTCAGGTCCCCAGCAAATTCTTTAGACGTTAAAGCGCGTCTCGAGACCTGACCCTGCAGGAGAAATTAGTTCTTTTTATTCACCACCCACATCTGAAGGGGTGGTAAAGAGTTCATCACTCTGCGAGCTCCATATGAGAATGGTGGCATAGAAGCCAATCCATTTCGTTTCACATAAGAGTTAGGGTAAGCATATGAATAAGCAGAGAAATTCTTTGAGGACTTATGAACATAATGATTAGAAGAATAATGCTCATATTCATAGCCCTTAGCTCTTCCCTACAAAATAGAGTTGTTAGCACAATGATATTCATATGAGGACTTTGATCCTTTTGAGGAATTTGATCCATGTGAGGAATTTGGTCCGTATGAGGACTTGGATCCATATGAAGAATTTGGTCCATATGAAGAATTTGACAGGCGGTGTCATGAGGACATTCACCTGAAGATTTTCAAGGCACCTTTTGGGAACCCAGATTTTCTTCATAGGGGAACCGTTCCTGCAGTTAGTGCCAACATATCTGGCAAATATTTCACCATTCTGATTTTTGAACAGTTTATAGTTGGAGTCAAATGACTCATCTGAAGAATGAGAAGATTCACATGTAAAGCCAGACAAATTAGATGGATCAAGCTGGAGGTCCCTTTGCAGCAACCCATGAGGTTTTGGGGTACTGCCTCGGGCTTCAATATGTACCATCATCATTGAGTTTCCTCTCAAAGGCAATACCCTCTTTCCTAGGGTTCTGTTGAGGATCTGCTTTTAAGCACATCACAAAGAGTCGATGCCCTTTGAGGCTTTTGTACATGCCTATCATGTACAATTCCTTCAGCCCCTGCATCGTCAAGTGATACTAGCAATGTCCTCGGATGAGGAATTAGTGATAGCGAGGCAGGTGAAGAATTTGTAACATTAGAAGCATTTGAACATTCAGGTGAAGAATTAGCAGATTCACGTTCAATGCATTTCAAACATGGAGGAACAAATTCTTCCTAAGCAGCGCTGATTTGTTGAGCAAGTAATGAATCGCGCTCCTTCTGAAGATCTTCATAACTCACTCTTAGCTTCTCAAGATCTTGCTTTCTTTGAAGAAATTCATAAGAAAGTTTCTCATGATCAGATAAGAGAGTGTTATGATGACCTTGAAGGTTGTCAAACCTGGTCTGAAGTCTCTGAAGATTTTCAGTCAAGGTTTTAGTGCGATCCATTTCCTCACCCAACGTATCATCACTTTTGTCTAGCATATTTTGAACCTTTTCAAAAGCCCTTTGTGGTTTCACAGCAATCTTAGCAAGTTTAGTATAGCTGGACTTGAGATTTTCATCAGATTCATTTTCACTAGATTCAGAGGAGGTATATTTAAGTACTTTGGCACCCTTGGCCATGAAGCAATAGGTGGGAGCGTAGTCATCATTGCCTTCATCAGCTTTGTTGGTGAGGTCATTTTCTTCAGAGTTGAAGATAGACTTGCTGACGAATGCAGTAGCGAGGGCAAGGCTCGCCACACCAGACTCGGAGTCCTCAGATGCCTCCTCTTCCTCTTGTTCCTCATTGAGCTTCAGAGTCCATTTCCTTGCCAATGAATGCCCGAGCCTTCTTGGAGCTGCTCTTCTTGTGAGATGAAGACTTTCAGGATTTTGATGATGAAGATTTTGAGGATTTCTTCTTTTTCTTCGCATCATCAGAACTGTAATCCTTGTATTTCTTCTTCTTTGATTTCTTTTCCCACTGAGGACAATCTTGAATGTAGTGTCCAGGTTTCTTGCACTTGTGTCCAGGTTTGCTTGAATCTCTTCACATCGGTAGCGTTCAGTGAGGGTGAGACAGAGGGAACACCATTTTCCACAACATACCAGAGATCATTATCAATTGCCTCAAGATGCATCCACATCTTATTCTTCCAGTAGGGTAGTCCGTCCCATCAAAGGTAGGACACCCAGCAGAGACCTTGATGATACCTGCGGTCGACATAACTAAAACTCCAGGCGGTTAAACCAAAATCACACAGAACAAGGAAGTACCTTGCTCTGATACCAATTGAAAGTGCGTTATATCGACTAGAGGGGGGTGAATAGGCGATTTTTATGAATTCTTCACAGAGGAATTTGCTAGTGAGGAAATTCCTTAGCGAAGAACTACTTGCAGCGGAATAAGTACTCAGTAGTAAACATAACAGAAGACAAACATAGTCATTACAATGAAATGAAGGCAAGTACAGAGTACAGGAAGCGTAATCATGGGATAGCACAGGATGAAGACAAACAGACTGAAGAAATTGAACTGAGGAAATTGAGAAAGTCTTCATTCAAAGTCTTCAAACACAGATATGACAAGCACACAACACAATACTGAGGAAATGAAAGAGTTGAGGAAATCGAACCAGTTGGCTTGGTGAAGACAATGATTTGGTAGACCAGTTCCAACTGCTGTATCAGTTGTACATCTGGTTGGAGCGGCTAGGTATTTAAACCTGAGGACACACAGTCCTCACCGTATTCTCCTTGATATAAGGTCACACAGTCCTCGCCAAATCACTTGTGGTAAGTCTTCAGGTGACTTCCGAACCTTCACAAACTCGGTCACTCGGCGATCCACAATTCCTCTTGGATGCTCTAGACCATGACACCTAACCGTCTGGAAGAAGCATAGTTTTTAAAGGTAACAAGCGTCGGATGCACGCAGGATCAATCCCTTCAGTGATGCTCAATCACTTTGGGTTTGTAGGTGTTTGGATTTGGGTTTTCCTCACTCGATGATTTTCGCTCAAAGTCCTCGGAGGATGGGATGCTCTCAAATGACAAGTGTCAGTTTCTCTCAGAGCAGCCAACCAGCTAGTGGTTGTAGGGGGCGACTATTTATAGCCTAGGGAGCAGCCCACACATGATAAGACATAAATGCCCTTCGATGATATGACCGTTAGGTGGATAAGATATTTTGGGACAGCTGGCGCTAAGCACAGCAACGGTCGGAAATTTGAGGCTCAAATTCCTCAGGGCTATCATGTTCCTCACAGTATAGGCAATCCGCACTGGCGAATTCCTAACTCCTCAGTCAGAACAAATTCCTCAGCGACGAGAAGAACTTCGTCTCTACCACTGAAGAAATTGACTGAACTGTATGAGATTTCCAATGGCTTCACTAGAAGGGATTGGTAGGTGTAGGATTTGAGTTGAGCATCACATGGAAATTTTTCCTTAGTATTTCCTCGACCCCCATTAACAGTACGGTGTTTCCTATGACTCAAGAAAGAGAAAATGAAACTACGACTACAAGAGTCTTCACGCTTCATGTTCCTTGAATGAATAGCAAGTCTTCAAGGTTACACCAATTTCTTCACTTTCAAAGTCTTCAGAAAGTCTTCAGAATATCAAAGTCTTCAGTCGAAGAACTTCATTTTTAGGGGTCAACTTTCTCTGTAAATATCAAACTCCTCATAGACTAATAGACCTGTGTACACTCATAAACACATTAGTCCCTTAACCTATAAGTCTTCAATACACCAAAATCACTGAGGGGCACTAGATGCACTTACACTTTGCTACTAAATACTTTGTTTCAGATACTAATTTATCTAGGTGTGGTTGAATTGACAACTCAACTGCTAATACTTGAGAATATTGTTTGGCTCCCCTTGTGTCGAATCAATAAATTTGGGTTGAATACTCTCCCCTCGAAAACTGTTGCGATCCCCTATACTTGTGGGTTTTCAGCGATGCGCAAGCACACTCTTCCGTACCCCATCGACAATGCCCCGGAGGAGCAGTGAAAAGGGCGCTCGGAGGAGGAGTGAGGTGGAGAAGGCGGCGGCTAGGTTTCTAAACCCTCTATCTTTTTTATTCTATGTTATGTTAAGTTGTAAATGAACTATGTTGGAGTTGCTATGGGCTTGTTGGCCCTTTTCTTAAATTCTATTATTAAGTTTTCTATCTATTCTATTATTAAGTTCTTCCTAGTTTGAGCTATGCGATCGTGCTATGGGCTTGTTGGCCCTATCTACATATTGGGAATACATATTTGTTGATTATTTTCATAGAGAGCTCAGCTTGTTAGTAGGGTTCCCTTGTTAGTAACCACCTAGTGCACGCAAGCAAGCTTTGTTAGTAGGGATGAATGAGTACAACTAAGCAAGGGAGTGTCTCTTTTTTTACACAAGCAACAAATGTAGCCACCTAGCTAGAAGAGAGAAACTAGCGGCAGTGACTGTCGCTGCATCCATGGCGGCTGGCGTGCAAGAAAGCTGCTCGATCAGTGCATCATGGCGGACGCATCGGCGCATGCAGGCTCGGTCGGCGCATCATGGGATCGTGGCATCGGTGCATGCAGGCTCGATCGACGCATGCAAGCAGGGTTTCTGGGTGCATGCATAGCGAGGCTTCATCTGGCGGCGGCATGAGACGTTTAATGCAAGGGACGGCCCATGAAACCACAGCCCAATGGTCGAACAGCAACACCACCAACGGCCCCACTTGTCGGTCGAGCAGACGTCTGATCCAGCATGGCCCCACTAGTCGAGTTAACGGTCAAGCCTTTGACCCGACGGCAACGTCATTTGTGCCCAGTTATGAGGGTTTCTGGCAAGGAAGTGGGGAAAATTGAGCAAAAGTTAAGAGCGTGGGGATGAATGAGTAGAGCTAAGGAACCAGGGGCACAGATGTAAAAATCCCCAGATTTAATGGCAAGTAAACATCCACTCTTCAATTTAATTTCAGAAACAATAGTAGATGGTTTGTTATTAGGCTTCATGTATTGCTCAAATTCTTTGGCGACAATCTGATTTTCACTCTTATTGTGCTCCTGTTTTGCTTTACTAGCTCTAATAATATCATCCCTAAAAATAGAATGAGGAGACATAGGAAGCAAAGTAATATGTGTATCCTTATGAACAATTACAAGAGTATACTGATTGTTTCTACCATGGTGTACGTAATTTTTATCAAATTGCCATGGTCTACCAAGTAATAAGGAACAAGCTAGCATGGGTACCACATCACAATCAACATAATCAACATATGTACCTATACTAAAATGCACACGAACAATATGTGTTACCTTAACCTTGCCGCTGTTGTTGAACCATTGAATGTAGTAAGGATGCGGATGTGGTCTGGTGGTGAGAGACGGCTTCTCCACCATCTCCATGCTAGCCAAATTATTGCACCTCCCTCCATCTATGATGACACGAACAGAACGTTCCTTCATAACTCCCTTTGTATGGAACAAGTTGTGCCTCGGATTGTTTTCAGCTTGTGTGACTTGCACACTCAAAACACGTTGGGAAACTAAACTTTCATACCTGTCAGCGTCTTCAATAGCCATGTATTGCGTCTCTTGTTCAGAATCATCTCCACCGTGTTCTTCACTTGTAATTAGAGCCAAAGTCTGCTCATCATATACACTAGCGGACTCATACCCACCATCCTCAGTAGCAATCATCACACGCTTAGAGGGGCACTCTCTCGCATAATGACCTACACCCTTGAAACGACGACAAATAATATCATGTGTTTGCCCTATTGATGCCATGGATGAAGAAGAGCTCTATGCAGGCATAGAAGGTGTGCTCTTGGCAGATAGTGGTGATTGTGCCCACATTCCTATATCACGGTTGGAGGTGGCAGCTGACGGAGGTGCCGGTGCAGCAGAACGTGTGGAAGTAGAGGATGCATGTGGTGTCCATGATGAAGGTTGACATGCAGAAAAGTTAGTTCGTGCCAAGGCATGTCGATCCTCCACTTCACGTTCAGCTTTACAAGCAAGATGGAATAAATGAGTGATATTTTTATACTCCTTATACTCTAAAATGGTCTGAATCTGTCTATTTAACCCACCCATAAAACATGCAAGCATAGCTTCATTATGCTCAACAATACAACATCTAATCATGACAGTTTGTAATTCCTGAGAATACTCCTCTATAGAATTTTTTTCCTTGTCTCAAATGTTGCAGTTTTGAAGTATTTCACGTTGATAATATGGTGGAACCCAACGAGTATGCATAGCAATTTTCAAAGCAGCCAAAGTAGCTGGAATAGGATATAAGCTACAATGTTCAGACCACCATACACATGCAAAACTAGTGAAAGCACAAACAGCAGCAGCAACACATCTCTCCTCGGCATACTGTAAACATGTAAAACGTTGTTTAGTTTCTAACGCCCAAGTAAGATATATGTCAGGAACATATCTACCCTCAAATGGTGGAATATTGAATTTTAGTTTAGGAAGATGGTCATGATCTCGTACCTGAGGTGGTGGTGCAGCCCTACCGTTGCGATTATATGCATGAGGACGACCTGGTACTGGTGGTGATGGTGGTTGCACATAGTTCTGATTTTGATCAACCTCATCCTCATAATAGACCTCCTCCGTGATAGTAGCGGCAGGAGCTATAGAAGCATCAACATCAGTAGCAGTGGCACCAGAAGTTTGTCCTTGCTCAAGAGGAACACGCTGCACTCGCCCTGCTGGATCGCGATGTAGAGGTGGTTGTTGATGTTGTTGCAATGGTGCAATAGATGCGGGTGGTGGTTGTGGTAGATGCGCGAGTACTTCATCGAACTTGGCGTCGAACTTGGTGTCAATTGTCCTCTCAAGGTCATCAATCCTTGCCAGTGCCTTTACAAAGCTGACCATCACGTCTTGTTCGTCATGTTCTCCCAGTCAATCTCTTCGGCTTGTTGTCCCGCCATGATTATCAAAAATAGAAACACACAAGAATATGATCCTACAAACTACTAGAAAGTGGTGGCGGTGGGGAGTCACAACTCCGTCAAGCAAATCTCAAATTCTTACCAGTTCTTACCCGGCAACAGGTGGTGATCGGCAATCGTTGTAGTCAAAACCCTCAAATCTTGGACAGAGCAATTGCCAGGTGGCAATCACTTGATATAGATGTATGTGGAGATGGGAAGGCTTATGATATGGTAGCACAAATGTTAGCAATAATCAATTCAGAGATGCAAAGTTGAATACACGCTCAACGATGGTACTGTGTTGGTCCTAGGCTAGAACGTACTAGATACGCGAGCCTAGAACACTACCAAAATCACGGCACAACACGTAAACAAGGGAAAAACATGCTCTCAATAATTTTTATTTTCTCGCTCTTTTTTTGTGCTCTTTTTTTCGAAAACTACTCATGCAAGGAAACACGAATCTGAAAAACTCGGATTGGTGGGGGAAAGGCAGATGTATATGTGAACTCGGACTGACGATGGATAGGTGGATGTATATATGGACTCGGATTGGTGGTGGACAGACGGATGTATATGGCTGCGGTAAGGAACATGTTGGTGGTGGTGGTATATGGCAACAACGATGAAGATGGTGCGGCGTCGGCCTGGCAAAACTGTGACAAAACCCGAAACTCTAAAGGACTAGACGCTAAGACCAGCAACTAGACACGACGATGCAACCACAAATTCAACAAAGCAAAACCCTAAAAATATTATGCAAAGGATCAGATTGGTACGGATATGAGGAACTAACCCTAATTTATTATTTTGCTTTTTCGTGGACTGTAGGTATGAAGAACAGAGTCGATCTAAACTATGAAAAACTGGAAAATCTCACTGAGGAACCTGGAAATCTGATACCACTTGATAGAGGCAAAGGTGTCCCATCTTTCAATGAGAAGGTGATTATCGTTTTGGAGGAGTAGACTTTCACGATCGACTACGAACGTGCGAGGACGTCGCGCCTTAGAAATCGCAAAGCCAACACCAAGAGGTTATTGACCATGCCGGAGCACGATCAACCTGACCACGAAGGTCTATTTCCTGCAAGCAAATGGAGAACAAGCAAGAAACGAAAACTGCAATCTGGATATTGCGAATATAAGATGAAAGCTTTATCAATCAAGGTGGGGTTATGTGATGTCTTAGTCTGGTCATTGAACACAAACGAAATACGCGAATTTGCAGGTATGCCGTACTTTTAATCTAAACAAAACCCAAAGAATAAATGACGCCCTAAGGCTGTATATGTGGATGAAGAGGGGGGGGGGGATTTCGTGGTCCCTTGTAGGAGGGGTCTGAAACCAACCCTAACTTTGTTTTCCCCACACATATGGACTCTAAAAACAGCATATACTTCTGTATTTTGAAATTACATGGGCACCTATAATAGTCTCTAGACGAAATTCATGAAGTGGCATCTTGTATTTTTCGTCCAAGGCTTCATGCACTCATTATGGTGGCTTCAAAGTCCTGAAATCATCGTTTGTAACTCCGTTCTTGTTCCCCTTGCGCATGCCGTCATCTACATGCTTGATCTTGCTCCAATGTTCATCGCTCTTGTCCAAGCTAGGCCATTCATTTGTAAGCATGACAAATGTATCCAATTTAGGTAGCATCATATTCTCGTGAACATTAGAATCATTACCAAGAAACGAAAGTGCCTGGTAATTTAATTGGCGTGCGCGAGCTCTAGTAATTGGTTCAGTATGTATATCAGCAGGGGCTGTGGGTGTAATAATGGTGTTGAAGTCCTCATCAAATGGACAACAACCCATAATGTGAGGGCCATGTAGAAGAAATGCGCGAAGTTCTTGCACAATGGGGACGGTATGAAAAACAATCAACGGAGACCAAGTCATCGTTGTTCTCTAGAGCTTGTTTCATCAACTCATGGGATTGTGATGTTGACAAGTATCCATGGGTACCTACACAAAGGAGACACAAACCAAAGAAAGTGTGTGTGTGGTAAACGTACACATCATACATCATGAAAGAATAGTTGTTATGTATGACACGATGGGCACGCAAATTGAGTATACAAGTATATGCAACATAAATATCATTTTCATTCATGGGGACCATATTGTGCGCATAATTATTGGGATCATGAAATGGATGGGAGTGATCAAAATCTCCTAACATGTATGAGGAAACTCTGGGGGTCTACTCATGAGCAATATTGGAAACATCATATGGAGAGAATGGACAACATCCAAAATAATGCATATCCAAAGCTAGGTGGTCATGGCATGGCATATGTGTCGGTGTGGAACGACGCCTATGGGATCACAAGAATCCCTACTACGTTTTCCGGGGCGCAGGGTTGCGAGGAGAGAAGGGCTAGTAGACAGCACAAGGATCGTTTACCCAGGTTCGGGCCTCGAGGATGCGTAAAACCCTAGTCCTGCTTTGGTGGGTGTATTTCTGAGAGTTCTTGAGCTCTCGAACTAGCTGTGGTCAGCACCTGGTTCGAAAGAGCCGAATCCTTCTCCAGTATGCCATGGGCCTCCTTTTATAGTTGAAAGGGGCTGCCAAAGTGACACACAGGAGGTGGAAAGGCGTATAGTGCCCTGAGCTTATTGCTCGTATTACAGGACAAGACGCATTTAATGCGTAGCTTAGGTGTCCCCTTGCTTTATCGGGGACGGGGGCGAGGCCCGTCCCGTCTGTCGCCGCTCCTCCTCGCTTCGACATGCCCCTTGGCCAGGGATGCGTGCGGTGCCATGTAGGCAAGCAGGCAGCTGAGTTGGCGCGGTGGTGGAGCCTTCACGAAGATCTGTATGCCGCCACGCAGGCGCTCGATGAGTTGGCCTGGGAGCTGCATGTTGCCACGCAGGTGCCCAACCAGCTGGTTGGGCTGGCAGCTGGATGTGAACAGCGGTGGAAGCTTGCTTGACGTGGGCTTGGCGGTGGTCTCGCCGGCGTCTTTGGTGAGGGCCTTGTCGGGTGGCCCGGCAAGGGTCCTGCCATGACGTGCTGCCATCCCCGGTAAAGGTCTTGCCGGGGGTCTGGTAGCCTTCCTCGGCAAGGATCTTGCCGAGGATCGTTGTCTTCTAATACTCCTCTGATCTTGAATATGTCTTCACAAAGATCTGCATGCCACCACGGAGGTGCCTCCCGAGCCCTGGCCCCACGTGGATGATGGCGCTGGGGGCCGTGGGCTCAAGGGTGGCTCGCTCTGTTGGTGTGGAGCGAGCCGTCCCAGCAAGGGTCTTGCCGGGGCCGCTGAGGCCGCCCGGCAAGGATGCCGGGGGAACCTGCTTCGTCCCTCTGCTCTTCGTGGTCTTGGCCTTGGCGTTGCTTTGATCGTCTTGGGCTTCGGTCTTACCTTGGCTCACCTCCCTTGTTCTGCTTGATGTGGTCATGGGCGCGGCTCTGACTGCCCGTGTACAGGTAAAGGGGTACAAAAATGTGCCCCTATTTTTGTACACCGACAATATGAGATAAATGATGCAAAGGTAGCATGTCAATATCATCACAAGAAAAACAAATGCCAATAACCATGGGCTTGTCATCTATGCCATAAGTGCAAATTGGGTTTATTTAGTGGCATATGCATAGTCACTACGAAGATATTGCAAATTGGACATATTGTTAATCTCATGCATAGCATATGACAAGTCAAGAAGATTGTCAAACATGATGTGACTGAGAGAATTATCACAAGAAATCCTATGCAACATGGCATCACAACTAATGGACTCCACATGGCAATCATCAAACTCATCATAAATGGGTAAATCATCACATGGGGAAATCATACTAGCATGAAGCATAGTAATAGGTGGATCAACATCATGCAAAACAATCAATGTCAGGATAGTCCACTAGTGGGACAATAGCATCACCTTCACCTATATTACCTTTCTCATGCCACTCAAGTGGTGTTCGTGCGTTGGTAAAGACTGAATTCTGGTCATCTTCTTCATCTTGACGGAATCATGTGGGGGGTGCATCATATTCCACCATGTACATTGTCTTGTCCAAAGGGAGGAAGAAGTCATTGAGTATCGGCGCTTTATCATAGATGGGACCTAGCACCAAATGAGAAGACAAAATAGAGGTAGAGGTTAAGTCATTAGTGTTGAAAGTGGCCTCACATGACCTATTAACTATCTCACTTTCTCTATGTGGTGGAATACTCACTCCCTCAAAGTAGGTGCACTCAAAGTCACATATGGTGGAGTCACTCATCTCATTCAAGTGGTGGGGTTTGTGGCTCTCCTCACATGGGAATTGGGGCAACTCATCATGTATGGGTCTAGTGGTGAACTCTCTCTCACTCTCAATATGGTGGCAGAAGTCACTCAAGTCATCATCATACGTCGCCGTGGTCGAGGTGAAATGCTCAACCATCTCGTCACTGTCACCGTGGATGAAGGCCGAAGATGGCACATCATCACTCTCCTCCATGACCAAAAGTAAAATCCCATGCTCGATCATCTCACTCTCGCCTCCAAAGATGGAAGCATCATTGTTGCTCGCCACCTTGTCGCTTGCCTCCAAAGCATGTTCCTTGAGAGACTCCATAGTCGTAGTCGTCGCCGCGCCATCTTAAAAATGAGTCATGGTAGACTTGGCATCATCAATGCCACAAAGAGGGATGGCGATGAAGCCGAACTTGGGAGCGTCGTCTTGGAGCTCGTCGGGCTTGGACATTTTGGTGGTACTACCCTCATGCTCATTGCCGCGGAGCTTGGTCGTCACGAAGTGAGCTTCGGGTGAAGAAGCCTTGTCCTTCATGAAGTCTTTTTCCACCGTGAGAGGTACGTGTAGTTCTCGCGGAAGATAGTCTTGTGGATGTCGTTGTTCAATCCCATCATGAAGTGGAACTTCATTGAAATGGGGTCGAACACGCTGGCTCGTTGCAAGGCTTTCTTGATCTCCTTGAAGAACTTGTTGATGGACTTGGATAGTTGTATGGTGTTCTCCAATTGGTGTTGAAGATATTCCGTGTAGGTAGAAGGCACAAACACTCGCCGCATAGCTTTCTTCATCTTGGGCCAACTCATGACGAAAGTCTTCGAAGGTGTATGAAGCCACCATGTCGACGCATAGTCATGGAAGTTACTTGTGGCGCACTTCACTTGATCTTTGGAGGGTACTTGATGTAGCTTGAGGTAGTCGTCCATCTTGCGCTCCCATTCGAGATACTCCTCGGGGTCTTGAGTCCTTTAGAAAGAAAGCTCGTGGTCGGTGTCGAGGTCATAGTAGCTTGTGGAAGTAGCAGACTTGTGATGCCCCAAGACCGGCGCTCCAGATGCCTACCATGTATCCTGAGTTTCGTCATGCGATTTGTTTTGTTTATTGCATTTCATCATCGCATCATGCGCATTAATTTGACATGTTTTCTTAAAACTTGCACCCGTTCGTAGTTGCCGCGTCCCCCCTTGCCTTCGTTGGCCGTTCCGAGACCAACCGTGTTTTCGGTTCCCTCTTGTCAAACCACCTAACCTCTCTCGTCAGCCCGCGGCCCCCCTCACGTGAGCGTCCGAAACTCCCCCGAACTCGACCCGGCCAGTCGTCACCGTTGGTTTCAGATCATCCCCAAACATCCGTAAAATATCTATGATTATTTGTTTGGACTCCGACAGCATTTTATTCTCAACCATCCAATTACGATCGGAGAGACGAGATAGTCTAACCCTAACCCACCTACTATATATAGCCGGTGCATTTCTAGACCAAACCCTATTTTCTAGCGACCCTCCCTGTCCAATCGCTGCCGCCGCTAGTCAACCACCCCTCTTCCCCCTGGGGATCTCCCCTATCCCATCCACCATTCCATCGCCATCCCGCAACCACCACTCCTCTCCTCCTCGATCTGCATGCTCGGCCAACCAGAGCTCCCCTCGATCCAACTCCACCTCACCTGCTTCCTCCTCGCAGGCCTCCTTCATCCTCTCCCGATCATGTGCTCGCCCGGAGCCCCGCATCCCCGCCAACCTCCACGCCGGTGAGCGAACCAACAGCCAACCAGATGAGCGCCAACCCCGTTCTTATTCACCTTCCCGTGCTCCCCCCGTTTCCCCCTCTCACGCATCCCTGCTAATCTCTCTCTTTCTGTCAGCAGAAGCCACGAGGAGCTGCCCTCGTCCCTGTCCCTATGGATCCAGTCATCCCAAGGCAAGCTGTTGGCTTGCCTCTGCTCTGCCTCATTGCCGCTGCCTCTCCGGTGAGACCCCGCGCTGCCCCATCGTGCCACCTCTCACCTCTTCCTTCCCTTCTGTTTCGTCCCTGCCTTTCCCCTTTCTCAACCATCTCTTTTACTCTCTACACCCAGGACGAAGCTCCGTCGCCATAGAGCTCCAACGTCGCCGGCCACCTTCGGATCCGGCTACTTGGACCCGAGCCGCGCCGGATCCTCATCGTTGTCCCGCCGGCCCTCATCCTTGTCCTGTTCATCCGTTGCTATCGCTGCAGACGTCCCCGGCGTCATCAACCACCGCCTCCTCCTCTCCTTTGAGCAGGAGGACGAGACGCACCCGATCTGCCTCGTTTGCTCGTCAACGCCCGCGTTGACCCTCTGAATCGACCGTTCCAGCGTACGCGTCGAACCGCAGCCGTGCGCGTGGCACAGATCCACAGCAGGCCCAGCGCGCCCGGCCAGCCTCGCCGGCCTGCTCCACCGCGCCCTCCATCGGGCCTCCTTCCTGTCTGGGCCGAGCCCATGGGTGAGCAGCCCCTCCAGTTCCCCTGTTCCTATTGGGCCAGCAAGATTCGGCCCAGTGGATGTTTTTTTACCTGTTTGCGAATTTGCTATTTATCCAGGAAACTGCTAGTTTACAGTTGTTTGTGCATCATACTTGTTTGTGCATCATGCCATGTTTATGCTTGTGTGTTTACCATGTTGTTTGCTTCTTTCCGGTTTGCTTCTCTCGTTAGCTTCGGTTTCGTTCCGGAGTTGTGAGGATTTGTTCGACTATGTCCGTTTGTCTTCTTCATGGACTTGTTCTTCTTCCTAGCGGGATCTCAGGCAAGATGACCATTACCCTCGGTATCACTTCTATCTTTGCTTGCTAGTTGTTGGTTCTATGTCGCGCTACCTTCCACTTGTTTATCATGACTCCCATATTGCCATGTCAAGCCTCTAACCCACCATCCTAGCAAACTGTTGTTTGGCTATGTTACCGCTTTTGCTCAGCCCCTCTTATAGCATTGTTAGTTGTAGGTGAAGTTGAAGATTGCTCCATGTTGGAACATGATTATGTTCGGATATCACAATATCTCTTATTTTCATTAATGCATCTATATACTTCGTAAAGGGTGGAAGGCTCGGCCTTTTGCCTGGTGTTTTGTTCCACTCTTGCCGCCCTAATTTCCATCATACCGGTGTTATGTTCCTTGATTTTTGTGTTCCTTACGCGGTTGGCGATTTATGGGACCTCCTTGACAGTTCGCTTTGAATAAAACTCCTCCAGCAAGGCCCAACCTTGGTTTTACATTTTGCCTACCTACCACCTAAATACCTTTCCCTTGGGTTCTGCAGACTCAAGGGTCATCTTTATTTTAAATCCCCCGGGCCAGTGCTCCTCTGAGTGTTGGTCCGAACCGGGCAACCTGCGGGGCCACCTCGTGTAAACTTGAGGGCTGGTTTTACTCGTAGCTAGACCTATCCATTGTGCCCTGAGAACGAGATATGTGCAACTCCTATCGGGATTTGTCGGCACATTCTGGTGGCTTTGCTGGTCTTGTTTTACCATTGTCGAAAAGTCTTGTAACTGGGATTCCGAGCCTGATCGGGTCTTCCCGGGAGAAGGAATATCCTTCGTTGACTGTGAGAGCTTGTGATGGGCTAAGTTGGGACACCCCTGCAGGGTATAAACTTTCGAGAGCCGTGCCCGCGATTATGTGGCAGATGGAAATTTGTTAATATCTGGTTGTAGAGAACTTGACACTTAACTTAATTAAAATGTATCAACCGCGTGTGTAGCCGTGATGGTCTCTTTTCGGTGGAGTCCGGGAAGTGAACACGGTTTGGGTTATGTTTGAACGTAAGTAGTTTCAGGATCACTTCTAGCTTCATGACCATTGCGTAGTTTCTCATCTTACTCTTGTACTCGTATGTTAGCCACCATATTTGCTTAGCGGTTGCTGCAACTCCACCTCGTAACCACATCCTACCCATAAGCTTAAATAGTCTTGATCTCGTGGGTTTTGAGATTGCTGAGTCCTCGTGACTCAGAGATACTACCAAAACAGTTGCAGGTGTTGATGATGCCAGTGCAGGTGATGCTACCTAACTCAAGTGGGAGTTCGACGAGGACCTTAGTCGTTACTATGTTTTGTTTCCTGATGATCAGTAGTGGAGCCCAGTTTGGACAATCGGGGATCTAGTAGTTGGGTTATCTTCTTTTCTTTTGGAGTTGTCCGCAGTCGGACTATGTGTGTACTCTGAATGATGTATGAATTAATTGATCATTGCGTGAAGTGGCGATTGTAAGCCAACTCTATTTATTCCTTTATTGGTCATTGCATGGGATTGTGTGAAGATGACCCTTCTTGCAACAAAACCACCATGCGGTTATGCCTCTAAGTCGTGCCTCGACACGTGGGAGATATAGCCGCATCGTGGGCGTTACAAGTTGGTAATCAGATCCATCCCCGACTTAGGAGCCCCCTGCTTGATTGAATCGCTGACGTTGTTGAGTCTAGAATAAAAATGTTTTGAGTCTTAGGATTATATATATCGGAGAGTAGGATTCTTTTTACTCCTCGTCCCCTTCGTCTCTCTGGTGAGGTCTGCTGACGTAGATGTTTTGACTATCCTCTCCTCAAATTTCACTAAAAAAATTTAGGATCACGCGGGTATGTTGGGATCGTTTCGATAATATTGTGACGAGAACATTGTTCTTGGTGCCTCCTGACATTTACGGGTTGTGGCAGTGTCCCGGGGAGTTGAGCTCCGAGGTGTTGTCGTCACAATTTTATCGTTGCAGTTCTGGAATACCTGAGTTCGCCGACATTGAAAATCGCTTTTATGCAGTTAGTGGTGAGATAACCTCGATGCCACCCAGTACTGGGGCGGGAGTTCGGGAGTATTGCCATAGCTCGTATAACGGATGGTTTTCGAAGGTTGAGGTACATGATTTCCGGAGTTTTCTTGGTTATGTGTTGACGGATGGATAGAGCTGGATGTAGGGATTGTTAGTTTGGGTGAGATATATTGCTTCCCCTGTATCCCCACACAAGATTGCATAACCAGAAAGTTTCGGGAGTTTTTAGGTGGGAATTCAAGTAGCTCCTAGAATATCTTTCTGACAAATGCATGATATGGGATTGGGTAAATCTCTATCATATGTTTGTTTCTGGCTAATTTCCAAGACAAATCCTTTGTTTGGTTTTGAGTTGTGATATTCGAGTTGCTTCAATGTCAAGTGTTGATTCCATACCTTTTCCAATCACTGTTCTCATATTTCTATGTGGATAATCCTTCTTGATCATCGAGGTTGTCATGTTAATTCTTTTCCAACCGGCGTGCTTCTCTTCAAGTTGATCTGATCATTTCAACATTCGCAACATCACCCCTTAGTTTTCCCAATGTTGTTCGTTCCATCTGCCCCAAGTTGCATTTGTTTTTCCCGCCCTCCCACCCTTTTCTTCAAGGACTCAGATTTCTTAATCATGTATCCTTTTATTTGTGAGAAGTCTCTTCATCCTTTTCTTTCAATGTTCTTATCCGGTGATTTCCCAGGAAGATACTAACGAAGCTTCAAGTTTATTATTCTTCGTTCTCTTTTCTTCTCCGGTGGATTCAATTCAAGATTTCAGTGTTGATCGTATTCATGTCCTCGTTTCAATGCTTTCTCATCCCAGTGCACCAATTAATCATTCACCTCTCGCTATTCTTTTGTTCCGGAGTGTTGAAGATATCTTAGAAGATTCACATTTCCATTCTTAATCCGTTCAAGCTATTTCGAGGTTGTTACCTCATTCAAGCCATTTAATTCAATCGGTCCAATCTCTCTTGTAAATCGTTCAACGGTGTTAGCTTTTGAGTGGACCCTAACCCACAGGTCTTTTCCCAGGATCTTACCTGACTCTTCTAATTCTTTCCGGAGTTATTCTCAAATTCATTGCAAAGTTTGACACAAGAATGAATTATCATCAGTCAAATGTCTTTCTGCAAGATCTTTCAATTATTTTCATTGTTGGTTCAACCTTTCTAATTTTCATTCTGGAGTGCCTCAACAATTCTTGGTGGTGTTTCTCGCCGTCATTCTCGGATTGTGAAGACCGAAGAAGAGTTCCTCTTAAATCCTTACCCGTTCTCTCAGGGATGCGAAGTTAAAGCTTGATGCCATCCACTCATAATTGTTTTCAATTGTGAGAATTCTTGCTACCCATCCAGAGGAATTCAGGAGTCTTTTCAGTTTGATTCTCCGGAGCCCTTCATCTCAGAATTATTTATCCTCATCTTTCAGCTCTCGTTCTCCAAGTCTTACCGGTGCATCATTCAAGTATTCTCAAGTCACCTCGTGATCTCTTTGCTCTCTAGTCCTTAAATTCCCTCAAGTATCTTCATTCGCTTTCTAATTCTTCCCGGTGATTCGTTCTCTTTTCTTCATCAGTTTTCAATTTTTATGGTGGTTCATTCGAGATTCCTATTCCTATGTTCTCATATTAATTTATTCATTGTTTCAATCCTACCGGTGGTTCGTTGAAGACCTTCTCAAGTTTACTCTATATCTCTCTTAATCCATTCTACGAGAATAAGTAGTATGCCAAATCCGTTGCTTGTCATCAATTTATATTGGTGAAGGATACACATAATGTAATTCTTATTATTGTTTCATCCAAGTGATCTAGTTTCTTCTTTCCAGAGTTGTTCATCATGTCACATTTCTCGGTTCGAGATGCTTCATCTTTTCTTTTCCGGAGTTCCAAGTTTTCCGTATTATCTCGTCGTGAAGCCCCATCTAAATCATTGCAAGCCTTCAATTTGTTCTTTCAATTTTCCTTTCGTTGCGATAATCTTGTTATCTATCCAGAGTTCTTTGAGAGTTTCTTCATGGTGGTTCATCGAAGATTTCATTCATTCTCCAATTATTCTTCAAGATTTCTCTCGGAGTTAAGATCCGCCAAGCTATACTCTAAAATAAACATGGTGTTCAACACATGTCTTGTTTTGAGGAGTTCAAGCATTCTTCATCTTGCATTCCGAAGTGCAATCCTTTCTACCTTATTATTGAGGTGGTGGTATGTCGTCCTTGGCAATTTTTCTTCATGTTTCAAGATTCACAAGTTATCAAGGATGAGATATTTAAACCCATCATTTTCTTCCTTGGAGTTATCTTGGGTTATATTTCACCTAAAGCCTTTCCTTAATTGTTGTTGCTATTTGTGGTGATTATGAATGACCCAAGCTTGCTCTTTATCCTCTTGGTGGAAGAAGTTTTCATCTCTTCATTGATCTCAATCAAGCATTGTTTTTGTTAGTGGCAAGTTTTGAGTTGTTTTCCATAACCCACAACAAGCTTATCCCTTTCAGTTGTTGGTTTCCAACAACTCCGCTCTAACCTCCTTGGAAGGGTGCTTTCCAAGCTCATTTGTGGCAGAAGCTGGCATTTTCTTCACCATTCTGTTATTCCAATGATCTATCTTCTATTCTTTCTTCCGGAGGCATTGTGATGTTGCTATCTTCACTCATCATCTCGAATTGCGAGGACCGTGTTCTTTTCGTTCTTATCCATTTAACCGGAGTGTTGTGTCCTCTGCTCAAGTTATTTTCATCTTATCAAGTCTTGTATCTCTTTTAAACCGGAGTGTTGTTCGAATTTGTTCTTCCTTGTCCCTTCTTTATCTCGTTTCAACCAGAGTGGTTTCAATTCCTTCTTGTCCATTGTGCTCGTCATGCATAGCTCTGCAACCTCCAAGGTTCACATGGTGTTCCTTGTTTCTTCAACTCTGTTGTGTTCTCCTTTCAAGTTTTCAACCTCTCGAGGTTCACTTCTTTCACTCGTTTGTCAAAGAAGCAACTTGTTTTACCTCTTCCTCTTCCGTTTCTCCCCGGTGCCATCCTTAGATCTCGGGTCGAGATCTCTTGTAAGTGGAGGAGAGTTGTGACGCCCCAAGACCGGCGCAACAGATGCCTTCCATGTATTTCGAGTTTCGTCGTGAAATTTGTTTTGTTCGTTGCATTTCATCGTCGCATCATGCGCATTGCTTTCACATGTTTTCTTAAAACTTGCACCCGTTCGTAGTTGCCGCGTCCCCCCTTGCCTTCATTGGCCGTTTCGAGACCAACCGTGTTTTCGGTTCCCTCTTGTCAAACCACCTAACCTCTCTCGTCAGCCCCCCCCCCTCGCGTGAGCGTCTGAAACTCCCCCGAACCCGACCCGGCCAGTCGTCACCATTGGTTTCAGATCATCCCCAAACATCCGTAAATATCTGCGATTATTTGTTTGGACTCCCAAAGCATTTTATTCTCGACCATTCAACTACAATCGGAGGGACGAGATAGTCTAACCCTAACCCACCTACTATATATATATATATATATATATATATATATATATATATATATATATATATATATATATATATATATATATATATATATATATATATATAGTCGGGCATTTCTAGACCAAACCCTATTTTCTAGGGATCCCCTATCCAATCGCCGCCGCCACTAGTCAACCACCCCTCTTCCCCCTCGGGATCTTCCCTATCTCACCCACCATTCCATCTCCATCCCGCAGCCGCCACTCCTCTCCTCCTCGATCTGCATGCTCGGCCAACCAGAACTCCCCTCGATCCAACTCCACCTGACCTGTTGCCTCCTTGCAGGCCTCCTCGATCCTCTCCCGAGCAGGTGCTCGCCCGGAGCCCCGCGTCCCCGCTAACCTCCGCGCCGGCGAGCGAACCAGCAGCCAACCAGATGAGCGCCGACCCCGTTCTTCTTCACCTTCCCGTTCTTCTCCCGTTTCCCCCTCTCTCGCATCCCTGCTAATCTCTCTCTTTCTGTCAGCAGGAAGCCATGAGGAGCTGCCCTCGTCCCTGTCCCTATGGAGCCGGCCATCCCAAGGCAAGCTGCTGGCTTGCCTCTGCTCCGCCTCATCGCCGCCGCCTCTCCGGTGAGACACTGCGCCGCCCCGTCGTGCCACCTCTTCCTTCCCTTCTGTTTCGTCCCTTCCTTTCCCCTCTCTCAACCATCTCTTTTACTCTCTGCACCTGGGGCGAACCTCCGTCGCCATGGAGCTCCAACGTCGCCGGCCACCTTCGGATCCGGCCATTGGGACCTGAGCCGCGCCGGATCCTCGTCGTGGCTCCCGCCGACCCTCATCATTGCCCTGTTCATCCGTTGTTGTCCCTGCAGGCGTCCCCGGCGTCGTCAACCACCACCTCCTCCTCTGCTTCGAGCAAGAGGACGAGACGCGCCCGATCCGCCTCGTTTGCTCGACAATGCCCGCGTTGACCCTCTGAATCGACCGTCCAGCGCACAGGTTAAACCGCTTCCCTGCGCGTGGCCCAGACCCGCAGCAGGCCCAGCGCGCCCAGCCAGCCTCGCTGGCCTGCTCCACCGTGCCCTCCCGCGGGCCGCCTTCCCGTCTGGGCCGAGCCCGTGGGTGAGCAGCCCCTCCAGTTCCCCTGTTCCTGTTGGGCCAGCAAGATTCGGCCCAGTGGATTTTTTTACCTGTCTGCGAATTTGCTATTTAACAAGAAAACTACCAGTTTACAGTTTAGTCCTTAGTCTTCACGCATATAATAACTCATGAACTATCCATCATATGTAAAAACTTCATATATGTAAAATGTTTAGAATTTATCTAGTTTCATAATATGCAACTTTCATCCATGTTAAAAATGTTTACCTTGCTGTTTGCATTAATTTGCTTAAATGCCATGCTAAAATGCTTTATTTCATAACTAAATAACCGTAGCTCCATTTTAAATAAACTTTATATGTAAATGGAGTGAAAAAATGCATAGAATAACTTGGTTCACTTTATTTTGATGTTTAACAAATTTAAAATAAGATTTATGGCAGAACAGTAGCTAATTCAAAAATATGGACATGAGGATTTTCCGGAATTGTTGTTTGTTGTTCCAGCCTCATTTAAACTTGCCTAGATAGGTAGTTTTCATATACATTTCCCCTTACCATGTTTAATAATATTTAATATTGTTGGGTACATAAATGAGAGCGAACTAAATAATTCGAATGTGGTGTTTCGTCAATATGCAACTCGCTGCATATTGAGCTCCACTTAATTTGTAGTATTGTTTGTTGCACTTTGCCATGCCATGAATCATTAAACCGGACATGCATCATACTTGTTTGTGAATCATGCCATGTTTATACTTGTGTGTTTACCATCTTGTTTGCTTCTTTCCGGTTTGCTTCTCTCGTTAGCTTTGGTTTTGTTCCAGAGTTGTGAGGATTCGTTCGATTTTTCTTTTTCATGGACTCGTTTTTCTTCCTAGCGAGATCTCAGGCAAGATGACCATTACCCTCGATATCACTTCTATCTTTGATTGCTAGTTGTTCGTTCTATCGCTATGTCGCGCTACCTACCACTTGTTTATCATGCCTTCCATATTGCCATGTCAAGCCTCTAACCCACCTTCTTAGCAAACCGTTGTTTGGTTATGTTACCGCTTTTGCTCAGCCCCTCTTATAGCGTTGTTAGTTGCAGGTGAAGTTGAAGATTGCTCCATGTTGGAACATGATTATATTGGGATATCACAATATCTCTTATTTTAATTAATGCATCTATATACTTGGTAAAGGGTGTAAGGCTTGACCTTTTTCCTTGTGTTTTGTTCCACTCTTGCCGCCCTAGTTTCTGTCATAACGATGTTATGTTCCTTGATTTTTGCGTTCCTTATGCGGTTGGGGATTTATGGGAACCCCTTGACAGTTTGCTTTGAATAAAACTCCTCCAGCAAGGCCCAACCTTGGTTTTACCATTTGCCTACCTACCACCTATACCTTTCCCTTAGGTTCTGCAGACTCAAGGGTCATCTTAATTTTAACCCCCCCCCCCCTGGCCAGTTCTCCTCTGAGTGTTTGTCCGAACCGGGCAACCTGTCGGGCCACCTCGGGTAAACTTGAGGGCTTGTTTACTCGTAGCTTGACCTATCCGTTGTGCCCTGAGAACGAGATATGTGCAGCTCCTATCAGGATTTGTCGGCCCATTCGGGCGGCTTTGCTGGTCTTGTTTTACCATTGTCGAGACGTCTTTTAACCGGGATTCTGAGCCTGATCGGGTCTTCCCGGGAGAAGGAATATCCTTCGTTGACCATGAGAGATTGAGATGGGATAAGTTGGGACACCCCTGCAGGGTATAAATTTTTTAGAGCCGTGCCCGCGGTTAGGTGGCAGATGGGAATTTGTTAATATCCGGTTGTAGAGAACTTGACACTTAACTTAATTAAAATGTGTCAACCGCGTGTGTAGCCGTGATGGTCTCTTTTCGGCGGAGTCCGGGAAGTGAACACGGTTTGGGTTATGTTTGAACGTAAGTAGTTTCAGGATCACTTCTATCTTCACGACCGTTGCGTAGTTTCTCATATTACTCTTGTACTCGTATGTTAGTCACCATATTTATTTAGCGCTTGTTGCAACTCCACCTCATAACCACATCCTACCCATAAGCTTAAATAGTCTTGATCTCGCGGGTTTTGAGATTGTTGAGTCCTCGTGACACACATATACTATCAAAACAGTTGCAGGTGCCGATGATGCCAGTGCAGGTGATGCTACCGAACTCAAGTGGGAGTTCGATGAGGACCTTGGTTGTTACTATGTTTTGTTTCCTTATGATCAGTGGTGGAGCCCAGTTGGGACGCTCGTGGATCTAGTAGTTGGGTTATCTTCTTTTATTTTCAATTCGTCCGCAGTCGGAATATGTGTGTACTCTGAATGATGTTTGAATTAATTGATCATTTTTTGAAGTGGCGATTGTAAGCCAACTCTATTTATTCCTTTCTTGTTCATTACATGGGATTGTGTGAGGATGACCCTTCTTGCGACAAAACCACCATGCGGTTATGCCTCTAAGTCGTGCCTCGACACGTGGGAGATATAGCCGCATCGTGGGCGTTACAGGACTTGAGCTTGGGAGTTTCTCTTGAGGTGCTTGTGGGCGAAGATGCCGCATGTCCAAAGGCGAAGATGCCTTGAAGTCGCTTGGCGAAGATGCCAATGTGGATGGTGAATTCATAGAGCGGTTGTTGGTGTTGAGCTCTAGACCTTCACGTTTGTGTCGGTAATGGTGTCGATGCCGATGTGACCTTGGCGAAGATGGTAGCTCGGAAGCATGTGCACTTGAGCGTCTTCTTGAATATGAAGAATACCTCTTGCGGTTTTTGATGAGGGATTTTTTCTGCTCCATTTGAGCATCCATCTTGGCGTCGATGAAGTTTTTTGTGGCATTGAACTCGTCGTTGTTGTTGTAGACCAAAGGAGGTGTGATTTGCCTATCCATCACAAGACTCGAGTAGAGGTGAGTAGGAAATGAGATAAACAATACCAAGCTACCTTTTCCCAAAGTTGAGGATGTATCCCGTTTCACTCAATGTGAAATGAAAGAATAGTGGAATTAGTACCGGAGATGTTCATTCACACCTACAAAGTAAAGCTTATGGAGTAGCTTGGTGAGGATAGTGGCAAACAAATTTGATGCAATTGTTAGCAAAAGTCAATAAAGTTGAAAGACATTCACAAATTCGCAAATGAAACAAGTAGACCAATAGCAATGAATGTCACACGGAGACGCACACACGGATAGATAAATAGGGTCGTGAAAATAGGGAATGAGCACAAAATGTGAAATCCACGAAAAACGCTTGTGTTGCACAACTCTAGAGAGACGCTAGCACGATTGCTCAATAGGCAGATACGACACTTGTGCACAACCTATAAGATGCAAAATGTATCAACTTTCTATCCCAGGTATGCTATGTATGTATGGTTCCCGGCGTTTCTCACACGATGATCCAAGATGATCAATATAGTGGTATGATATGCAATGTAGCGATGCTATGGCTATTGCTTACAAGCTCTTTGTTTTTCTCTTTGCTAAAAAGCTTTTTTATATGGCCACTATGCGAAATGCACAAACCAAGATAGCAATTGTGTGTATGCGGGAACAATCTTGTGACATGAGAGATGATATGATAATACCAAGATGAGGATACCATGATGATATGGTATCTATGCAATGGAACGTGCGGATCACTCATGTGCACAAGTAAGGTTTCTCGATAGGCAAGTGACGCAAAAATTGGCTAGGGGTTAACAATTCAATGGCAAGAATGAATGTACAATGATGGGATACCATGATACCAAGGTTATATATAAGTTACTATTCTTATGTATGGTTAGGGTGTCAAAACAGTGAAGGTGGTCGATTTCAAATCCTTGGCAAAGTTGGGCGACGGTGTTGTCGGTGTCGAACCATTCCTATTTAGCCGAAACACCCTAGGAAATGGAAAAACCACAAACTCCAAATCTCCAACGGTAAATGTCAAATGGTGGTAGCGGAATGCGGTGGTGGTTTTGAAGTTGGCAATGCGGAAGTGGTGGTGGTGGTTGATGAAGAAGCAACCATCCCTAAGTAGCCTAAACACCTTAGGAGACTCAAATCACAACTCAAACAACCAAAGTTGCGGAAGGCTATGGTGGTAATGCAGATGATATGGTGGTAGCCCTAGGCAAAGATGCCAATGTTCCAAAAATTTGATGGAGTGAAATGACGTCGGAAGTATTTCTATGGGATGGGGATGTTAATAGCTTCAAAACAAGCTAAAGAACACAAAAAAGGGAATCTGGATGAATTAGTTATGGCCGAAATAAAAATTCAGCACTGTCAGTTTCAGGGTTACCCGGACATCTAGGAGTATGTTAGGATGATCCGGGTACGTCAATGCCGGTTCGATTTTTCAGGGTGTACGCACATCCGGGAGAGGTTCCAGCTGATCCGGGTTGGTCCAGATGATCCAGGCAGGTCAAACTGCTCGGAATTTCCTCTTGGGGATGAATTTTTGGACGAAAATAGATGATTTGGGGGTTAAAATTGATGAGAGTTTGTGGAAAAAAGTGGGGAAACTTGTGAAGAAGCTAGATCCACTTGAAACACAATGAGTCCAGGGATCAAAATCAAAAAAACATCATCAAACCAACAAATCACAAAAAAAATTGGGGCTAATTTCGGTGGGGATTTTCGAAATTTAGGACGAAATCAAGCAATAGAAGGCTAGAAAACAGTGGGGGAGACTCCAGATTCGTGATCAACGTGGCTCATGATACTGAGATGATGTAGGGTGGAACCCTAGGTGCCGATCTTTCACGAAATAGAGGGGATCCTGCAAAGAACACGAAGAACACACGAGGGAAATCACAAGAGGAACACTTAAGAACAAGTGCAATCACACATCCACTGGACAATCAAACAACAAACGGAAAGATACAAGGTAAAGTTCATCCCAAATCCGAAGGAGATGGGGCTTGAATCCTAGAAGGATATTCTCTATGAAGAGGTCTTGAATCCCTTGGGATCTTCTCCAAGATGGAGGTCGTGGCCTCCAAAGAAGTGGTCTCTCTCTGCTAGAGGCTAAGGTGTCCCGTTTTTCGATGAGATGGTGGCTATCATTTTTTATGTTGTAGTGTCGGTGTCAAAACCGGCAGATCTTGGGTAGGGGGTGTTGGAAATATGCCCTAGAGGCAATAATAAAAGGATTATTATTATATTTCCTTGTTCGTGATAATTGTCTTTTATTCATGCTATAATTGTATTATCCGGAAATCGTAATACACGTGTGAATACTTAGACCACAACATGTCCCTAGTGAGCCTCTAGTTGACTAGCTCGTTGATCAACAGATAGTCATGGTTTCCTGACTATGGACATTGGATGTCATTGATAACGGGATCACATCATTAGGAGAATGATGTGATGGACAAGACCCAATCCTAAGCATAGCACAAGATCGTGTAGTTCCTTTTGCTAGAGCTTTTCCAATGTCAAGTATCTTTTCCTTAGACCATGAGATCGTGTAACTCCCGGATACCATAGGAGTGCTTTGGGTGTACCAAAGCGTCTGGCGAATCGGGTGACTATAAAGGGCACTACTGGTATCTCCGAAAGTGTCATTGGGTTGACACGGATCAAGGCGGGATTTGTCACTCCGTGTTACGGAGAGGTATCCTTGGGCCCACTCGGTAGTGCATCATCATAATGAGCTCAAAGTGACCAAGTGTCTGGTCACGGATCATGCATTACAAGATCTGAGTAAAGTGACTTGCCGTAACGAGATTGAGCGAGGTATTGGGATACCGACGATCGAATCTCGGGCAAGTAACATACCGTCGACAAAGGGAATAGTATACGGGTTGCTTGAATCCTCGACATCGTGGTTCATCGATGAAATCATCGAGGAGTATGTAGGAGCCAACATGGGTATCCAGATCCGCTGTTGGTTATTGACCGAGAGTCGTCTCGGTCATGTTCGCATGTCTCCGAACCCGTGGGTTCTACACACTTAAGGTTCGGTGGCGCTAGGGTTATTAGGAAGACTTGTATGTGATTACGAATGTTGTTGAGTCCGGATGAGATCCCGGACGCCACGAGGAGTTCGAGAATGGTGCGGAGGTGAAGATTTATATATGGGAAGTTGTCATATGGACACCGGAAAGTTTCGGGGCATATCGGTATTGTACAGGGGCCACGGAGAGGTTCCGGGTCCACCGGAGGAGGCCACCCCTCTCGGAGGGCCTCATGGGCCACAAGGGGCAGGGAACCAGCCTGGAGGCTAGGCGCCCCCTTGGGCCCATGCGCCTAGGGTTGGGGGAACCCTAGTGGGGCGCCCCCTTTGCTTGGGGGCAAGCCCCCCCCCCCGCCGCCCCCACCCCTCTAGATCTCATCTAGAGGGGCCGCCCCCTGCCCCTTCCCCTATAAATAGAGGGGTGAGGGAGGCTGCAACACACATCCAAGGTGCAGCCCCTCCCCTCCCCAACACCTCTCCTCCTCCGTTGAGTGCTTGGCGAAGCCCTGTCGGAGTACTGCCTCTCCACCATCATCACGCCGTCGTGCTGCTGCTGGAGCCTTCTTCCTCAACCTCTCCTTCCCCCTTGCTGGATCAAGGAGGTGATGTCGTCCGTTCCGTACGTGTGTTGAACGCGGAGGTGCTGTCCGTTCGACACTTGGTCATCGGTGATTTGAATCACGGCGAGTACGACTCCATCATCCCCGTTCCCTTGAAGCGCTTCCGCACGCGATCTACAAGTGGTATGTAGATGCAATCTCTCTCCATGACTCGTTGCTTAGATGAACTCATAGATGGATCTTGGTGAAACCGTAGGAAAAATTTTAATTTTCTGCAACGCGTTCCCCAACAAGTGGCATCATGAGCTAGGTCTATCGTAGTTCTCTATTGCACGAGTAGAACACAATTTTGTTGTGGGCGTAGATCTTGTCAACTTGCTTGCCGCTACTAGTCTTTTCTTGCTTCAGCGGTTTTGTGGGATGAAGCGGCCCGGACCGACCTTACATGTACGCTTACGTGAGACAGGTTCCACCGACTGACATGCACTAGTTGCATAAGGTGGCTAGTGGGTGTCTGTCTCTCCTACTTTAGTTGGAGCGGATTAGATGAAAAGGGTCCTTATGAAGGGTAAATAGAAGTTGAAAAAATCACGTTGTGGTTATTCGTAGGTAAGAAAACGTTCTTGCTAGAACCCAATTGCAGCCACGTAAAAGATGCAACAACAATTAGAGGACGTCTAACTTGTTTTTGCAGCAATTGTCATGTGATGTGATATGGCCAGAAGTTGTGATGAATGATGAATGATATATTGTGATGTATGAGATCATGTTCTTGTAATAGGAATCACGACTTGCATGTCGATGAGTATGACAACCGGCAGGAGCCATAGGAGTTGTCTTTATTTTTTGTATGACCTGCGTGTCATTGAAGAACGCCATGTAAATTACTTTACTTTCTTGCTAAACGCGTTAGCCATAGAAGTAGAAGTAGTCATTGGCGTGACAACTTCATGAAGACACGATGATGGAGATCATGGTGTCATGCCGGTGACAAAGATGATAATGGAGCCCCGAAGATGGAGATCGAAGGAGCTATATGATATTGGCCATATCATGTCACTACTTTATATAATTGCATGTGATGTTTATTATGTTTATGCATCTTGTTTACTTAGAACGACGGTAGTAAATAAGATGATCCCTTAGAATAATTTCAAGAAAGTGTTCCCCCTAACTGTGCACCGTTGCTAAAGTTCGCGTTCAAGCACCACGTGATGATCGGGTGTGATAGATCCTTACGTTCACATACAACGGGTGTAAGACAGTTTTACACATGCATAAACACTTAGGGTTAACTTGACGAGCCTAGCATGTATAGACATGGCCTCGGAACACAAGAGACCGAAAGGTCGAACATGAGTCGTATGGAAGATACGATCAACTTGGAGATGTTCACCAATGATGACTAGTCCGTCTCACGTGATGATCGGACACGGCCTAGTCGACTCGGATCGTGTAACACTTAGATGACTGGAGGGATGTCAATCTGAGTGGGAGTTCATTAAATATTTGATTAGATGAACTTAATTATCATGAACTTAGTCTAAAGTCTTTGCAAAATATGTCTTGTAGATCAAATGGCCAACGCTCATGTCAACATGAACTTCAACGCGTTCCTAGAGAAAACCAAGCTGAAAGATGATGGCAGCAACTACTCGGACTGGGTCTGGAACCTGAGGATCATCCTCATAGCAGCCAAGAAACAATATGTCCTAGAAGCACCGCTAGGTGAAGCACCCATCCAAGAGAACCAAGACATTATGAATGCTTGGCAGTCTCGTGCTGATGATTACTCCCTCGTTCAGTGCGGCATGCTTTACAGCTTAGAACCGGGCTCCAAAAGCATTTTGAGCAACACGGAGCATATGAGATGTTCGAGGAGCTGAAAATGGTTTTCCAAGCTCATGCCCGGTCGAGAGATATGAAGTCTCCGACAAGTTCTATAGTTGTAAGATGGAGGAAAACAGTTACATCGGTGAGCACATACTCAAAATGTCAGGTTGCACAACCGCCTGTCCCAGCTGGACATTAACCTCCCGGACGAGGCGGTCATTGATAGAATCCTTGATCGCTCCCACCAAGGTACAAGAGCTTTGTGATGAACTACAATATGCGGGGATGGTGAAGACCATTCTGAAGTATTCTCAATCTTTGAAGTCAGAGAGGTTGAAATCAAGAAAGAACATCAAGTGTTGATGGTTAATAAAACCACTAAGTTCAAGAAGGGCAAGGGTAATAAGAACTTCAAGAAGGACGGCAAGGATGTTGCCGCGCCCGGTAAGCAAGTTGCCGAGAGGAAGTCAAAGAATGGACCCAAGCCTGAGACAGAGTGCTTTTATTGCAAAGGGAAGGGCCACTGGAAGCGGAACTGCCCCAAATACTTAGCGAACAAGAAGGCCGACAACACTAAAGGTATATTTGATATACATGTAATTGATGTGTACCTTACCAGTACTCATAGTAACTCCTGGGTATTTGATACCGGTGCTGTTGCTCATATTTGTAACTCACAGCAGGAGCTGCGGAATAAACGAAGACTGGCGAAGGACGAGGTGACGATGCGCGTCGGGAATGGTTCCAAGGTCGATGTGATCGCCGTCGGCACACTACCTCTACATTTACCTACGGGATTAGTTTTAAACCTCAATAATTGTTATTTAGTGCCAAGTTTGAGCATGAACATTGTATCAGGATCTCGTTTAATGCGAGATGGCTACTCATTTAAATCTGAGAATAGTGGTTGTTCTATTTATATGAGAGATATGTTTTATGGTCATGCTCTGATGGTCAATGGTTTATTCTTAATGAATCTCGAACGTAATATTACACATATTCATAGTGTGAATACCAAAAGATGTAAAGTTGATAATGATAGTCCCACATATTTGTGGCACTGCCGCCTTGGTCACATTGGTGTCAAGCGCATGAAGAAGCTCCATTCTGATGGACTTTTAGAGTCTCTCGATTATGAATCATTTGACACATGCGAACCATGCCTTATGGGAAAAATGACCAAGACTCCGTTCTCCGGAACAATGGAGCGAGCAACCAACTTATTGGAAATCAATCATACCGATGTGTGCGGTCCAATGGCGTTGAGGCTCATGGAGGATATCGTTATGTTCTCACTCACCGATGACTTGAGTAGATATGGGTATGTCTACTTGATGAAACACAAGTCGAGACCTTTGAAAAGTTCAAGGAATTTCAGAATGATGTAGAGAATCAACGTGACCGAAAATAAAGTTCTTACGATCAGATCGTGGAGGAGAATATTTAAGTCACGAATTTGGTACACACTTAAGGAAATGTGGAATCGTTTCACAACTCACGCCGCTGGAACACCTCAGTAGTAACGGTGTGTCCGAACGTCGAATCGCACTATTGGATATGGTGCGATCTATGATGTCTCTTACCGATTTACCGTTATCATTTTGGGGATACGCTCTAGAGACAGCTACATTCACTTTAAATAGGGCACCGTCTAAATCCATTGAGACGACACCGTATGAATTATGGTTTGGGAAGAAACCTAAGCTGTCGTTTCTAAAAGTTTGGGGATGCGATGCTTATGTCAAGAAGCTACAACCTGAAAAGCTCGAACCCAAGTCGGAAAAATGCGTCTTCATAGGATACCCTAAGGAAACTATTGGGTACACCTTATACCTTAGATCCGAAGGCAAGATCTTTGTTGCCAAGAACGGATCTTTTCTGGAAAAAGAGTTTCTCTCGAAAGGAGTAAGTGGGAGGAAAGTAGAACTCGATGAAGTACTACCTCTTGAACGGAAAGTAGTGTAGCTCAGAAAATGTTCTGTGGTGCCTACACCGATCGGAGAGGAAATTAATGATGATGATCAAGGTACTTCGGATCAAGTTGCTCTTGAACCCAGAGGTCCACGAGGACACGTTCCACACCAGTGGTATGGCAACCCTGTCCTGGAAATCATGTTGTTAGACAATGGTGAACCTTCGAACTATGAAGAAGCGATGGCGGGCCCAGATTCCAACAAATGGCTTGAAGCCATGCAATCCGAGATAGAATCCATGTATGAAAACAAAGTGTGGACTTTGACTGACTTGCCCGATGATCGACAAGCGATAGAAAACAAATGGATCTTTAAGAAGAAGACGGACGCAGATGGTAATGTCACCATCTAGAAAGCTCGACTTGTCGCTAAGGGTTATCGGCAAGTTCAAGGGATTGACTACGATGAGACTTTCTCTCCTGTAGCGAAGCTTAAATCCGTCCGAATCATGTTAGCAATTGCCGCATACTATGATTATGAGATATGGCAGATGGACGTCAAAACGGCATTCCTAAACGGTTATCTTAAGGAAGAGTTGTATATGATGCAGCCGGAAGGTTTTGTCGATCCTAGGAATGCTAACAAAGTATGCAAGCTCCAGCGATCCATTTATGGGCTGGTGCAAGCATCTCGGAGTTGGAACATTCGCTTTGATGAGATGATCAAAGCATTTGGGTTTATCTTGAGACTTATGGAGAAGCCTGCGTTTACAAGAAAGTGAGTGGGAGCTCAGTAGCATTTCTCATATTATATGTAGATGACATACTTTTGATGGGAAATGATATAGAATTCTTGGACAGCATTAAGGCCTACTTGAATAAGTGTTTTTCAATGAAGGACCTTGGAGAAGCTGCTTACATATTAGGCATCAAGATCTATAGGGATAGATCGAGGCGCCTCATAGGTCTTTCACAAAGCACATACGTTGATAAGATTTTGAAGAAGTTCAAAATGGATCAGTCAAGAAAGGGTTCTTGCCTGTCTTGCAAGGTGTGAGATTGAGCTCGGCTCAATGCCCGACCACGACAAAAGATAAAGAAGAGATGAGTGTCATCCCCTATGCCTCAGCCATAGGATCTATTATGTATGCTATCTTGTGTACTGGACGGATGTAAACCTTGCCGTAAGTTTGGTAGGTAGGTACCAAAGTAATCCCGCAAGGAACACTGGACAGCGGTCAAGAATATCCTGAAGTACCGAAAAGGACGAAGGACATGTTTTCGTTTATGGAGGTGACGAATAGCTCGTCGTAAAGGGTTACGTCGGCGCTAGCTTGAAACAGATCTGGATGACTCTAAGTCACAAACCGGATCGTGTATATGTTGAATGGTGGAGCGATGGCTGGTGCAGCTGCAAGCGAAGCGTCGTGGCGGGATCTACATGTGAAGCGGAGTACATGGCAGCCTCGGAGGCAGCGCATGAAGCAATTTGGGTGAAGGAGTTCATCACCGACCTAGGAGTCATACCCAATGCGTCGGGGCGATCAAACTCTTCGTGACAACACTGGAGCTATTGCCCTTGCCAAGGAGCCCAGGTTTCACAAGAAGACCGAGCACATCAAGCGTCGTTTCAACTCCATTCGTGAAAATGTTCAAGATGGAGACATAGAAATTTGCAAAGTACATACGGATCTGAATGTCGCAGATCCGTTGACTAAACCTCTTCATGAGCAAAACATGATCAACACCGAACTCTATGGGTGTTCGATTCATCACAATGTAACTAGATTATTGACTCTAGTGCAAGTGGGAGACTGTTGGAAATATGCCCTAGAGGCAATAATAAAAGGATTATTATTATATTTCCTTGTTCGTGATAATTGTCTTTTATTCATGCTATAATTGTATTATCCGAAATCGTAATACACGTGTGAATACTTAGACCACAACATGTCCCTAGTGAGCCTCAAGTTGACTAGCTCGTTGATCAACAGATAGTCATGGTTTCTGACTATGGACATTGGATGTCATTGATAACGGGATCACATCATTAGGAGAATGATGTGATGGACAAGACAATCCTAAGCATAGCACAAGATCGTGTAGTTCGTTTTGCTAGAGCTTTTCCAATGTCAAGTATCTTTTCCTTAGACCATGAGATCGTGTAACTCCGGATACCGTAGGAGTGCTTTGGGTGTACCAAAGCGTCTGGCGAATCGGGTGACTATAAAGGGGCACTACAGGTATCTCGAAAAGTGTCATTGGGTTGACACGGGCGAGGCGGGATATGTCACTCCGTGTTAAGGAGAGGTATCACTTTGGGCCCACTCGGTAGTGCATCATCATAATGAGCTCAAAGTGACCAAGTGTCCGGTCATGGGATCATGCATCACGGTATGAGTAAAGTGACTTGCGATAACGAGATTGAGCGAGGTATTGGGATACCGACGATCGAATCTCGTGCAAGTAACATACCGTCGACAAAGGGAATAGTATACGGGTTGCTTGAATCCTCGACATCGTGGTTCATCCGATGAAATCATCGAGGAGTATGCGGAGCCAACATGGGTATCCAGATCCGTTGTTGGTTATTGACCGGAGAGTCGTCTCGGTCATGTCGCATGTCTCCCGAACCCGTAGGGTCTACACATAAGGTTCGATGCGCTAGGGTTATTAGGAAGACTTGTATGTGATTACGAATGTTGTTGAGTCCCGAATGAGATCACGGACGTCACGAGGAGTTCGGAATGGTCGGAGGTGAAGATTTATATATGGGAAGTTGTCATACGGACACCGGAAAGTTTGGGGCATATCGGTATTGTATCGGGGCCACCGGAGAGGTTCGAGGGTCCACCGGGAGGCCACCCTCTCGGAGGGCCTCATGGGCCACAGGGGTAGGGAACCAGCCTGGAGGCTGGGCGCCCCCTTGGGCCCATGCGCCTAGGGTTGGGGGAACCCTAGTGGGGCGCCCCTTGCTTGGGGGCAAGCCCCTCCACCGCCGCCCCCCTCTAGATCTCATCTAGAGGGGCCGCCCCCTGCCCCTTCCCTATAAATAGAGGGGTGAGGGAGGCTGCAACACACATCAAGGTGGAGCCCTCCCTCCCCAACACCTCTCCTCCTCCGTTGAGTGCTTGGCGAAGCCCTGCCGAGATCTTGCCTCTCCACCATCATCACGCCGTCGTGCTGCTGCTGGAGCCTTCTTCCTCAACCTCTCCTTCCCCTTGCTGGATCAAGAAGGAGGAGGCGTCGTCCGTTCGTGCGTGTGTTGAGCGCGGAGGTGCTGTCCGTTCGGCACTTGGTCATCGGTGATTTGAATCACGGCGAGTACGACTCCATCATCCCGTTCCTTGAATGCTTCCGCACGCGATCTCTGGTGGTATGTAGATGCAATCTCTCTCCCATGACTCGTTGCTTAGATGAACTCATAGATGGATCTTGGTGAAACCGTAGGAAATTTTTTAATTTTCTTCAACGTTCCCCAACAGGGGGGCCCAAGCTTCGAGTCTAAGGATCAATTGTAACAAGGGACAATAGGGACACTGTGTTTACCCATGTTCGTGCCTCTCAAAGGAGGTGAAACCATACGTCCTGCTTGATTTTATTCGATGAGTATAGGGGTTACAAGAGTTGATCTACCTCGAGATCATAATGGCCAAACCCTAGCAGTCCAGCCTATGATTATTCTCATCCTCTCTACGGACTAACCCCTCCGGTTTATATACACACCGGAGGGGCCTAGGGTTATACAAAGTCGGTTCACAAAGGAAAGGATTATTACACCCGGTCACCGAACTTGCCGTTCTATGTACATAGGAGTCCTACCCAGACACAGGAGGTGGTCTTCTGCTACGTCTTCACGACCCATCAGCCCGGCCCATATCGAATAGGCCGGACACCTGAGGACCCCCCGAATCGAGGACTCCCTCAGTAGCCCCCGAACTTGCCTTCAATGAAGATTTAGTATCCGACTTATGTCTTCGGCTTTGCAAGGAGGGTTCTTCATCATACTCCGGATTAATGACAGTCCGGTTTTGACCTCCATGCCCCACCTTTACAGCTCCTTCCTTTCGTCGCCTCGATTTCCATGCATCGGGCGAATGTGAATGGTGCATATTTTTTTACAAATAAGCCCCTAACCATCAAGGGCGGCATCTATAGAAGGAGGTTAGATCCCCAAATACCATCCCATATTGCACAAAGAGCATCAGAGCAAACCACGAAAAACTTCAAAACATGGCGAGCGCTCCTAGCTCTTCGTCGCGCCCTCATGGCCCTTAAGCGGGTGATTGCGAAGCTGCTCAGTGTCTCACCTCCAGCTGAATCGACTTCAGGCACAGGGATATCTCCCTCCCTCAGATCTAGTCTCCGTGCGGGCGGGATTAGCCTCGATTGGCAATGACGTGCTAGCAGAGAATTTCCCCAACCCCAACAAGGAGGAGAGGGTGTGCTTCGTCTTGTTTCTTCTGAGGGGCTTAGGATTCCTGATCCACCCCGTCCTCAGAGGTCTATTGGAATTCTACGGGATCCAGCTGCACAAACTCACACCAGGTTCTATCCTGCACATCTCGGGTTTTGTCGCTCTTTGCAAACTATCCTTAGGCTGCGAGGCTCATTTCAAACTGTGGAGGAACTTCTTTTGCCTCGTCCATCGCCATCAAGGGGGTTCTATGCGCCGAAGTATAGCGCAAAGCCGGATCAGGTTACCTCGTCGGACCTCCCAAGAAGGGATCCAATGAATGGACTTCAGAATGGAATGGACTTCAGAATGGTTTTATATTGAGGATGTTTCCCTTCCGGTCCCAGTTCGACGTGGACTTCTTGAATTCTCTAGTGCTCCTTTGAAGAAACACTTCAACTGGCACCCCCGGAGCCCCAAGCAAGAATACAGCGCGGAAGTAAAGAGGTTAGTTAGCAAGGTCAGGGTACTTGCTCATTCCAAACTCTCGATAATCAAAGTCATGGCCATCGCGATAAAGCGAGACATCCGACCCTTCAGTCTAGAGTGAACCCTTTATGGTGTTACAACGGAATGGACGACGTGTTTCGTTAAAAGCGCGAGGGCAAAGATACCCCAGCCGCTCCGGCCACCATTCTGGAAGATCTTTATATGGGGGATAAGGAATAATTCACCCATTTAAATTGTCGGGAAGGTTTCTCCATGTATAACCCCATTGAATGGGTAAGTTTTTGATTATCATCATTGTCCTACCTCATTATCGAGGTATGCTAATCAAATTGTTCTGGTCGTCTTAAAAAGGTGGTCGAAAATATTCATTGCCCCTGCCCACAGCCAGAGGACTATGATCGCAACAAAGACCCTGGATTCCGCGAGGATCCGGATATATTTATAGAGTTTGATGATGGAGTCTTTTATCAAGTGTGCCTTAATGGCTTGGAAGTGGCTATTATGGCCGACTACCCCGGCCTTTTCCCTTTTTCCAAGGTAAGTACTCAGAAATCATCCTCAAAAAAAGGAGCCACCCGCTTGCTTCTCACCCATCACACGGAATCGTGCTTCATAGGATCAGCGCTCAGCGAGCTGCACTCCAACGAGGGCGGCCTCTAGAAAGATAGCATCTATATAGGGTGGGCCTTCGAAACGAAAGGAAACCGGGAGCGCCGTCGAGCCCCCTCCTTCATCAAAGAGGTATACCTTTTAACATTTGCCTAGGCATAAGACCAGATTGTCATATTTCTCTTGCCATCTTATTTGAGGAGGAGCATACGGCGAACCGTGTCCAAAGTCCTAGTTAGTTGATCATCAGCTAATCGGGCACCGGGCTCATCAACCAGGACGAGAACCAATACGGATGCAACGCCAACTCATCCACCTCCTGAGGATTCAGATGACGTATCCGTCACAAATTCCAGATTTGAGAGCATGATGAATAATCGACAACTGAAAGAGACCATGCGTGCTCCAGTTTTTACTTAGCAGGAATTTACTGCCCTCAGCACCGTGGATGCATATATCCGTGCTGCCCGAGACAGACTTGCTGGAGTTTCTCACCTATTTTCAAAAGATATGCACGTAATGGTTTGTGTAAATTTAATAGATATATGCCAGTAGGCCCCGAGACTTGAAGCAGTTTAGACCAACCGATTTAAGGATCGTTATGACCGCAGGTTCTCAAAGAGAAGAACAACACGCTATCCCAGGAGCTTGAAATGAGACGGACAAAGCTAAATGCCACCACCACAGAGCTATAGGAAATGAAGAAAGTTACGATGACCATTGATCAAAAGAACAAACTGGAGGAGGAAAAGGATAAGCAAGCCAAAGAGATAAAGAGCTTAAAGGCTCAATTATCGGACGCACAAAAAGAGAATAAAAAGTTGAAAGGCGGCATATTTGGTATGACCTTTGAACCATCCAGGGACTCATATTATCCCTTAATTCGGAGTGTTATAATGTTGTTCTTATAGGTCTGTTAACCGGGTGTCATGAAGAAGAAGTATCTGTATTCCGAGGCGGTGTTCTAAAAGAGCTGTGCGTAGTGCATGAGTGGGCCCCAAAAGCCATGAAGAGTATGGTCAAAGCCTTATGGCCATCCGATGCCCCTCTAGAAAGTACGGAGGGCTTGGAGAACCTACTCAAGGGGTGCCCGGTGCCTTTTTGAGCTATGGGAGACGTCAGCATGTCGGGAAGGTGCACGAGAGGCATGGGCAATGGTGAAAACATGCTACACCGACCTCGATCCGAATCGTATGGCCCGAGTTGGACCACGGGGACTGGACGGAAAAGAGATTCCTGTGAACTTGGTATATGACCAAGTGATGATAGCTGTGAAATATTCGCAAGAAGACTGTAGGTTAAACAGTATTATAGATGACATAGATAGAGAGTAGGCATTCGATTCGATGTATCAATGTACTTTATCATCGAACTTATCTCCATCCGAACTTGTCAAAATTTGTCAAAATTTGTCATCGCAGGCCTTCGGCTTCAACCTCCGAACCAAGAAGTTGGAGTGTTTCTGGATACCATGTTTGAATGTAATAAACATTCATTATGTCCGGAAACCAGGCAATCCAGTCATATTGCTCAAGAAGATAAAATTTATTCGGGGAGTTATGTTATATTACTATTTAACGTAAGAAACATCTTCTAGGAAAATAGTTCCGTTAAGGGTTACTTTCCTAGGGTCGGCATGCTTAATTATGTATACCTAGGCTTTGATCCAAAAGATAGAATTACGGGCAGCCTATCCCTTATTTGTTAGAAAAATTACACAAACGTAAATAATTTGTCGTTTCTTGCCGACCAATTATTCCCTTAAGAACACTAGCTTTCGGCTTCACCCGTATGAGGTACAGATCCAGATTACCTGGTTGTAACAATCGCAGAGGTGCTCCCTTTACACCCTAGCCGAACAATCGGGAACGTAGAGTATAAACACAGGAGCAACGCAACCCAGGTTGGCAAAAATTAAGTCATAGAGGTGCATATAATGGCAAAAAGTGTATAGACCAAATGACGTAAACAATGTAAGCAACAAGCTTTTAGTAATAAGCTTCGCCAAGGAAGCCCCCAGTTACAGTTGGGTGTGTACATTTAAAGATGTGTACCCCTAACAGTTCGGTAAATCCAAACGCACCCTAGGATATTAAAAGGAAAAATAAAAAAGGAGAGGAGAAAAAGGGACCTAGGCAAAGTAAAAAATGGTGCTACCGAACTATCTGTAGAGTCGTCGGAGCCGAGCAGCGTTCCATGGATTCAGGTTGAGGCGATTATCCGATTCATTGTGAAGGCGATAGGCTCCTACCGTGAGAATTTCATCAACGATGAAGGGGCCCTCCCATCTTGGTTTGAGCTTATCCTTGTTATTCTTTGGGAGACACAGGACGAGCTCGCCAACGTTATATGTCTTTGCTTGCACTTCTCTGCTTTACTATCGCCTGGCTTGTTCTTGATAAAATGCGGAACGGGCTTGTGCGATATCTCGCTCCTCTTCGAGGCCGTCTAGGCCATCCTGCCGATCGATCTGGCTTCTCGCTCTTCGTACATGCACACTCGATGTGAGTCATGAATAATGTCGCAGGGCAGGACAGCTTCTGCGCCGTACACCATGAAGAAAGGTGTGTATCCGGTTGTTCGGTTAGGTGTAGTCCGCAACCCCCTGAGCACGAAATCGAGTTCCTGAACCCAGTGCTTGTCTTACTCCAGTAGGGAGCACACCAGTCGGGGTTTAATGCCGCTCATTATCAGGCCATTGGCCTGTTTGACCCGACGGTTTGTTTGAGGGTCGTAGATGGATGCATAGTTGAGTCTAATGCCCAATTTAGCACACCAGTTTTTCACCTCATCGGCCGTAAAATTGGAGCCATTATCAGTGATGATGCTATGCGGGACACCTAGCGGTGTACCACGCCGTATATAACGTCAATCACTGGTTCTGCTTCAGCCGTTCTTACTGGTTTGGCCTCTATCCACTTAGTGAATTTGTCCACCATAACCAGTAAATATTTCTTTTTGTGGCTTACCCATTTAAGAGGTCCGACCATATCGAGCCCCTAGACCACGAAGGGCCAAGTGATGGGGATTGTTCTTAAGGAAGTGGGAGGCATATGATTTTGATTGGCGAAAAGCTGACGTCCGATACAACATTGGATGAGGGCTTGTGCGCCTGCTCGGGCTATTGGCCAGAAAAATCCTGTCCGGAAGGCTTTGCTTACGAGGGCCCGAGCTGCGGCGTGGTGGCCGCCCAGACCAACATATATTTCGGCAAAGAGTTGGCATCCCTCCTCTTCGGAGATACACCTTTGGAGAGCTCCGGTAGTGCTTTTCTTGTACAGCTCATCCTCGTGAACTTTGTAGGCTTTAGAACGCCGAACTATGCGACAGGCCTCATTTGGATCATCGGGAAGCTCCTGCCTATTAAGGTAGGCCACGAAGGGTTCGGTCCAAGGAGCGATAACGGCAATGATTCATGAATAGAGGGTGTTATTTCGGTATCCGAACCCCCAATGATATCTATATTGTGTTCGGCTGTTGGGGGCGTGATCAGGTCCATACTGGCCTCTCCACTATTGTCCTGCCATACGACGGATGGATTGAAGAGCCTTTCCACAAAGGTATTAGGCGGGACGGATTCACGCTTGGCACCCATGCGAGCGACTATGTCCGCTGCCTGGTTACTGTCTCGAGCGACGTGATGAAATTCAAGCCCCTCGAACCAAGCCGATATTTTTAATACGGCATTTCGATATGCCGCCATTTTGGGATCTTTTGCATCGAACTCTCTGTTTACCTGAGATATTGCGAGGTTTGAGTCGCTGCACACCTCTAGGCGTTTTATTCCCATGGAGATAGCCACGCGTAGACCATGTAGAAGTGCCTCGTATTCCGCTGCACTATTAGAGTCCGTATCCATGATTTGCAACATGTAGCGGATTGTGTCCCCCGTAGGGGATGTCAAGATGATAGCAACCCCCAGTCCGGCTAGCATTTTAGAGCCTACAAAGTACATTATCCAATTGGAGTAGGAACTATACTCTTTAGGGAGCTCAGCTTCCGTCCACTCCGCAACGAAGTCGGCCAACACCTGAGATTTAATAGCTCGGCGTGGCTTGTATGTTATTTCGATTGGCAAGAGCTCGATGGCCCATTTAGCTATGCGGCCGGTGGCGTCCCTATTGTTTATAATGTCGTTAAGTGGTACTTCGGATGCCACCGTGATCGAACACTCTTGAAAATACTGTCGGAGTTTTCAGGATGCCATAAAGATCGCATAAGCTATCTTTTGGTAGTGAGGGTATCAGGATTTGCATGGTGTAACGACCTCCGATACGTAATAGTTGGCTTTTGGATGGGGAATTTATGTCCCTCTTCCCCTCGGTCGACAATGAGTACAACGCTCACTACCTAGTGAGTTGCAGAGATATAAAGAAACATAGGCTCGCCAACACTTGGGGCGGCTAGGATTGGGTTGCCTGCTAATAAGGTTTTTATTTCTTCCAATCCGGCTGTGCCTCTTTCGTCCAATCAAAGTTGTTGGTGCGTCTAAGCAGTCTATAAAGTGGAAATGCTTTTTCTCCTAATCTGGAGATGAAGCGGCTCAAACCCGCCACGCACCCAGCTAGCTTTTGGACCTGCTCTAAGTCTATTGGTGTAGCCAATTGCGACAAGGCTCGGATTTTAGCGGGGTTTGCTGCAATTCCTCTATGGGAGACAATGAACCCTAGTAAATTTCTGGCTGGAACGCCGAAGACGCATTTTCCCGGATTGAGCCGTATGTCGCATGTTCGGAGGTTGTCAAATGTGAGGCGGAGATCATCCACCAATGATTCGACGTGTTTAGTCTTGATGACTACGTCGTCCACATATGCTTCACCTGTCCTGCCGATTTGTTTTTCCAAGCATGTTTGAATCATGCGTTGGTAGGTGGCACCAGTGTTTTTAAGCCCAAAAGGCATAGTGTTGAAACAGAAAGGCCCGCACGTGGTGATGAGCACCATTGCGGCCTGGTCGGACTCCTTCTTTTTAATCTGATGGTATCTAGAGTAGGCATCGAGGAAACACAACGAGTCGTGTCCCGCGGTCGCATAATTGATCTGGTCAATGCAGGGAAACCGGAAAGGGTCTGTAGGGCTAGCTGTATTGAGGTCTTTGAAATCAACACAAATGCGCCAAGATTTATCCTTTTTCGGCATCATGACCAAGTTGGCTAGCCAATCCGGGTGTTTGATTTCTCTGATGAACCCGGCCTTAAGTAGTTTGGCTAGTTCCTCTCCCATAGCTTGTCGTTTGGGTTCGGAAAATCGCCGCAGCGTTTGCATGACTGGCTTGAAACTTTTGATTATGTTGAGGCTGTGTTCGGCCAGTCTGCATGGGATCGCGGGCATGTCCGAAGAGTGCCAAGCAAAGATATCCCAGTTTTCACGTAGGAACGCGCGTAAGGCGGCGTCTATCGTTGGATCCAGCTATGCTCCGATGGAAGCTGTTTTATTAGGAACCGCCGGGTGCACTTGAAATTTAACTATTTCATCTACTGGCTTGAAAGAGGTGGATTTAGATCTCTTGTCGAGGATCACATCATCCTTGTCCACCGTGGATCTTAGGGTTGTTAGTTCATCACTATGGGGAGCCCCAGTACTCTTGGTTGAGAAGAAGGATGGATCGTTGACAATGGTTGTTGATTCTCGTGCCTTGAATGAAGTGACGATCAAGAGCACGTACCCACTGCCGATGATCAATGACTTGTTTGACCAGCTGCAAGGAGCTAAAGTATTCTCCAAGATCGATCCGCAATCAGGATACCACCAGTTGAAGATCTAACAACATGATATACCTAAGACAACTTTCACCACAACGTACGGGTTATATGAGTATATGGTTATGTCATTTGGATTGACAAACGCCCCTGCCTATTTTATGAGCATGATGAATAAGGTGTTCATGGAGTTCTTGGACAAGTTTGTCGTGGTGTTCATTGATGATATCTTGGTATACTCAAAGAATGAAGACGAACATAAGGAGCATTTGCGGTTAGTTCTCGGGAAGCTCAGGGAACATCAGTTATATGCCAAGTTCAGCAAATGCGAGTTTTGGTTGAAGGAAGTAGGATTTCTTGGACATGTTATATCAGGAGAAGGTATAGAAGTGGATCCTACCAAGGTTCAGTCAGTTACTGAGTGGTTGGCACCCACCTCAGTTGGAGATCCGCAGTTTCCTTGGACTCACGGGATACTATCGGAGATTCATTGAGAATTTCTCTAAGATTGTGAAGCCTATGACAGAATTGCTGAAGAAGGACATCAAATTCAAATGGACTGAAGACCATGAAGCAAGTTTCCAGGAGTTGAAGAAACATTTGGTTACAGCCCCAGTGCTGATACTGTTGGATATATGCAAGGATTTCCAAGTATATTGCGACGCTTGTCTCTTAGAACTTGGAGGAGTGCTTATGCAGGACGGAAGAGTTGTATCATATGCCTCACAACAACTTTGACTGTATGAGTTGAATTATGCTACACATGATTTGGAGTTAGCAGCGGTAGTTCATGCACTCAAGACCCGGAGACATTTTCTTATCGGAAACCGTTGTGATGTGTACACAGATAATAAGAGTTTGAAGTACATTTTTACACAGAAGGAGCTAAATATCAGACAGAGGAGATGGTTGGAGCTCATAAAGGATTACGATATGAAGTTGCATTATCATCCAGGAAAGGCCAATGTCGTAGCAGACGCTTTGAGCCGGAAGAGGTATCCCAATACCCTCGTAAGTGGAGGATTGACAAACAAGTTGCCGAGATAGAGGAGAGGATGAGCAAGGGAAAAGCCAAAGGTTATCGTGAGGATGAGCATGACACCTTGTGGTTTGAGGACCGTGTTTATGTGCCCAATAATGTAGAAATCAGGAAATTGATACTACAGGAAGCTCACGACTCACCATACTCGATTCACCCCAGAAACACTAAGATGTATTTGGATTTGAAGGTGTGTTTATGGTGGATTGGTATGAAGAAGGATAATGCCGAGTTTGTAGCCGTGTGTGATGTATGTCAGAGAGTGAAGGTAGAACATCAGAAGCCAGCAGGACTACTGCAGCCTATGCCGATACCCGAATGGAAGTGGGATAAGCTTGGCATGGATTTCATCACCGTATTACCTAGAACACGATCGGGATATGATTCTATCTGGGTAGTAGTGGATCGTTTGTCCAAAGTGGCTCACTTTATCCCAGTGAAGACCATCTATACAAGTGCGAAGTTGGCCAGGATATATATGACCAGGATCATATGTCTTCACAGAGTTCCGAGGACCATCGTATCAGATAGAGGGACACGGTTTACTTCAAAGTTTTGGCACCAGCTGCACCAGACTTTGGTTACCAAGCTAGAGTTTAGTACAGCCTTTCATCCGCAGACAGATGGACGGACCGAGAGAGTCAATCAGATTCTAGAGGACATGTTGAGAGCTTGTGTGCTAGATTATGGATCTGGTTGGGATGACAACTTGCCCTACGCAGAGTTCTCATACAATAATAGCTTGTGCGCTAGATTATGGATCTAGTTGGGATGGCACCTTTCAAAGCTTTGTATGGAAGAAGGTGCAGAACACCGTTGATGTGGGATGAAGTTGGAGACCATCAGTTGTTTGGGCCTGATTTGATTAAAGAGTCAGAAGAGAAGGTTAAGTTGATTCGAGATAGACTGAAGGTAGCTCAGTCCAGGCAGAAGAGTTATGCATTCTCGAAACGCAAGGAGGCAGTCTATGAAATCGGAGACATAGCATATCTTCGTGTATCACCTCTGTGAGGAGTAAAACGATTCAGAGTTAAAGGTAAGTTAGCCCAGAGATTTGTAGGACCATACTGAGTTTTGGAATGTATGGGAGAAGTAGCCTACAAGTTGGAATTACCGGAAGGACTGTCCGGGGTTCATGATGAATTCCACGTTTCCCAGCTGAAAAAGTGCCATGCTGAGATGGCCGATATTTTTGTGAGAGATACAGTGCCCCTGCAAGCAATTCAGTTGGATAGTGATCTGACCTACGAGGAGAAACCAGTCAGGATTCTTGAGTTTGCCAGCCGAGTCACACCCAGCAAGGTTATCAAGTTTTGCAAAGTTCAGTGGAGCTACCATACCGAGGATGAAGCCACCTGGGAACGCGAGGATGCTCTACGGAAAGACCACCCACACCTATTCTCTAGCCAACCCGAATCTCGAGGACGAGATTCATCTTAAGGGGGGTAGGTTTGTAACATCCCAAATTTTCAATTTGGAATGTTATACATAGGACATCAAATGCATTCATATTTTATTTTGCATTTTGGGGAGTGATCCTAAAAATCCTAAGCAACTCAAGGACCCACGGAGAGAGTTGGGTATTTTATTGTTTTCATATTTGAAATTTTCTCAAATATTGAAAAGTGGATCATTTTGATTTTCATTATTTTTCTCTCCAAAACTATTTCTAATTAAAAATATATGAGAGGAGATAATATGACTTCTCCAAAATAAATGAAATATTGGAGGAAAAATGTTAAAATCAAATAAATAATTTTATTCACATTTTATTGTTATTTTATTTGAATTATAAAAATATGCGTTTTTCGAAATTGCATTTTTAGGCTAAGAAAATGTTCACTTTGCTCTAAATACTCTATTTAGATGGTGAAAATTGTTTTTGGCATTTTTAGAATTTTTTTATATTTATTTAGGTTTTTCTCGGCTGAATCTGTTTTTTTAAAAGAAGTCAACCGACCTAAACGGGCCGCGCCTGAGCCGGACACCGCCCGCCTGACCTTTATAAGGCAAGGCCGAGGCCGCCCCGAACCCTAGCGACGCCCGTGCCGCCGCCATTGCCGTTGCTTTGCTGCTTGCAGCCTTGCCGCCGGAATCACGCCGGAACCGCCGCCGTTGACCGCTGACCAGTCGGTTTTTTTGGTTAACCCGGTTTATTTTTTTAATTTCCGGTTTATTTTCTTAGATCGGTTTTTCATCGGTTTACTTTATTTAGCGGACGTTCGTCCGTTCGTTCGTTTTGACGAACGTTGTTCGCCGATTAGGTTCAGACAGCGAACGTTCGTTTGTTAGTCTTTTCTTTTTATTTTATTTTTTCGGCCAGGGACCTATCCGCGATTATTTTTATCGTAGATTAGCCCTGATCTTCAAACCCTCGCTGTTTCTTAACCGTTTCTCCAAATGCAGTGAAACCAACGCCAAAATCTTCGTCTCGAGCCCCTATTTTAGTTGAATCAACTTGAACAAGGTTTTGATAATTTAAAATTTGGTTTCAACCAGATTTGAATTCAAACTTCTTTTGACCGTAGTTTCGGTTCCGTAGCTCCGACTCGATTGATTCTTTTTGCAGATCGAATCTCTTCAGTTGAATTTTCAGATTCGATCTTCTTTGAGTTTTACCCGTGATCCTTTGCTTGATTGCTTATGTATGCCATTGTTTGTTTGCGATAGAAGTCCCGGAGTGCGATGCGTGCTACTACAAGTCTCTAGGGTTTGCGGATCGTCAGCAAGGCAAGTAACACATTGATCATACTCTTTTCATACCCAGTTTTATGCATTAGTTACAATCCTCAAACACTGCATGATTAGGATGTGATTAACTTGTGGGGATTGGGAAATAGATGATGAGGTAGAATCTATTACATGTTCTATTACAAAACCCTTGGGAGGTACTTTTACGTTATGCTTATATTGCCATGCTATGCTCGTAGACGTGGATTGGGTTTGAGTGTATCCATGACAGATGTGAGATTGTTAATTAATGGTTTACTTAAGGTGGATACTTAAATAGACATCTGGGTGGATTGGTTGCGGGCACCTGGAGAATCCAGTGTTGTCCTAGGATATCCCAGAGGACCAGTGTGATAATCCTACGGCTCGCCACCCATGCTCAAAGGGATCATAAGCTTATTCATGCTGGAAATTTTCGTGCGCAGCCACAAGCTATTTGGGCTCTAGCATAGTTGAGTATGTTGCATAACCTCTTCCAGTGGTTGGCTAGCAGATGTGGGGGATGTAGGTTGGTACTGTCTACCCAGGGTTAGAGTTATTATACGAAGGCGTGTCTCGGTCATCCATTTCTCAAACACCATGTAGTGCGAGAAATCCAACGGAGGAGATCGAGTCTTGCAGGGAAAAGTGCGCAAACCTCTGCAGAGTGTATAAACTAATCATGGTTAGCCGTGTCCCCGGTTATGGATATCTTGAGTATCTAGTACTTGAATTATTGATTTGATGTCATCACTCTAAATTAATTTGCTGGGTTGATAATTACTTTTTAATTGGGATGAGTTGGAGGAACCTTCTCAATGTTTCAACCACCATGATAGTTAAATAAAATATATTCCTTTGTTTTAGGGAAAAATTAGCTTTTCGCAAAACACTATAACCATAGAGCCTCCACCAACCATATATGCATGTAGTGATAGTATTTATTCTGTTCTTTGCTTTACTGTGTTCTATTGCCAGCATATTCCATGTGCTGACCCATTTCTGGCTGCAACATATCATGTTGCAGACTTTCCAGACGAAGAGTAAGGTGCGCTAGGTCGTTTGTCGTGCACTCAGCTATGCCGTTGGAGTTGATGGACTCACTTTATCTTCCAAGCCTTCCGCTGTTATCTTATTTAGATGGCCTTAAGCCATATTTATTGTAATAAGTTCTCTGTTGAGACTATCGATGTAATAAGTGTGTGATTTCTACTTTGTTATAAGTCCATTCAAGTATTGTGTGTGTCAATATTACCGATCCAGGGATGACACTGAACACAGAGATTTGACCGTCTGAGGTCAGATCGCTACATATATCCTATATTGTTTCTACTAAGTTACTACTGCTATCATTACTATTGCACTTGCTACAAAACTACTGCTATCACTGTTACTATTACCTTTGCTGCTGCTACTAGTATCAAAACTATCATACTACTTTTCTACTGATCACTATGCTGCAGACAATTAATCTCCAGGTGTGGTGGAATTGACAACTCAGCTGCTAATACCTTCAAATATTCTTTGGCTCTCCTTGTGTCGAACCTATAAATTTGGGTTGAATACTCTACCCTCGAAAACTGTTGCGATCCCCTATACTTGTGGGCTATCAAGCATTCATACGCTTGATGTCTTCCTTAGTTAACTCATGCATTTTTAAGATCAATTCAGCATGTTTTTTAGCATCAAAATTAACCTTCTCCGAAGATGGAAGAGGCAACAAATCAATACGTGCACGAGGTAGGAAACCATACACAATTTCAAAAGGGCACATCTTAGTAGTGGAATGCAGCGAACGAGTATAAGCAAATTCAATATGAGGAAAGCATTCTTCCCACATTTTCTTGTTATTCTTCAAAACAACCCTAAGCATAGAAGACAATGTCCTATTGCCTACTTCAGTTTGTCCATCAGTTTAGGGGTGACATGTAGTACTAAAAAGAAGTTTAGTCCCCAACTTAGCCCATAAACATCTCCAAAAGTAGCTAAGAAATTTAGTATCACGATCTGAAACAATAGTATTTGGCACACTATGCAAGTGAAAAATTTCACGAAAGAATAAATCAGAACCATTAGCAGCATCATCACTTTTATGACTTGGTATGAAGTGTGCCATTTTCAAAAATGTATCCACGACAACAAATATGCTATCCGTCCCCTTCATTGTTCGAGGTAATCCTAAAACAAAATCCATAGATATGTCCTCCCAAGGAACACTAGGTACAGGCAAAGGTATATATAAACCACGAGGATTGAGTCGTGACTTAGCTTTTTGACATGTAGTGTAGCGAGCAACAAAACGCTCAACATCCCGTCTCATCTTTGGCAAAAAGAAATGTGTACCAAGTATATCCTCCAGTTTCTTCACGCCAAAATGTCTCATTAATCCTCCTCCATTTGCGTCCTTCAACAATAAAAGACGAACAGAGCTAGATGGAATGCATAGCTTGTTCACACGGAAAACAAATCCATCGTTAATGACGAACTTGTTCCATGTTCTTCATTCTTTACAATTATGCATTACATCTCTAAAATTAACATCATGCACATATTGATCTTTGATGGTCTCCAAACCAAATATTTTAAAGTCAAGTTGTGAAAGCATAGTATAGGGACGAGACAATGCATCAGCAATAACATTTTCTTTACCCTTCTTGTGTTTAATAACATAAGGAAAAGTCTATGAATTCAACCCACGATTCAGTTTGGCTTGACTTTTAATATGTTTCAAAGATTCATGATCAGAATGTATATCAAATTCTTTAGGCCATAAATAATGTTGCCATGTTTCTAAAGTCCGAACAAGAGCATATAATTCTTTATCATAAGTAGAATAGTTCAGACTAGGCCCACTCAATTTTTCAGAAAAGTATGCAACAGGTTTGCCATCTTGTAATAACACACCTCCTAATCCAATTCCACTGGCATCACATTCAGGCTCAAAAGTCTTATTAAAATCAGGAAGTTGGAGTAAAGGAGAATGTGTCAACTTATCTTCAATACCGTGAAGGCTTCTTCCTGTGCGGTACCCCAAAAAAAGGCACATCCTTCTTTGTAAGCCCATTGAGAGGTGCAACAATGGTGCTAAAATCTCTCACAAGACGCCTATAAATCTAGCGAGTCCAGGAAAACTCCTCACTTGTGTGCCTGTTTTGGCCTGCGGCCAACTCTGAATAGCTTCAATCTTGGCTTTATCAACTTCAACTCCTTGTGGAGTAACAACATAGCCAAGAAAAGAGACTTAGTCGGTGCAAAAGGTGCACTTCCCAAGGTTACGAAACAAATGTGCATCACGTAGAGCAATAAAAACAACATGTAAATGTTCCAAATATGGCTCCAAAGATCTAATAATTCAATATATCATCAACATAGACTACCACAAATCGTCCAATGAAAGCACGTAAAACTTCGTTCATTAATCTTATGAAAGTACTAGGTGCATTAGTTAACCCAAAAGGCATGACTAACCACTCATATAATCCAAACTTAGTTTTAAATGTTGATTTCCATTCATCTCCCAATTTCATACGAATTTGATGGTATACACTACGCAAATCAACTTTGGATAATATTCTAGAGCCACTCAATTCATCAAGCAGAGCCACCCAATTCATCAAGCATACCATCTAGCCTAGGAATAGGATGATGATAACGAATAGTAATACTATTAATGCCTCTACAATCAACACACATACGCGACGTACCATCCTTTTTTGGCACTAGTATAATAGGAATCGTGCACCATGCGTGTTTTCTTGTATCTCAGTTGGAATTGGCGGCTGAAGAGAGTGGTGCTGTAGTAGGACGTGTGGGAGTAGAGGATGTATGTGGTGTCCATGATGAATATCGACCTGAAGAAAAATTAGTTCGTGCCAATGCCTGTTGGTCCTGCACTTCACGTTCAGCTTTGCAAGCAAGATGGAATAAATGAGTGATATTATTATACTCCTTATACTCTAGAATGGTCTGGATCTCTTTATTTAATCCACCTATAAAACGTGCAAGCATAGCTTCATTATCCTCAACAATACCACATCTAATCATGCCAGTTTTTGAAGTAATTCATGTTGATAATATGGTGGAACCCAACGAGTACGCATAGCAGTTTTCAACGCAGCCCAAGTAGTATTCAAATCACCAAATAGAAGCAAAACTAGTGAATTCACAAATAGTAGCAGGAACACGTCTATCCTCGGGATATTGTAAGCATGTGAAACGTTGTTCAGTTTCTAACTCCCAAGTAAGATATACATCAGGAATGTATCTTCCCTCAAACGGTGGGATATTCAATTTTAGTTTAGGAATATGGTCATAATCTCATACCTGAGGTGGTGCTGTAGCCCTACCGTTGCGATTATATGCATGAGGTCGACTTGGTGGTGGTGGTGCTGGAGGTTGCACGTAGTTCTGATTTTGATCAACCTCATCCTCGTAATAGTCCTCCACCTCTGTAGTAGCTGCAGGAGCTACAGAAGCATCAACAGGAGTAGCAGCGGCACCAGAATTTTGTCCTGGCTCAAGAGGAACATGGCCCGCTCGGCGGAGGGCTGTTTTGCGACGTGGAGGTGGTTGTTGTTGTTGTAATGTTGTAGCAGATGCAGGTGGTGGTTGTGGAAAACACGCGAGTACTTCATCGAATTTGGCATCCAAATTGGTGTCAATTGTCTTCTAAACATTATCCATCCTCTCCAGTGCCTTTCCAAAGCTGGCCATGATGTCTTCCACTTGTTGACTCAATATTTGCTGAAATTTATCATGAAGCTCCTTCTTCGTCATGTTCTCCCAATCAATCTCGTCGGCTTGTGGTCCTGCCATGGTTAGCAGCAATAGAAAACACACAGGAATATGATCCTACAAACTACTAGAATGTGGCGGTGTGTCACAACTCCGTCAAGCAAATCTGAAATTCTTACTAGTTCTTACCCAACAGCAGGTGGTGATTGGTAACTGTTCTAAAACTCTCAAAGCTTGGATAGATCGATTACCAGGGATAGTCCAACGCACGACGTAGATATATGTGGAGATGGGAAGGCTTATAATATGGTAGCAAAAAGGGTCAACAATTATCCATCCAGAGATGCAAAGTTGAATAAACGCTCAACGACGGTACTGTGCTGGTCCTAGGCTAGACCGTACTAGAGACGCGAGCCTAGAACACTAACAAAATCATGGCACGACACGTAAACAAGGGAAAAGCACATTCTGGGAATTTTTTTGCTCTTTTATTGGGAGCTCTTTTTTTGCGCACTTCTTTTGTGAAAAATCACTATAATGGCGAGTTTCTTTAAACTCTTTTCAAGTCAAATTGATAAGACAGGCATGATATTTTTTCCTGGAAATCAGGGCAGCGACGACGAAAAAGTGCGACAAAAAATCACTATGATGGCGAGTGTCATAAAACGCTCCCTTGGAACTAAAAATAGGATAGGAGAAAATATTTCCGATCACTAAAATTTTGGCCTAAAAAATGCCCGGGGGTCTCCAGACTCTTATTTTTTTGAAACCTACTCAGGCAAGGAAACAAGAATCGGAAAATAGATGGATCTCGAAAACAGACCTAATATGAAAAGAACTCAGATTGGTGGTGGATATATGGTGGTATGATATGGCGGCGGCGGTGGTATATGGCAGCAATGGTATGATATGGCAACAGTGGTGGTATATGGCAGCATCGATGAAGATGGTGCGGCGGCGGCCTGACAAATTGTGACAGAACTCGAAAATCTAAAGGACCAGACGCTAAGACCAGCAACTAGACACGACGATGCAACCGCAAATTCAACAAAGCAAAACCCTAAAAAGATTATGCAAAGGCTCAAATTGGTCCCGGTATGATGAACTAACCCTAATATTTTTTTGTGGCTTTTTCGTGGACTATAGGTATGAACAACAAACTCGATCTAAACTACGAAAAACTGTAAAATCTCATCGAGCAACCTGGAAATCTGATACCACTTGATAGAGGCTAAGGTGTCCCGTGTTTCGATGAGATGGTGGCTATCGTTTTTGATGGAGTAGACTTTAACAATCCAACTACGAACGTGCGAGGAAGTCGCGCCTTAGCAATCACTAAACCAACTCTGAGAGGTTATTGACCACGCGCGGAGCACTATCAACCTGGCCACAAAGATCTATTTCCTGCAAGCAAACGAAGAACAAGCAAGAAACTAAAATTGCAATCTGGATATTGCGAATTAAAGAGGAAAGCTTTATTGATCAAGTGGGCTTGTGTGACGTCTTAGTCTGTTCGTTGAACTCAAACGAAATATGCGAAGTTGCAGCTATGGAAAACTTTTAATCTAAACAAAATCCAAAGTCTAAATGATGCCCTAAGGGCTATATACATGGAGAAAGAGGGGGAAATTTAGTGGCCCTTGGAGGAGGGGTCCGAAACCAACCCTAACTCTAAAAACAGCCTATAATCAAGTATTTCGAAATTACATGGGCCTGGCCCAATATAAGGAGACGCAGCACCTAGAATAGCCTCTGGACGAAATTTATGAAGTGACATCTTTTATATTTCGTCCAAGGCTTCATGCACTCATTATTGTGGATTCAAAGTACTGGAATCATCACTTGTAACTCCGTTCTTATTCCCCTTGCGCATGCTATCATCTTCATGCTTGAACTTGCTCCAAGGTTCATCTTTCTTGTCCAAGCTAGGCCCTTCATTTGTAAGCAAAACACATGTATCCAATTTAGGTAGCATCATATTCTCATGAACATTAGAATCATTACTAAGAAATGGAAGTTCCTGGTAATTCAATTGGCGTGTGCGAGCTCTAGTAATTGGTCCTGTATGTATAGCAGCAGTGATTGTGGGTGTAACAATGGCATTGATGTCCTCATCATCCTCCCCTTCGTGAAATGTAGTTGTCCTCGACGGAAGCTCATCTTCCTCACCCAAATAAGGATTCAAATCTGCAATGTAAAAAGTAGGACTAACCCCAAAATCTGCAGGCAGCTCAAGTTTATATGCGTTATCATTTAGTTTCTCTAACACCTTAAAAGGACCATCAGAACGTGGCATTAGCTTTGATTTGTGCAAATTAGGAAATTTATCCTTACGCAAATGTAACTGAGGGAGTCCCGGATTAGGGGGTGTCCGGATTGCCGGACTACCATCACCGGCCGGACTATCATCGGCCGGACTATCATCATCAACCGGACTCCAAGACTATGAAGATACAAGATTGAAGACTTCACCCCGTGTCCGGATGGGACTTTCCTTGGCATGGAAGGCAAGCTTGGCGATACGGATATGTAGATCTCCTACCATTGTAACCGACACTATGTAACCCTAGCCCTCTCCGGTGTCTATATAAACAGGATGGCTTTAGTCCGTAGGACTACAATCACAACAACCCTTACAATCATACCATAGGCTAGCTTCTAGGGTTTAGCCTCCTTGATCTCGTGGTAGATCCACTCTTGTAAACATCCACAATATCAATATCAATCAAGCAGGGACGAGGGTTTTACCTCCATCAAGAGGGCCCGAACACAGGTAAACATCGTGTCCCTTGTCTCTGTTACCATCCGCCTAGACGCACGATTCGGGACCCCTACCGAGATCCGCGGTTTGACACCGACATTGGTGCTTTCTTTGAGAGTTCCTACGTGCCGTTACCGATAGGAAGGATGCCTCCTCCCATCTTCAAGGACGGTATTTTAGCCAAAGGAGCCTTGGCGCCGGCCAAACTATCCGGCTAGGTGGTTTTCTTATGACCGCCCGGTCCGCCATCGCCGACAACGACCTCTCAAGTCGTCAAAAGCAATTTTCACGTCAGCTCGAATTAGCGGCGGCTGGATCAATAGAGCTCTCGTCCGTAAGCGAGCTCTTGGATCGCATCGCCGCCACAGGAGTCGCCATGCAGACTACGATCAGATTGGGCTTAAACCGATCTAAGAGAAATTAACTCTCCCGGGTCACCCACCACGTTGCAGTGCTAGAGGAACAATGCGGCGGCGCTTCTCCTGTATTGAAAACTAGTCATGTCCGGATCCCGAACCCCCATGCGGATTCAGCGGAGGGGCGGGCTTCGATCAAACACTGAACTTAAAGTCGGGCATCGGACCGGACTTCGTTGGACAACGTCCAAATCCAAGCTTCAAAATTGGAAACTTCTTGGCCTTGAGCCTTGAGATGGGTAGGGTTCGGACTTAGTTCCACCCACCGCCCGGACATATGCGATCTAACTCTAATTCGGCAAGAGCCCGCCGAGGCAATTACATCACTCTTGGGCGATTCCTCCTGGTTATGGGCGGGATAAAGGACTGCCGAGAGGAAAATGCAATCTCGGTCTTACGCAATAATTGCACGGACAAGGGAATCCTAAAAAGCCATAAGTCGCCGCGACATTACACGCTTTGCTGACTTGGAGACCATCGTACAAAAATCTTGTGCGATGGAGAGCGCTGAAAACCGAAAGTAAATTTTGGGATAATCCGGTCCGAATACATCCCTAGTCCGGAACCAAAGGGTGCATCATTATCAAGCACTGGCTGAATACCAAAAACCAAAACCCCTAAAAGTGCGGAACCGTCTGGGAGGGCTGGCTAAGCGGACCTGCAAAATTCATATACAGAGGCGCCACTCCAACTCATAGCCTTGAGCATGTTGGATACTACGGCAGGTGGCCAAAAGTGGCAAAGAGCTTCTAGCTTCAGAATCCCAGCCCAGCAACACCAGTATGGTGTTAACAGTCTTCGAGACTTTCGCATCCAATAACATGCGAAAACGACAACTCCATAAACTTGCGAAGTCTACCAAGTAGCAACAATAAATCCATGGGTGACACGGCTATTACCTTCAATGCCCGTTGGCGAACCTAAATTCGAACTGCCCGAGCACCGGCCGCATTGGTCCTCGGCCCGATAGTAGGCGGCTTTCGCCTTACTAAGGTACTCATGGATGGCGGCAGCGGACTAAACCTCATCTATGAGGAAACCCTCCAAAAAATGAAATAGACTGGAACCGCATTGAGCGAAGCAGCACAACTTTTAGAGGAATAATCCCCAGCCGGGAAGCATGCTGCACAGGAAAAATCACGCTGGACATAGTGTTCGGCTCGCCGGACAATTACAGGTCCGAGGAGGTCACATTTCAAGTGGCTCCATTCAGCAGCGGATGTCGGTGTACTAGAGTAGGGATACCCTAGTATCCCGAACTCGTGCACGGGCAGTCGCAGCACCCCGCGGCAAGGCTCGCCTAGTGATCGCCAAGGTCCTCCGCGGCTCCTTTGGAGCCGTTCAGGAACAAAGTATTCAAGACCCCGGCAAGAGGAGCTTGCCGGGAAGGCCACTCAGGGCACGAAGGAAACAAGACCCCGGCAAGAGAAGCTTGCCGGGAAGGCTTGGTGAGCGACAAGCTCCCAAGCGCGACAAGGATTCAGCCGCGGCAAGGTGCTTACCGCGGCAGGCAACCTCTCTTCATCTCCGCTCCGGCTCATCCGTAGCGATGTCGCCGTGGGGCTACTCCGAACGCAGCGTGTCAAAGGCTGTCTTGCGGCCAGCGGGAGCAGCGATAAGCGGTCTTGACAAGCTTGCCATTGTGGCAAGCGGTGGTGCCTTGACGGTCCTGTTGCCTGTTTTGGCGGCGAGGGGCGGGCATTATTGTTCTTGTCCCTTGCCGTCGAGTTAGGTATATACCGTACCTTTGTACAAGTCGGTGCACCAGCCACAGTTTTCCCATTTTTGCCCTCGTCTACGTTGCCACCTGTGGTGACCCCTTGAGCCTATAAAAGGAGGCCCACATGCAACGTAGAAAGGGTTCGGCTCCGTTCGATTCATTCGACTCACTCGAGACTACACGCACTCAAGCTAGGTCTTGTAGCTCTCATTGCTCCCTAGCAAGAACACAATACAATCAACCAAGCAGCAGTAGGAGTATTATCTCTCCGGAGAGCTCCGAAGCTGGGTAAAACTGCTCGTGTGCATCGCCTCGATCTGCACTTTGTGCAATCTCCGCCCCCCTCCGAACCACAAGGGACTCGGTCCGCCAGGTCCCATAGGTGTTCGAGGGTCACGATCAGCTTCCCCGACATCTTTGGCGCGCCAGGTAGGGGGCGTCGAGGCTGTGTGAACCTGATCCAGCGGTCACACGAGCAACTTCATCATCACCTTCATCAACATGCCACCGAAGAAGAAGGCTTTGGCGGCAGCGAGCCGTCGCGTCGAACCCACCACCACGGGCTGGACGAGTGGTGGGGAAGACGGGCGGAGGAACCGCGTCGTCGAGGGAGCCCACGATGCTGCCAAGTCCAAGGACAAAGGCGGCGCGAGACCTCGGCGTCCGGATCGCACCGTGTCCATCTCGGGAGTAGCGGGACCGACAGCGTCATGGTGCTCGCAGCGCCATCGCTTCGTTGGATCAAGGCCAAGCTGGAGGATCCGAGGCCCTCGAGACCAGCATGCACACCGGCATGCTGATGCAACGATCTGATAATCGCAGGCGGGATGCTGCTCTTTCTAACTTGGTTAGAAGTCCGAGCACATCCTATTCCTCGCACCGCACGCCATTGCCACCCACCACTCCAGCGGAAGCCTTGGCGAGCTCAAGCGCTTCTAGACTACCACGCAGCGGCCGACAAGGTCGGCGAATGGAGGGCCACCATCGAGCCTCATCGGCCGCCAACGGCGACACTCCATGACAACCGGCGCATCCTTGCCGTGGCGAGGCGACAAGGCACGAGCGGTGGCGGCGAAACCTATGGGGGTGCAACCCATGCACTCCCCATCCGAAGGCCAAGATCACCAGCTCCTCGGATCCACCTCGGCGGCTTCTCCACGCGTCGCCGGATCCACGAGCTCGCCGTGATCAGCGCCAAGTTCTTCAAACGACAACAAGAAGGCGCTTCGAACTCGCGCCGCGCGCGAAGAAAGCGTGGCGTCAATCCGACCAGCGGCGCTGGGCCCATTGTCGACATGCAAGCGCCGAGAGAACAGGTGACTTGCCGTGCAGCGGTAGGTTGCCCTGCGTTCACTCATGAGCTGCGGCAAGTCCGGTGGCCCGGCAAGAAAAACTTCAAGCCAGATGTGCGGAGAAGTATGATGGCGGGACACACCCATCGGAGTTCCTCGGCATCTACACCATTGCGGTGCGAGCTGCGGGGGCGAGATGACAAGATCCTCGCCAACTACTTCCGGCTGGTACTCAAGCCAAATGTCAGATCTTGGCTCATGCACTTGCGGACAGTTCCATATCTTCTTGGGCAGATCTGTGCCATCGGTTTGTCGGTGCCTTCACGGCGGCCACAAGCCTCATGGCTAAGAGAGTGACCTTCACCTGCTCGCCGGAAGGAAGGAGAGTCCTGCGCAAGTTCATCCGGAGATTGATCGTGTGCACTACAACATCCAGATGTCCACCCCTTGCCCTTGGTGATCGGCGCGTTTCATCGAACGTCTTGGAACCGCAGGATGAGGAGAAATGGCGATGTGCAAAGTCAGGGCGTCGGCGAGCTATATGCCTTGGCCGACAAATGTGCACGTCTTTGAAGAAGGAAGAAGACTCGGGAGAGAATGTGGAAGCAGGATCGGCGGTGAGGAGACCGCCCGGCAAGAGGGCCGGTGGCGGAACAACGAAAGAAGAAGAGCAAAGAGGTACTAGTTTTCGAGCAGTTCGACAGCGGAGGTGGCACCAAGAAGGCTAAGGTTGGTGGCTCCGGCAAGGAGGTTGTTGCCGACACCGACCGCCCAGTGTGGCGGCCGCCGACAAGCAGAGACAGCTCCAACAGACAAGATCTTGTAAGATTCACCGCACCAAGGGCCATGACCTCGAGCTGCAAAAAAGTCGAGCAGCTTGTTGAACTCTGAAGGCTGAGTACGGCTGGCGAGACAAGGAGAAGGCCGGGGAAGGTGATGGGGCAGCTAGCAAGAAGAGACCCGGCCGGGGAGGACGCCGCGGCAAGGCCAAGCAGCGGCAAGGAGACAGACCTCCCCGTGGCCGCGACAAGGATGAAGACGAAGATGATGATGAAGATATGGAAGACTATGAGGCTGATGAGCAGGAGTTTCAGAAAGCAACATAGGTTCTCTGCGTTGACGGTGGTGCTTCTCTGCATACCTCACACCGCCAACTCAAGCAATGGATGCGGGAGGTTAATGCAGCAGAACCATCAGTAGAGTCACGTAGACCTTTGAAGTGGTCCAGCACGCCTATAATTTTTGATATTGAGGACCACCCTGATCGCATAACTGCGGTCGGGTGTTTGCCGATGTTGGTCTCACCAACTATCCGCAACCTCAAGGTCACCAAGATGTTAGTTGACAGCGGGGCCGACTTAAATCTGATCTCCTCCGCAGTGCTCCAGAAGCTTCAGATCCCTGACAGCGAGCTCGAGGAGACTGGCACGTTCCAAGGAATCAACCCAGGAAGGAGCAAGCCCAAGGGGAAGATCACGCTGCCGGTAACATTTGGCAGCGAGCTAAACTTCAGGACTGAGAGGGTCACATTTGACGTCGCTGATTTCCCATTACCCTACAATGGGATACTTGGCCGTCCAGCACTTGCCAAATTCATGGCAGCCTCTCATTATGCATACAATCTGCTAAAGATGCCCGGCCCGATAAGTGTCATTTCTGTTCATGGCGACAAGAAAGATGCTCTTATCTGCGCCGACAAGATTTACCGGGATGCAGCAGCTGCGACAGATAGCAAATCACTTGCCGCTGAAGCTCCCGGGGGGAAGAAGAAGACCAAGCCCGGCAAGAGCTCTGATGCCCACTCCGGCAAGCGCACCTCTTCACAGTGCTGCGCTACCATCGAGGACGCACCATCGAGCTCCACCGGCAAGTGCAAGAAGATGACGGCTGCTCCACCGAAGACCAAGAAGGTGTCCGCCAAGGAGGACGGCACTGGTGGTACCTTCACCATCAGTGCCACGCTTGACCCTAAATAGGAAGGCGAGCTCGTTGCTTTCCTGCGGGCGAATGTCGATGTGTTTGCATGGCAACCGTCTGACATCCCCGGTGTTCCCAGGAAGGTAATTGAGCACCACCTAGCTGTCTGTCCTCATGCGCAGCCTGTCAAGCAAAAAGTCAGGAAGCAGGCAGTGGAGCGCCAAGAGTTCATTGCAGAAGAGATCAAGAAGTTGGAAGCAGCAGGCCTTGTTAGAGGAGTGCTCCATCCCACGTGGTTAGCCAATCCGGTGGTTATGCATAAGGCAAATGGGAAATGGAGACTTTGTATTGACTTCACGGATGTTAATAAAGCTTGTCCCAAAGATCCATTTCCCTTGCCACGTATCGACCAGATTGTTGACTCCACGGCTGGATGTGATTTGCTTTCATTTCTTGATGCATATTCAGGATATCATCAGATCTTCTGGCGAAGAGAATGAAGAAAACCGCATTCATTACACCATGTGGCACATCTTTGTTTTCATACGGATGCCTTTTGGTTTGAAGAATGCTGGTTCAACGTTTGCAAGAGTGGTCCACGGCGCTTTTGAGCCCCAAATGCACAGAAATGTAGAAGCCTACATGGATGACATAGTGGTCAAGAGCAAGGACAAAGCAACTCTGGTTCAAGATTTGGATGAGACCTTTGCAAATTTGCGCATGATCAACCTCAAGCTCAACCCCGAGAAGTGCGTGTTTGGAGTTCCTTCCGGCAAGCTTCTCGGGTTCTTCGTATCTCAGAGGGGAATTGAAGCCAACACCGACAAGATTAAGGCCATTGAGCAGATTGAAGAACCAAAGCGCGTCAAGGATGTATGAAGACTTGCCGGTTGTGTGGCTGCCCTCAGCAGGTTTATCTCTAGATCTGCTGAGCGCGCCCTGCCATATTTCAAGATTTTGAAAAAGGCAGGTCCAATGAAATGGACTCCCGAAGCGGAGGCTGCGCTGCAGGACTTAAAGAGGTACCTGTCCTCCACTCCAATACTTGTCGCACCTAGGCCACAAGAGAAGTTGCTGCTATACATAGCGGCAACCAATCAAGTGGTTAGTGCTGCGTTAGTAGCGGAAAGGGAGGCGGATGATGAGCCGGCAACCGAGGCAGATGCATCCAGCGACAAGCAGGGGGCTTCGCCGTCAAGCTCTGGTCCCAACAAGGACGGATCTGCGCAGGATTGCGAGAAGATTCGGAAAAGGATGGTGCAGCGCCCAGTGTACTATGTCAGTTCCCTTCTGCAGGGGGCTAGATCAAGGTACTCTGGTGTGCAGAAACTGCTTTTCGGCCTCCTCATGGCCTCGAGAAAGCTGCGCCATTACTTCCAAGCACACGAGATAATAGTTGTCACTCGCTTTCCGCTGAAAAGGATATTGCAAAATCCGAAGCAACGAGGCAGGATTGTCGGTGGGCACTCGGAACTATCAAGCATTGGCCTCAAGTTTGAAAGCACTTCAACAATCCAAAGCGAGCACCTTGGCAGAATTTATAGCAGAGTGGGCGTAGCGCAAGATGAAGAAATTCGAGCGAGCATCCCGTCAAGGTAGCAAGTAAAGAGTGGCTGATGTATTTTGATGGTGCCTTCTCGCTGCAAAGGCGCCCGGTGCGGCGTCTTGCTTATCGCACCCACCGGAGAGAACCTCAAATACATAGTCCAAATGCACTTTCCCAAGGAGCAAGCAACAAATAATACTGCAGAGTATGAAGGTTTGCTTGCCGGTCTCAGGATTGCAGTGGACCTTGGGATCAGGAAGCTTGTTGTCAGGGGAGACTCGCAGCTTGTCGTCCGCCAAGTAAACAAAGATTATCAGAGTCCATTTATGGAAGCCTATGTTGATGAAGTGAGAAAGCTAGAAGAACACTTTGAAGGCCTGCAAATGGAACATGTTCCAAGAGCTCAGAATGATATTGCTGATGGCCTGTCAAAGTGCGCCGCACTCAAGATACCTGTGGAACTAGGAATTTTTGTGCTCAAGCTGACTCAACCAACTGTAACACCATCAACTGGACAGAACAAAAAGAGGAAGTTGGTTTCTGATGACTACTTTCCGGCAGAGCTCCCTGAAGCCGCCGCCAAGAAGGTCCCAAAAATCAACACAGATATCGCTGAGGAGCAGTCTGCCCCGACAAGCCCTAGGGTTTGTATCGTTGGAGCAGACGCTCCCGACAAGTTTTGCTCCGGCAAGCTTGCCGGGGATCATCAAGCTCCGGCTGAGCCGCCGGTTCTTGCCGTAGAAGCTGATGTTGCCGCAGCGGCAGATGTGCCTTTAGTCCTAGTTGTCAATCCACAAGCTCCAACATGGGCACAGCAGATCGTCCATTTCCTTCAGACAGGAGAACTTCCCGAAGAGCAAGAAGAAGCGGAAAGAGTATCCCAGCAGTCAAGTATGTACCAGTTTGTTGACAACATCACTGCATGAAGAAGACTCAACGGTGTGAAATTGAAGTGTATTTGCGGGAAGATGGACGAAGCTGTTGGCGAGATACACGGAGGCATATGTAGTCACCACATTGGCGCAAGAGCACTTGCCGGCAAAGCTTTCGGCAAGGTTTCTTCTGGCGGAAGCCCTCCGGATGCAACCGCACAAGTAACCAAGTGTGAAGCGTGCAGTTCCATTCAAAGCAGATACACCAGCCAGCTCAAGCTCTCGAGACGATCCCTTTATCTGGCCATTTTTGTCCTGGGGGCTCGACATCCTCGGCCCCTTCCCCGAGCTGTCGGGGCTTTGAGTACTTATGCGTTGCAATCGACAAGTTCACAAAGTGGCGGAAGTGGAAGCGATGAGGAAGGTGACAGACAAAAGTAGTCAAGTTCTTGGTCAATTGTTTGCCGTTTTGGGATACCTAATCGGATCATCACCGACAACGACACACAATTCACGAGTCGCACCTTCATGCAATACGTCCAAGATCTTGGCGCCAATATCTGCTTTGCTTCTATTGCTCATCCAAGGAGCAACGGTCAAGCAGAGAGGGCAAACACTGAAGTGCTGCGAGGACTCAAGACCAGAACTTTCGACGAGGCAAGAAAGCGGAAGAAGCTGGATCGAGGAGCTGCCGGTGGTTCTTTGGTCGATCAGGACGACGCCAAATCGAGCCACTAGACAGACACCTTTTGCTCTAGTCTATGGAGCAGAGGCAGTTCTCCCCACGGAACTCGTATACGGGTCACCTCGAGTGCTCGCTTATGATGAGCTTGAGCAAGAGCAGCTGCGACAAGATGACGCACTGCTCCTTGAGGAGGATCGTCTTTAGGCCGCTGTACGAGCTGCTCGTTACCAGCAAGCTTTGCGTCGCTACCATAGCCGCAAAGTTCGTGCTAGAAGCTTCGAGGAAGGCGACCTTGTTCTTCAGCGCGTTCAATCCGCCAAGAATTCCAACAAGTTGACGCCAAAGTGGGAAGGCCCTTATCGGGTGAAACGAGTCACTAGGCCTGGCGCTGTCCGCCTTGAGACCGAAGATGGCGTTACGGTGAGCAACTCCTGGAATATAGAGCATCTTCGTAAGTTTTACCCATAGGGCGCGGTTGCCGGAACCCGTTCCGGCAACCACCCTTTTGTAGAAGTCTTGCCGCTGTTGCATGTAATCCTTTGTACAAACCCGGGCGCAGACCCCGTGCATCAGTAAAGCTCATGTGTTGCGCACAACTTGTCAAATGCATGCTTTCATCATCCTTTATGCATGTGCTAACTAACATTTTGTGCAGCATCCACACCCGGTAAGAAATAACGAGCCACTAAGCTCCATGACTTTATTTTCTCTTCTTTCTTCTCACAAGAAAGGAAGGTTTCTTCGCCCACAAGTTAGCCGGGGGGGAAGGAGAAGATAATGCTGTGGGCCACCAAGTGTCGCTCGAGGAAGTATCGCCTTGCCGGAGAGCAAACAACAGAAAGGCTAAGTTGCCAAAGTTTGAGCAATCAGTTTTTAAATTTTTAAGTTATCTTCCTCGAACGATAGTCCTTTATATGGAAAACCTGTGCTTGAAGGAACCAACTTCATGGCTGGTTTGCGCCTTACTTTGTTTCGAGTCCGCTCAACAACTTAAGTGAGCTGCAACCAGTTGCGACAAGGTTGCTTATCGGATGGCATCGCCGCCAGAAGCTCTTGACGTTCGCACTCGGCTTCATGCAAAGGTGCCAGCCGACAAGTTCCCTAGGCGTGAGGGCACAAACATATAAAGGAAGAAATCGAGTAAAGGAAATAACATTGCGATCATTTGCCTAAGATAGAGTATATTACAAAATGACTTGTCGTGAGATCTAATAAATTGTTCTCTGAACATGTCTGCAGCGACAAGGAAAAGATAAACTTGGTGGCCTAGTCTCTGTGATCGCCATCAACCCTCTTCACTCCGCTCACCCTGTCCACAATGGGTGTGACAAGGACCTTGAGTGCTTCAACGTCGGCGATCGTGGCGGGGACTTGAGGGCGTTGGCGAAGCGCCTTTGGATTGCGGAAGGCCACCTTCATCAGCACCTTACGAAGAGCCCCTGCACATATTTGGCGCGACTTCGTCGGCCAGCTGCTGGGATCTCCTCCGGAGCATTTGGAGAGCCGTCAACACACTCTTGAAGAAACGAGCTGAGCTTGGCGCTGGGCTGGAGATGCTCGTCGGTGGAGTACCGAGATCCACCATCCCCATCTCCATCAGCTCCTTGTCAATGGCGGCGGCGGTATCCACAGGCCCTCCGTCCGATTGCATCACATTCTCTTTGAAGGTGTTGTGGGCGTTTGTGGCATTCGCTTGACAACTCCTCGTTGGCCTTGATCTTCTCCAACAAACCCACTTCCCGCTCCTTGGCGCCGTCCAGCATCTCCGTCAGGGTGGACAGCTTCAGCTCGAGATCTGCCTTTGAGTCCTTGGTGGCGTCGAGCTCTTTGATCTTCTCGGCGAGAGCGACCCTGCAACTTCGCCAAGTGTAGGCGTCCTTCTCGGCGCTTCGTGCTTCAGCGCGGTGACCTCCTCGCCGCTCTTACGGAGGTGGCCTCCAGCTACGTCACCCTCGTCTCTAACTCCTTCTTGGCGGCCTCGCAGCGTCCTTTGCCTCCTTGAGTGCTCCGCCAATTGATTGCTCGGCGGCGACAAAGATCTTCCTCATAGCTGTCGAGGTTGATCTTCCGCTCGCGCCGGCTTCGCCTTCTTCTTGAGATAGCTTCGCCCGGCAAGTCTTTGCTGCTCCTCGACTTGGCCTTCTCGAGAATGAAGGTCGTGTGCTCTTCGGAGAGTTGCTCGCGCTTCGCTATGTCCCGGAGAGTTTCTTTGTTGGCGCGCGGAGCTCTTCTAGCGTTTCTCCATGTCAGCTCCGCCCTTGCGACAAGTGCTTCGCTGGACTCCAGCTTAGCTTGTCGGCGCTGAGCGACATCAGCTTCCTCTCAGCTGCTCCTCCTCGGACTTCGCACTGCTGCTGCTTGGCGCGTCAACCAGCGACAGCCAGCGGAGGCGAGCAGCTCCTCGTTGAAGGTCTCCCCTCGACCGGCGCCACAGGCTCGGCGCCCATGGAAGCTTGATGAAGACACCGTCGGCGGCCTTGAGATGGGCGCGGGTGGGGCTCTTGAACTGGTGCTGCATCGGTGGCGGAGGATCGGTGGTCGGCGTGGCGCTGGCGCTCCTGCGACCTCGAAGTGCGTCGGTCGATCGCGAGACCCCTCCGAGCCGCTGCGCCCGGCCTTGGCGGCCTCCTCGCCCGGCAGACCCATCGGTGCCGGCCTCTTCCTCCATGTTGGCGGCATCGTCATTGTTGCCTTGCGCTCCCTCCTCGCCCGGCAACCTCGGTCTCCATCGGCTCTCCGTGAGATGGATCGATGATCGAGAAAAAGAAAGGACAGATCAAGCAAATGTTGAAAAGAAGAACAGAAGAAAAGGAACCCAAGGGAAATTTTCAAGCAAGAAGATTACCTGCGATGGGATCTACAGCCGCGGTCTCCACCACCGGAGGATCGCCGGCGCTGCCCCTTGTCGGAGAAGCATCCCTCGTCGGAGAGGCCTCCCTTGCGGAGGCGCTCCCTTGCGGAGAATTCTCCTTGGCGGCGTGGTCGGCGAGACAGAACTTCAGGAGTGACTTCCGGGGCCTCCTGATGAGGCTGCTCTGCTCCTACACAAATCAACAAGTCAGATACCAATGAAGAAGGAGCACCCATGCGCACCTAACCATAAGAAATGAACCAAATACTTACGCTAGGGGCTGTGCTGGGGGCTGCTCTGAGGAAGGGTTGCCGGGTCCGGCAAGGGAGTCTCAGACAGCGCCTCCCGTGCATGCAGGGGGATCGTCTTCGATGACAACCACGGAGTCTTGGCTCTCATCAGCGCCCTCGAGCCAGCGTCTGAAGAAGGAAAGGGTTCAGAATGAAGCAAGTCGAGATGCAAGACAAAGCAGCAAATTGAAGAATTACAAGTCTGGCGACAAGATCTTACTCTTCTTCCTCTTCCTCGGGCTGAGGCGGAGAAGTCAAGTCCGCTCCACCTCCGGTGCGGACAGCTGGAAGAGTGGGCTCCCTCGGGCGCTTGGCGGGTGCGGGAGCCGTGGTTCGAAGGCCCGCTCCGGTTCTTTGTGGCAGCGTGAGGCGCTCCTGCGGCTTGAGCTTGTCATGGTGGAAGCGCGTCGGCGCAGCGAGCGGCTGCTGGCCCGTCTGCCGCCCGCCACTTCCCGGTCTTGCGGAGGCGCCTTCTTGGCGGAGCTGCGGGATCCTCTGCGCCAAGCTACGGAAGATGGAGGCGCGTCCCGGCAGGCTCGTTCGGCTCAACGCCGGGCTCGGCCTGCTCCTCGCCGGCAAACTCCTCTCGATCGGCAAGGCTTGCCGCCTCGGCTACTGCTGCCTCCTCCACAGTGAACCCAAACACGCCCGGTATAGCAGCAGCTATCGCCTCCTCCAACCTTGTGGCAATCTGCGCCATCTCTTGCTCGGTGGTGTCGGCGGGTGAGCAACCTCTTGCTTTCGTCGGCGCGGATCGGCACCTCTTCAAGCTGTCGAAGAACTGCGCGCGATGTCGTCGGAAGGCTCTTGCCGAGGTTGGAGCGATCCCATGGGAATCGCACAAAGGGCATCATAAGCGCTGATGCGGTCAGAGAAGAATTGTTGCACAAAGGCGACCCCCTCGGCAACATGAACCATTGGGGTGGTCGGGGTCATGCTTGAATAACTCTAGCAGCATGGCGTCCAACTCCAAGACAGTGAAGTTCAATTGAGGCCAGGCGCAACCTCATGATATCTGCTGGGTTTTGGAACTCCCAAGCAGGCCTCCTCCTCTCTTGCGGGGAAGCGATCGTGGCGAAGGAAATCTCGCCAAGCTGCGCCTCTGGTGAGCCAGCAAGCTGAGGCGCAAGATTAGGTCTGACTATCTTCAACCTAGCATCCTCGGCGCCAAGTTGCTCCAATCGTTGCCGCGCACTATGGGAGTTTAAGCGAGAGGCAAGTAAAGGCTGTGGGTCCTCCTCTACAATCCAACACCAATCGGCTCTCCACTCTTCCCATTTGCTCTGGAGCTCTCCTTCAAGTCTGAATCTTTCTTGCCCATCTGGAGATCCAAGCAATCCCTCCGACAAGTGGCTCTCCTCTCTCTCTCAGGGGCATGAAGAGTGGCGGAAAAAGGGCTACATTAGGGTGGACTCCGACAAAGTTCTCGAGAGGTGTGCGAAAACTGCCATTGTCGAGAAACGGCGTTGGGGTGAAATCAAGGAGGCGAAACCCGTAGGTATTCTTGACATCGGAGAAGAATTCGGAAAAGTGAGGCGAGCCCGATGATGAAAAGCGCGAAGAAGGATACCAGCGAAACCTTCGGATATGGCGGCGGAGATCACCCTCGTCTTGTGGGTGCGCCCGCGTCTCCGTCGACGACAGAAGAGGTAATCGCCTCCGCAGCTCTTTGCGTCGGCTGGGGGGTCGAAGAGGCCCGCTCATGCGCAGCACCAGCGAGCCGCTGCGCCTCGGCCGACTTCCGCCTTTCCCTTATCGGCTTCCGAGCCATGGCGGGCGGTGGAGAAGTCGGCGGCGTTGATGGCGTTGATGGCGATGAAGCGAGCGTCGCTCTCTTTGGACTTGAGAAGAAGGGGGAAGCGCGGTGGTTTTACGATGTGACAGCAATGGCGGTGGGGCGTCCTGCCCTAATTCCTCTATTTATAAGGAGGAGAGGGCGGACGTTCCGCTTTCAATTAAAAGCCCCGATCTCTCCCACGACACCACGTCCGGGCGTGCCATTACGTGGGGGATGTGGTGGGTCGGCGAAATATGGCGTGATCTGAACCGCGGCGTGCCCGTGCCTTTGTTTTGGGCTGGCCCATGAGCTCGGCGCCGTGTGTGTGAACCGGGGCTCACTGTCGATTGTACTAGGTAGGGTACCCTAGTATCCCGAACTTCGTGCCGCGAGTCGCGCGACACCAGCGGCAAGGCTTCGCCAAGGTCCTCCATGGCTCCTTTGGAGCCGTTCGAACAAAGTATTCAAGACCCGGCAAGAGGAGCTTGCGGGAAGGCCCCTCAGGGGCATGAAGGAAACAAGACCCGGCAAGAGAAGCTTGCCGGGAAGGCTGGTGGCGACAAGCTCCGGCGCGACAAGGATTCAGCCCGGCAAGGTGCTTGCCGCGGCGAGCAACCTCTCTTCATCTCCGCTCCAGCTCATCCGTAGCGTGTCGCCCGTGGGGCTACTCCGAGCAGCGTGTCGAAGGGCTGTCTGCGGCCAGCGAGGAAACAGCGATAGCGGTCTTGACAAGCTTACCATCGTGGCAAGCGGTGGTGCACCAGCGGTCCTGTTGCCTTTGTTTACGCGCGAGGGGCGGGCATTATTGTTCTTGTCCCTTGCCGTCGAGTTAGGTATATGCTTTATTCCTTTGTACAAGTCGGTGCACCAGCTACAGTTTTCCCATTTTTGCCCTCGTCTACGTTGCCACCTGTGGTGACCCCTTGAGCCTATAAAAGGAGGCCCATGTGCAACGTAGAAAGGGTTCGGCTCCGTTCGATTCATTCGAGTCACTCGAGACTACACGCACTCAAGCTAGGTCTTGTAGCTCTCATTGCTCCCTAGCAAGAACACAATGCAATCAACCAAGCAGCTGTAGGAGTATTATCTCTCCGGAGAGCTCCGAAGCTGGGTAAAACTGCTGATGTGCATCGCCTCGATCTGCTCTTTGTGCAATCTCCGCCCCCCTCCGAACCACAAGGGACTCGGTCCGCCAGGTCCCATAGGTGTTCGAGGGTCACAATCAGCTTCCCCGACAGCGGATATCATGCTTTATTAGGACGAGAGGCATTCACAATTTTTCAAGCTATACCCCATTATGGGTACATGAAGCTTAAAATTCCCGGTCCCAACGGAATTATCACTCTCGCTAGTGATCCGAACATAGCACTCAGCGCGAAAATAAGACAGCCGCACTAGCCCTCGAGGCACTATCAAAGCCCTAGCTGCCGAGGAACTCACCGCCTTCGCTCTCACGGTGAATAGGGGCGATGTGATACTCGATAAGAGATCCAAGTCCACCTACTTTAAACCAGCAGATGAAATAGTAAAATTCCAGGTCCACCGCGGACCCCATGAAGGCGGCCTCCATCGGGCACAATTGAACCCCGATGTAGGCGCCGCCTTGCGAAATTCGCCGGAAAATTGTGACATTTTGCACGCACCCTTCGGATATGCCGAAATCCCCCATGATTGGCGGAACACAGCCTAAACATCCTAAAAGATTCAAGCCGATCAAACAGGCTCTTGACGATTTTCGAACCCAAAAGACAGGCAATGGGAGAAGAGCTAGCCAAACTATTGAAGCGGATTCATCAGAGACATCAAGCACCGGATTGGCTAGCAAACTTGGTAATGGTACCAAGAAGGACAAATCATGGCGCCTATGTGTCGATTTCAAAGACCTAAATAAGGCCTGCCCAAAGGATCCCTTCCCCTCCCGCATCGACCAAATCATCGATGCTACCACGGACACGATTCATTGTGCTTCACGGGCGCATACTCCGGCTATCATCAAATCAAGATGGCGAAGCGGATCAAGCCATAGCGGCATTCATTACTCCATATGGACCATTACGCTTCAACACGATGCCCGCCGGACTTAAAACGCCGGCGCAACATATCAGCGCATGATTCGGACATGTCGGCTACCGGATCGGCAAAACAGTAGAGGCATACATGGGCGGCGTAGTCGTCAAAACTAAACTCGTCGAAACTCTAGTAGGCGACTTGAGGCTCACATTCGACAACCTCGGAGCATATGACATCAAGCTGAATCCGGAAAAATGTGTTTTTGGCGTACCGGTGGAAAGCTGCTGGGCTTCATCGTATCCGGTAGAGGAATTGAAGCAAACCCAGCCAAGATCCGAGCTCTGTCACAGCTAGATATCCCAAAGACCTCAAGCAAATACAAAATTGACCGGATGCGTGGCGGCTCTAAGCCGCTTTATCTCCGTCTAGGAGAAAGGCATTACCCTCTATCGCCTCCTCGGTAGCGCACGAACACCAGTGGGCGGATGCTGCCACCGCGGACTCGAAGAAATAAAGGCCATATTGGCAACAAATCCGGTCTGGCTGCGCCCAACACTGGCGAACCAATGTTGTTATACATCGCAGCTACGCATCAAGTTGTAAGCGCGGTACTCGTCGTCGAGCGAAAGCGAAGGGCATAAATTCCTTCTTCAAAAACCAGTATACTACGTATCCCTTTGTGTTAACCCCTGCAAGTCCGTTACCGCACTATCGGAAGATAGCATCGCGGTGTTCATGGCATCCGGAAGCTCCGACACTACTTTCAAGAGTGTTCGATAACGGTGGCCTCTGAAGTACCACTTAGCGACATTATAAACAACTGACGCGAGCGGGCAGGATTGCAAAATGGGCCATTGAGCTCTTACCATTTGATATATCTTACAAACCTCGCGAGCTATAAAGTCACAAGTTTTGGCTGACTTTGTCGCTGAATGGACGGCCGAACTCCCTAAAGAATCGGCGCATACTCCAATTGGATTATGCACTTGACGGCTCTAAAATGTTAGCGGATGGGGGCTGGCGTCATATTAGCGTCCCGACCGGAGACACAGATCCAATCGTGCTTCAGATAATGTACACGGACTCCAACAACGCAGCTGAATCGAGGCCCTTTTACACGGTCTCCGGATGGCAATCTCCATGGGCATTCAAGCGCCTAGAGGTGCGCGGGGACTCAAACCTCGCAATATCCCAAATAAGCGGAGACTTTGGCGCCAAAGATCCGAAAATGGCAGCATATCATAGCGCTGTCCTAAAATGTCAGCCGGTTGAAGGACTTGAATTCCATCCGTAGCGGGATAATAACCAAGCAGCCGACGTCTTGGCACGCATTGGCGCAAAACGCGACGCTGTCCCTCCTAACATCTTCACAGGCGGCTCTTCAAGCCATCCGTACTATGGGAAGAGGAGTCGGAACTAACAATCCGGAACAAGCCGCACCAACGGCGATCCAGCCGATGACATAACACCTTCCGCCCACGACATAATGGCAGTAATTGCCCGTGGACAGAACCATTCCTCGCCTACTTGCTTGGCGGGAGCTTCCAAGACCAAAATGAGGCCCGCTGCATTGTCCGCGATCTAAAGCCTACAAGGTCTATGAGGAGAACTTTATAAGAAAAGCACAACGGAGTCCTTCAAAGGTGTATCTCCGAAGAGGAAGGGCGAAACCTCTGGCTGAAATTCATGCGGACTAGGCGGACACCACGCCGCAGCTCGGGCCCTTGTAGGAAAGGCATTCCGTACAGGATTTTCTTGGCCGACGGCTCGGCGGATGCTCGGGACTTAGTCCAAAGATCGTCGGTTGTCGCTCTTTGCTAATCGAGCCATATGCCACCCGCCCTCAAAACTATACCAATTACCGGCGTTCGCGGTGCAGGGGCTTGACATGGTTGGACCACTTAAAGGGGGAACCCACAAGCAAAGGTACCTATTGGTCATGGTGGATAAATTCACCAAATGGATAGAGGCCAAGCCGGTTAAAGCGGCGAGTCCGGACCAGTGATAGACTTTATATCCGGGGTAGTACACTGTTATGGTGTCCCCACAGCATCATCACCAATAACGGCACGAACTTCACCGCCGATGAGGTTAAATCATGGTGCAAAAATATGGGCATCAAGCTCGATTACGCTTGATCTATCATCCTCAAACCAGCGGTCAAGTGGAGCGAGCAAATGGTCTAATAATGAGCGGCATCAAACCCGGACTAGTGCGGTCCCTTACGAAATCGACACACCTTTGGGTAGAGGAGCTCGACTCCGTAGACTGGGGGCTGCGGACAACGCCTAACCGTACTACGGATTCACACCATTTTTATGGTATCGACGCGAAGCAGTTTTGCCTGCGACATCATTCATGACTCACCTCGAGTGCGCATGTACGAAGAAAAGAAGCCGAGTTGGATCGGCGGGACAGCTTGGACACATTGGAGGAAAAGCGCGGCGTCGCCAAGGCTCGTTCCGCATTCTATCAACAGCAGGCTCGAAGATACCAAAGCGAGAAATGCGGGCCAAGACTTACAATGTTGGCGAACTGGTTCTCGCTGCGGACAAGAAAAAGGACAAGCTCAAGCCCAAATGGGAAGGCCCCTTCATCATCGATCAAGTCTGACGGCGGAGCGTCACCGTCTCTGAAATGCATCGGATAACCGACTCGAGGCGAACCCATGGAGCGCAGCCCGCCTCGGCGATTCTATGCCTAGCGTCGGACTAAGAGTTCGTCCCCTTCCCCCGTCCAAATTTTTTTTCTATTATTTCAGCTGCCTTTTGTTTATCTTTTTCTTCTCAACCCTATTCATCCAAGCCTTAAAGGGCTTTACCCGCGCAACGTTCGCGCGCAATTGATGTGCTACCCGCACTCATTATACCTGGGGGCTTCTTTACCAGAAGCTTAATTATACGGGCTTCATGCTCAGCACATGTGTCAAGCCTACACATGTACCTTTTATTCACCATTATATGCATCGATATGAATTAAGTTTTGGCCAAGCTGGGTTGCCTGGCTCCTGTGCTTACCCCTATGTTCCCGATTGTTCGGCTAGGAGGTAAAGGAGCACCTCTGCGATTATTCTTGCTGGTCAGCCGGATGTGTACCTCAGACTGGGTGAAGCCGAAAGCTAAGCGTTCTTAAGGGAATATTTGGTCGGTGACTTAAAAGATGATTTTTATCCACTTATTTATCTGCCCCAGATGTTTTTTTTTTTTTTTGAGTCGGACATGCACTTTAGGGCATGCCACCCCAATGAAAGGAACCCTTAATGGAACTATTCTCCACGGAAGATGTTTCTTACTAACCATGTAATATAACATAACTAGTTGGGCACTTATGCGATAAAGCACCGATGACCCCTACGCCTGGTCTCCATGCATACCCGGTTGTTTCATAACCGAGAAGGTATTCGGACACACTCCGGACTATAGGGTCCCGAGGTTGAAGCGAAAAGGTCGGCAAAGACAAGCGATCTACAATCCGGCTAGAAGGCATTTTGTATGTCATTTTATAATACATTGTCAAATCGGTGATTGTATTCTTCCTCAATCCCGTCTAACAGGTTGTCTAATTTACAGTCCTGTTGGAAAAATTTATGACCAACTCCACTTGGCGTATACTAAACTCACAGGATCTCCTTCCCATCGGGCCCCACAGTCCGACTTGACCATGTGGTTGGGATCCGCCTTCTTGTACAGCGTCTTCACCATGGCCGAGGCCTCCACGCACCTTGCCGGCAGGCGAAATCTTCCATACATGGAAGCGCTGCCGCACTCCCTGCAGCTTCTCCATAGCTCCCCAAGACCCTCGGGTATGGAGAAGGCTGGCCATAACGCTGGGCGGCGCCGCTCATAGCCTGCCGAACTCGTTCGATCAGTTGTAACAATTCGGGAAGTTTATCACCCGTTGTTACGGGCATCTCCTCCGCAGGGCGACCTATGAGCATACCTATAGATATATTCTGTCAGATTGACTTCCTCGCCGAACTCTTCTTTTCAAAGGAGTTCGCTCAAGAACTTACTATATATGCCGCGACGAAGCCGTTGATTCTCCTTACCCGAGCCCGACAGCTTGGCCCGAACGCCTTTCAACTCTTCTCCAAGCTGAGCATGGGCATCCTGGAGCTTGTTCCTTTCATGCTGCACCTTATGCAGCACCCTCTCGCCGGCCTTTAGTTGGCGCAGAAGTTCTTGCCTGTCCGGATCTTGTCCGGCAGCACCTGCAATGTCATTTTTTAGACTTGCGCAACGGCCAAGCGCTACTTATCTTTCTAAAAATAATGCGTTACCAGGAGAGGTCCTTGTGTTTCCTCCTGCGCCAGAAAATGCGGCCTCAAGTTGGGCCTTGGACTCTTGCAACTCCTGAGACAGTCGGGTATTCTTCTCGGTAAGATCCTGCATTTCATATGATCCCTAAATCAGTTAATATAACTACTTTAAGTCTCGGGGGCTACTGGCATAGACAACTATTAAATTCTCTTACCCGTATGTCTTTTACATACTGCTCCGTGGCTCTGGTAAAACTATCTTGAGCAGCATGAAGGTGCGCGTCCCCCGTGTTAAAGGCATTCAACGCCTCGGGGGAGAAGCACGTGTCACGAAATACTGTCCGGCGGCGCCTGTGATTCAGGGCACTCTCCACCTCAGACTTGGTGGTGGACAGTCTTTTGGCATCCTCCATCGGAGGAACGTCCGGCTCGCGCCTTGCGCTCGCCTCCCCCTCCTGACCGGGTGCGGGAGCCCGGCTGGTAGAGGTTGGATTGACAACTTCCACGCCTGCAGTCCGGCAGACGCTTTTTTCCCTATAAAAGTCATGAGCACTCAAAACACTTCCTAGGAACGTTGCTCTAAACATAATGAATTGTGAGCTACACCTTTGCGGCGACGTTTCAGTCCGCGCCGTGCTCCTCTTCCGCCTACCGGTCCGAACTGGCCCTTGTTGGTCAGCCACCGCGGGCTCGGCTTCTCGCCCTAGGGGCGCCTCCTGCACAGCGCCATCATATATGGTGGTTAGAAATAAGCAAGGAAGGAATGATGGTATCAGGGCTTCAGCCGCAATTACCTGGGAAGCCGGATATAGCCCAGGATAGTCTGCCGTGATGGCGACTAAAACGTTGTCCATGCTAAGCTGGTGGAACACCCCATCGATTAGCTCCACCTTTATGTCCAGATCCTCTTCGGAGGACGGATCCCAGGATCTCTCTGGATCCTCAGGCTGAGGAGCCGGACTCAGCATTCCCTCCACAGTCCGGCGCAGTTCCTGCGTCGAAAGAAGAACACAATGTAAGAAACTTAAGTTTCGAAAGGCACGGGTCGGACACGCTGAGTGTTCGCTTACCCAAGGCCGGGGATTGTTCATGGAAAACCCATTTAACGGGTTCGTCGAAGGAAATCCTCCTTCTCCCCTTATACAGGCGGACAAGATCGTCACCGGATCTTTGGCGATTCCGACCCCTTTGCGGCCATGACGGGTGGCATCGTCCTCCCGTTGAAATCCCACATTAGGTGGCCTGTATTGTAGTGGCTGCACCCCCCGCGTAATGCATGTTGCCATGACTCCAATCATGGTCAACCGGGCATGGGCCAGTAACCTTATTCCGCCCATCAGATAATGGACGCTCTTGTCTTCCTCCAGTCGGGGGCTCCACGGACGCCAACTAAGGCGTTTCTTCAGAGGAGCATTGCTGAACTCTGGGAGGCCGATCCGAATAGGGTCCGGCAGCGGAGCGTCTTCTATAGAAAACCATTCCGAAGGCCAGTCTTCGGGCGCCTTCTTAGGGGTTCCGGATGGATATCCAGTCCCGGCAATGCGCCATATTTCGGCGCCGCCCACTTGATATATGGACCCCTCGTGAGAGCAGGGTACAAGGCAAAACAACCTCTTCCACAGCGTGAAGTGGGGCTCGACGCCCAAGAAAAGCTCGCACAGAGCTACGTAACCCGCAATATGCAGGATTGAGGCGGGCGTAAGGTGCTGAAGCTGGAGCCCGTAGAACTCCAGGAGCCAGCGGAGGAATGGATGTACAGAAATCCGAGCCCCTTATCGATAGGGGACGAAGCATACCGCTCCCCTTTGTTGTGATTAGGGTAACCTCGCTTGCTTCCCACCTTTGTAGGTGGCTAGCCCGGCTCGAACCGGAACCATGAAGGCGGAGGAGATATCCCCCATTTGGAGCTTCACCAGCTCGTTGCGGAGCAGAGCATCTCCTCCAATCTCTCGGCAAAGGGCCGGAGCGCGAGAAGAGGAGCCGCGTTGAGGGTCCATGATGGAATGGATTCTTGGTCGGCGCTCCGATGAGTATTTGCGAGAGGAAGATGGTGATTTGGATCTGGATTCTTTCCTCCCTTATAGGCAGATTGTTCGCACAACTAGGGGTAAACGTAAAAGACACCTGGCTTTTCACATTCGCACGACGCGTGGAAGAAGGCCATTATTGGGCGTGGAAGCCGAGATGCACAACATTGATGAGGAAGCGGACACCTTTCGGCGGTACATGGAACTTAAAGGAGAACCCGCTTGCAGCGCGAAGACTACGCATCATTTGGAATTATCGTCATTGAAGCCTGGTTGGGGGAGCTCTTGAGGAGTCCCGGATTAGGGGTGTCCGGATTGCGGACTACCATCATCGGCCGGACTATCATCGGTCGGACTATCATCATCAACGGACTCCAAGACTATGAAGATACAAGATTGAAGACTTCACCCGTGTCCGGATGGGAATTTCCTTGGCGTGGAAGGCAAGCTTGGCGTCACGGATATGTAGATCTCCTACCATTGTAACCGACTCTATGTAACCCTAGCCCTCTCCGGTGTCTATATAAACCGGATGGCTTTAGTCCGTGGGACTACAATCACAACAACCCTTACAATCATACCATAGGCTAGCTTCTAGGGTTTAGCCTCCTTGATCTCGTGGTAGATCCACTCTTGTATACATCCACAATATCAATATCAATCAAGCGGGGCGTAGGGTTTTACCTCCATCAAGAGGGCCCGAACACAGGTAAACATCATGTCCCTTGTCTCCTGTTACCATCCGCCTAGACGCACAGTTCGGGACCCCCTACCCGAGATCCGCCGGTTTTGACACCGACAGTAACCAAACAAGATCTCCAGGTGGAAGCACAACATGTTTTCTACCTTTATCTCCAGCAAGTTTATATTTAGCATTCATACGCTCAATGTTTTCCTTAGTTAACTCATGCATTTTTAAGATCAATTTAGCATGTTGTTTAGCATCAAAATTAACCTTCTTAGAGGATGGAAGAGGCAACAAATCAATAGTTGCACGAGGTAGCAAAGCATACACAATTTCAAAATGGCACATCTTAGTAGTAGAATGCAGCGAATGATTATAAGCAAATTTAATATGAGGCAAGCATTCTTCCCACATTTTCTTGTTATTCTTCAAAATAGCCCTAAGCTTATTAGACAATGTCGTATTGACTACTTCAGTTGTCCATCAGTTTGGGGGTGACATGTATTACTAAAAATCAGTTTAGTCCCCAACTTAACCCACAAACATCTCCAAAAGTGGCTAAGTAATTTAGTACCATGATCAGAAACAATAGTATTTGGCACACCATGCAAGGGAATAATTTCACGAAAGAATAAATCAGCAACATTGCTTTTATGACTTGGTATGAAGTGTGAGGTTTTCGAAAATCTATCAACGACAACAAATATGGTATCCCTCGCCTTTTTTGTTCGAGGTAATCCTAAAACAAAATCCATTGATATATCCTTCCAAGGAACATTAGGTAAAGGCATAGACATATATAAACCATGAGGATTGAGTCGTGACTTAGCTTTTTGACATGTAGTGCAGCGAGCAACAAAACGCTCAACATCCCGTCTCATCTTTGGCAAAAAATGTGTAGCAAGTATATCCTATGTTTTCTTCACGCCAAAATGTCCCATTAATCCTCCTCCATGCACCTCCTACAACAACAAAAGACGAACGGAGCTAGCTGGAATGCATAGCTTTTTAGCACGGAACACAAATCCATCATTAATGATGAACTTGTTCCATGTTCTTCCTTCTTTACAATTCTGCATTACATCTCTAAAATCAGCATCATGCACATATTGGTCTTTGATGGTCTCCAAAACAAATATTTTAAAATCAAGTTGTGAAAGCATAGTATAGCCACGAGACAATGCATCAGCAATTACATTTTATTTACCCTTCTTGTGTTTAATAACATAAGGAAAAGTTTGTATGAATTCAACCCTTTTAGCATGTCTACAAGTCAGTTGGCTTGAATTTTAATATGTTTTGAAAGATTCATGGTCAGAATGTATAACAAATTCTTTAGGCCATAAATAATGTTGCCATGTTTCTAAAGTCTGAACAATAGCATATAATTCTTTATCATAAGTAGAATAGTTCAGACTAGGCCCACTCAATTTTTCAGAAAAGTATGCAACATGTTGCCATCTTGTAATAACACACTTCCTAATCCTATTCTACTAGCATCACATTCAAGCTCAAAAGTCTTATTCAGAGCAGGAAGTTGGAGTAAAGGAGCATGTGTCAACTTATCTTTCAATACTGTGAAGGCTTCTTCCTGTGCGGTACCCCCCAAAAAGGCACATCCTTCTTTGTAAGCTCATTGAGAGGTGCAACAATGGTGCTGAAATCTCTCACAAAATGCCTATAGAATCGAGCGAGGCCAAGAAAACTCCTCAATTGTGTGAACGTTTTGGGCCGCGGCCAACTCTCAATAGCTTCAATCTTGGCTTAATCAACTTCAATTCCTTGTGGAGTAACAACATAGCCAAAAAAATATACTCGGTCGGTGCATTAGTATAATAGGAACAACACAAGGACTAAGAAATTCGCGTATATAACCTTTGTCGAGTAGCTCCTGTACTTTACGCATAATCTCCTTCATCTCCTTTGGATTGGTAATGTATGGTGCACAGTTGGGTAGTGATGCATCGGGAATTAAGTCAATCTGATGCTCAATCCCTCGAATAGGTGGTAATCCCGGTGGCACGTCTTGTGGAAAGACGTCTGCAAACTCCTGCCAAATGTTAGTGGTAGCAGGAGGCAAAGAGGAAGGCACGTCCTCGAATGAAAATAATGTCTCTTTGCACACAAAAGCATAGCAAACAGATTTGCTACAATATAGATCATCAATATCATATTTGGTGGCAAGTAAACAACCACTTTTCAATTGAATTTCAGAAGCAACACTAGGTGGTTTATTATTAGGTTTCATTTGTTTCTCAAATTCTTTTGCCACTATCTGATTTTCACTCTTATTTTGCTCCTGTTTTTCTTTACTAGCTCGATTAATATCATCTTTCAAATGGAATTAGGAGTCATAGGAAGCAAAGTAATATGTTTATCCTTATGAACAAGAGTATAGTGATTGTTTCTACCATGGTGTACATAATTTTTATCGAATTGCCATGGTCTACCAATAATAAGGAACATGCTTGCTTGGATACCACATCAAAAATAAACAAAATCAGCATATGTAGCGATACTAAAATGCACACGAACAGTATGTGTTACCTTAACCATGCCGCTGTTGTTGAACCATCGGATGTAGTAAGGATGTGGATGTGGTCTTGTGGTGAGACATAGCTTCTCCACCATCTCCATGCTAGCCAACTTGTTGCAACTCCCTCCATCTATGATGATGCGGACAGAACGTTCCTTCACAACTCCCTTTGTACTCTAATCATGAGTTTACTAGAGATCACCCAAATCTCATAGACTGCGACGTTTACAGTCGGACTCATATAGGTGTGTTCTTTCAAGAATGCTCTTTAGGACAACATCTTTGCTATCGACAGCCGTCATAAACACACTAAGGCATGTTGCCAACCTACCTTACAGCTGTTTGAGAGTTATGCATCTTCACTTAGAGAGGTTTTACAAAATAATCTCCGCAGTCAAACCACTAGCTTCTTCTTCCCAGATCCTAATTCGCGGGATCTCCGATCACATAGTTTGGGTTATCACTATGGTGTAAGACTCATGGGTCTCATACCCATCTCCCTTGATGCACTTTCTATCACATTACGTGATAGTCCCTTCGTAAAGGGATCTGCTAGGTTTTTGTCTGTTGGAATATACGTAACAGTAATTAGTCCAGAGTTTCTCAATTTCCTGATAGACTTCAATCGTCTGCAAACGTGTCTTGATGACTTCGCGTTATACTTAGAACTGTTAACCATAGCAATCACTCTTTGATTGTCACAGTTCATGGGGATGGCCAGTAAAGGTTTCTCAAGCACCGGAAGTCCATCAAGAGCTCATGCAACCTTTCTGCCTCAGCAATGGCTATATCTAAAGCAGTAAGTTGTGCTTCCATGGTTGACCTCATGAATATGGTCTATTTACAAGACCTCCATGACACTGCGCCACCTCTAAGAAGAAATGCCTATCCACTTGCTGCGTAGAGCTCATCAACACCCGATATCTAGTTCGAGTCACTGTATCCTTCAAGCACATCAGGGTTCCCTGAATAATGAATCACATAGCTCATCGTACCGTTCAGATAGTGCATGACCCATTCAAGTGCATGCCAATGATCATTTCCCGGGTTTGACATGAACCTGCTCACAGCAAAAGAGATATCATGCCTCGTTGCGCTTGCAAGGTACATGAGTGAACCGACAATTGGAGAGTACCTCAATTAATATCTCGCTATTTTCTTGTTCTTACGTAGAGTCACGCTAGGACCATAAGGCGTTGGAGAAGTCTTGCTATCAATAAAACCGAAACAGCTCAAGGCCTTCTCAACATAGTGTGATTGTGTTAGTGTAGTCCCACTTAATGAGCTTAATGTTCAGGATCACATCAGCTTCTCCCAGATCTTTCATACCAAAACACTTTGATAGAAAAGACTTGACCTCATTTACCACAATCATGCTTGTACCAAAAATCAGTATGTCTTCAACATACAAGCACAAAATGACACTATCGCCCCCACCATGGCGGTATTATAGCACCAATCGGCCTCATTAATGACAAAGCCCACAGAAATCTGAGTTCTGTCGAACTTATCGTGCCATTGCTTAGGTGCTTGTTTTGGCCCATACAAAGATTTTAACAGTTTGCACACCTTTGTCTCTTCACCTTTCACTACGAATCCATCAGGCTGATCCATATAAATTTCCTCTTCCAACCCTCCGTTAAGGAAATCTATCTTCACGTCCATTTGATGGACAATAAGGCCATAGGAGGCAGCCAAGGAAAGTAGTACATGAATGGTGGTCAGCCTAGCAACAGGTGAATATGTGTCAAGGTAATCTACGCCTTCTTGCTGGGTGTACCCTTTGGCTACAAGTTGTGCCTTGTACTTCCCAATAGTACCAAGCCTTAGCTTCTTCTTAAACACCCACTTACAGCCAACTGTCTTACAACCATATGGTCTCTCAGATAATTACCACGTTCCATTTGAAAGAATCGAGCCCATCTCATTTTGGACAACTTCTTTCCAGTCATCCGCATCAGGAGATCCAAATGCCTCTTCAATGGTCGTAGGAGTATTGTCCACAAGGTACACAATGAAATCATCACCAAAGGATTTCTCAATCATCCGTCTCTTACTCCGTTTAGGAGCTTCATTGTCATCCTTCTCAAGGACTATATCATGTGGTTGTCCAGAATAATCACTTGATGTACTAGATTCAGGAATTATCTCAAAAGATACTCTAGCAGTTGTATGCATATGTTTCATAGGAAACATATTCTCAAAAAATGTTGCATCACGAGATTCCATAGTAGTATCAACATGCATATCAGGTACCTTGGGTTTAACCACTAAAAATCTTTAACCAATGCTACGCTCAGCATAGGCTAGAAAGATACAATCTACTGTCTTTGATCCCAGTTTGCGTTTCTTTGGAATTGGAACATTGACCTTCGCCAAAAATCCCCAAGTGCGCAAATACGAAAGTGATGGTTTTCTCCCAACCCACTCCTCATAAGGTTTTTTTCTTTATTCTTGTTTGGAATTCTATTTAGGACATGACATGAAGCCAACAAAGCCTCCCCCACCATGCCTTAGATAAACCAGCAGTGTCCAACTTGGCATTCACCAAGTCGGTCAGCGTGCGGTTTTTCCTCTCAGCAACCTTGTTCGATTGGGGCGAGTAGGGAGGCATCCTCTCTTGAATAATACCATGTTCCTGACAGAATTCATCAAATATTTTCAGAAAATACTCCCCACCACGATACGACCTAAAACGTTTTATCTTTCTCTCTAATTGATTTTCAACTTCAGCCTTATATGTAACATCCCAAATTTTCAATTTGGAATGTTATACATAGCTCATCATATGCATATCATATTTTATTTGCATTTTGGTTTAGTGATCTTAAAAATCCTAAGCAACTCAAGGACCCACGGAGAGAGTTGGGGATTTTATTATTTTCATATTTGAAATTTTCTCAAATATTGTGAAGTGGATCACTTTGGTTTTAATTCTTTTCAATCCGAAAAATATTTTAATATTAAAATATATGAGAGGAGATAATATGACTTCTCGTAATGAAAGAAATATCGGAGGAAAATGTTAAAATCAAATAAATAATTTTATTTGGATTTTATTTCTATTTTATTTGAATTAGAAAAATATGCATTTCTCAAAATTGCATTTTTAGGCCAAGAAAATGTTCACTAAGTTCTAAATATTTTATTTAGAGGGCGAAAATTATTTTTGGCATTTTTAGAATTTTTTTATATTTCTTTAGAATTTTTGTCGGCGGAAGTTTATTCAAAAAAAGTTTCGGACCGACTGGGCAAATCCACCGGCCGGCTCAAGGCCGTCCCGACCCCGAGCGGAACCCGCTCAAGACGCCCGTCGTCACCGCCTCGGACTCCACTGCCGCCAGCCCCTCCCCCAAGCCACCCGCTCCCTCCCCCTCTTTAAATAGCCACAACCACCGCCCCACATTGCCACCCGCGCCCGCCAAGCAGTCTTGCTTGAGTAGTAGCGCCCGCCCTTGGCCGCCTCGCCCAGCGCCACCCGCGTCCACATCGCTCCGCCTGGTGCCTTGCCTCGCCACAAGAACCCGCCGTCCGCCGAAGTCGCCCTGCCCGCCGGAATCCCGCCGTTGACCTTGTCGGATCCGGCGCCGTTTTTTTTGGTTTTAGGTAAAAGCTGCCGGTTTTCTTAAAAACCCTAGATCAGTTTTATTTTATTTTATTTATTTTAGATCGGTTCAGTTTTTCTTCGGTTTAGTTTTAGCGAGCGTTCGTTCGTTCGTTCATTTTAATGAACGAATTCGCCCGTTTGCCTCTGTTAGCGGACGTTCGTCCGATAGATTTTTCTTTTTCTGTTTATTTTTCGGCCAGGGACCTATCCACGATTATTTTTATTGCAGATTAGCCCCTGATCTTCAAACCATCGTAACTTTTCAACCGTTTGTCCAAATCCAGTGAAACCAATGCCAAAATCTTCGTCTCGAGCTCTCATGGGCACCAACATTCGTTTCAGCACAGCTTTCCATCCTCAAACAAGCGGCCAAGTTGAGCGAGTAAATCAAATCCTTGAAGATATGCTCAGGGCTTGTGTCATTTCTTTCGGTATGAAGTGGGAAGATTGTCTTCCATATGCCGAGTTCTCCTACAACAACAGCTTCCAAGCGAGTTGGGCAAGGCCCCATTCGAAATTCTCTATGGCGAAAGTGTCGTACTCCTCTCAATTGGTGCGAGGCAGGTGAACGCCAACTTCTTGGCAATGACTTGATCCGTAGCGTAAGAAATGTGCCAAGTCATTCGTGAGAATCTCAAAGCAGCGCAATCGCGTCGGAAGAGCTATTATGATGATAAGCACCGTGATGTGGCTTTTGAAATCGGAGACCATGTCTACCTCCGCGTCTCTCAATGAAAGGTACTCGCCGCCGGTATCAAAGGGAAGCTTGCCCCTAGATCGTGGGTCCTTTCAAGATCATTGGCAAAAGAGGCGATCTCGCCTATCAACTTGAGCTTCCATCCAACTTTGCAAGCGTGCACGATGTGTTTCACGTGTCACAGCTTCGCAAGTGCTTCAAGACTCCTGAACGCACTATCAACTTCGAAGAGATTGACCTTCAAGAAGATCTCTCTTATCATGAGCACCCGTTGCTATTCTTGAGGAAACCGAGCGCAAGACTGCAACAAGTCAATCAAATTCCTGAAAGTGAAGTGGTCACACCATTCCGACCGAGAAGCTACACGGGCGCGAGGATCACCTCCGCTCTGAATATCCGGAGTTCTTTCAGGTCCTAGATCTCGGGACGAGATCCTCTTGTAGTGGTGGAGTGTTGTAACACCCTAAGTAACTTTCCATCTTTGTAACTCCAACTCTTGCCATTTTCGGCATTGATATATGATATTCCCTCCGTGGTTGGGTTTTTCTTCATTTTGCATTTTGTCCATGTCATGCATTTTATATTATGTCATCATGTGCATCGCATTTGCATACGTGTTCCTCTCATGATTCCGAGCATTTTTCCCGTTGTCCGTTTTGCAATCCGGCACTCCTATCTCCCCCGGCGGCCCCTTTTACGTTTTTCCGTGTGCGGGTATTAAACTTTCTCGAAATGGACCGAGGTTTGTCTAGTGGCCTTGGTATACCACCCAGAGACCACCGGTCAAGTTTGGTCATTTGGAGCTCGTTTGGTACTCCAACGGTGAACCGACTCTCAAAGGCCTCTTTTAAGTTGCAGTCAACACCCCTTCAAAACAGCCCAATAACCCATCTAAGTCACTTCCATGCTCTCCGTCGTTCGATCACGATCGCGTGGCCGAAAACTACACCTCATTTGGACTCTCCTAGCTCCCTCTATGCCTATTTAAGCAAACCCCCCTCAAAATCCGGATCATTCCCCTAACCCTAGCCCGCTCCTCTCTCGCCGCGGACGTGTCCGATTCGGGCCGGACGCGTCCGCCCGCCGCCGCGCCAACTGGAGAACGCCACGTAGCACCGACCGCCGCCTCCGCCGCCCGCCCGCTGAGCCTCGCCGACCCTCCGGGCCCAGATCGCCTCCCGCCGCCTCGGCCCCGGCGCCGCCGCCCGGGCGAAGGCCGCCGCCATGGGCGCCCGCCGCTTCGCTCGCCGCCCGTGGCGGCTTCGCCCTACGCCGCGCCGTCGACCACCACGCGCACCACCGGATCGGCCGGCTCGCCGCCTCCGCCGTCGCCATCGGCTCGGCCACGGCCACCACCGCCCCGCGGCGCCGCCTCCTCCTCGCCCGGCTCGCCGGAGCTCGCGCCCACAGCGCCGCCCGCCCGATCCGATCCGGCGGCCAGATCCGGCCTCGGGACGCGCGCGCCCGTTGACCTCTCTCCCCTCCCTTGTTTTTTCTAAGTCTTGATATATTTGTTATTTTGTTGCATTTTCGAAGTGGTATATCTTTGCATCTGTAGATCCATTTTGCGCGTATAATATGTCAAAATGTTCGCCTCGAAGAGTAGATCATTTCATATCATTGCATCATTTTCATTTGAGCTCATCTTGATGCCCGAAATGCTGTTGGAAGAGTGCTATGTGATGTTAGTTTCTGTTTCTTAACAGAACTTGCACTTTTGTTATTTTTGCCATGATTATTGTGTGCATCCTATGAATTTGAGTCCTACATGTGTTTTGAAATATGCCAGGCCATCTTTCTAGGGGTATATGCCATGTATTTTTTTGATCCATGTGGTGACTAGCACAAGCATTCAAAGTAGGTGTCCTGATGTTGCTGATTTCAGCCCTGTTTAGCTGATTTTTGATGCCATGTTAACTTGATGATACCGAGAGATCCATGCATATTTTGAGATACTTCAGTAAGGATGTTTTGTAAAACATGTCTTTATTTATCCATCCATGCCCTTGCTTGCAATTATGGAGTGCCATAGCTTGAGTCAATCGAGCTCTACTTTTGCTATCAAATGTTTCCTGGCAGATTGTATACATGTTATTCAATTTTGCCAAGCTTGTTGTGGTTGATCCGTGTATGCTATGTTATTGTTCTTGCCATGTATGTCTTCTATGACATGTCTTCTTGATGTACGTATGCTTAGTTTATCATTTAAGGCTCTGTAGTGAGCGCATTGAGCTTTTAAACATGCCTACTCGTTATCAGTTTTTGACATGCCATGTTGCTGAATCTGTTAACGAAACTTTCAATATTGACATGGGTGTTACTATATTTTCTAGTCCTTTTTGGCTTATGGTCAGTAAGGTACTTTTGTTCTATGCTTTGGGTAGATTCATGCCATGCCATGTTTTGCTATTTTAAGTTCCTGTAGCATGTAGTTTTGCTGCTCTGAACATTGCAACCTGATGCAGTTTTTGCCATGTCCAGCCTGATATTTTGTGCACTTTTGCCATGCTTGTTTGAACCTGTTGTGATGTGAACTAGCCGTAGCTCAGTGCTCATCTTTTGTCGAGCATCTTGTGTAGATCACTGCCATGTACTTTGTTGATACGTTTGGGTGCAGTAGCTTAATTATTTGTTGCTTGCTAAGTGGCATCATGCTGTTAATGGCAGATTTGTGCCATTCTTGTTTTGCTTGTCATTTCCAAACCGTGCATCCGATTCGGTGATCTTTATATCGATTTCAACGAAATCATCTCATCTTTCCAGTGGCATACTTGGTTTGCCAAGTTGATGCCTGGTTCATCATTTACCTTCCGGAGCGCACATAAGCATTGCATATCACATCTCGCATATCATGTCATGTTTTGCATCATGTTGATTGTGCATTGCACCGTGATTTATTGTGGTTCCTTTGTTTGTGTTGTTGCTTTGGGTAGAGCCGGGAGACGAGTACGTGAACGAGGAACCTGTTGAGAATGCTTTCGAGGATCAAGCTTTCGACAACTCTGAGAACACTGCAGGCAAGATGACCATACCCTCGAAATCACTTCTATCTTTGCTATGCTAGTTGCTCGCTCTTTTGCTATGCCTATGCTACGATGCCTACCACTTGCTATATCACGCCACCCATAGTGCCATGTCAGCCCCTAACCATCCTTTTCCTAGCAAACCGTTGATTGGCTATGTTACCGCTTTGCTCAGCCCTCTTATAGCGTTGCTAGTTGCAGGTGAAGCTGAAGTTTGTTCCTTGTTGGGACATGGAGTTGTTGTTCCTTGTTGGAACATGTTTACTTGTTGGGGATATCACAATATTTATCTGCTATAATTAATACATCTATAAACTTGGTAAAGGGTGGAAGGCTCGGCCTTATGCAGTGTTTTGTTCCACTCTTGCCACCTAGTTTCCGTCATACCGGTGTTATGTTCCTTGATTTTGCGTTCCTTACGGTTGGGTGATTTATGGGACCCCTTGACAGTTCGCTTTGAATAAGACTCGTCCAGCAAGGCCCAACTTTGGTTTTACCATTTGCCGCCTAAGCCTTTTTCCCGGGTTTTCGCGAGCCCGAGGGTCATCTTTATTTTAACCCCCGGGCCAGTTCTCCTCTGAGTGTTGGTCCAAACCTGTCAGCCGCCGGTGGCCATCAGGCAACTCGAGCTGGCCTATCGGAAGTTTGGACAACCCGTGTGCCACGAGAACGAGATATGTGCAGCTCCTATCGGGATTTGTCGGCACATTCGGGCGGCTTTGCTGGTCTTGTTTTATTGCTGTCGAAATGTCTTGTAGTCCGGATTCCGAGATTGATCGGGTCTTCGGTAGAAGGAATATCCTTCGTTGACCGTGAGAGCTTATAATGGGCTAAGTTGGGACACCCTACAGGTAATATCTTTCAAAGTCGTGCCGCGGTTATGAGGCAGATGGGAATTTGTTAATGTCCGGTTGTAGAAAACCCGAAGTTGACCTCAATTAAAATACACATCAACCGCATGTGTAACCGTGATGGTCTCTTCTCGCGGAGTCCGGAAGTGAACACGGTGTTGGAGTTATGTCTGACGTAAGTAGTTCAGGATCACTTCTTGATCGCTATTAGCTTCACGTCCGTGCTTTGCTTCTCTTCTCCCTCTCTTTTGCGATGTAGCCACCATATATGCTAGTCGCTTGCTGCAGCTCCACTTTACTACTCTGTCCTTCCTATAAGCTTAAATAGTCTTGATCTCGCTGGTGTGAGATTGCTGAGTCCCGTGACTCACAGATACTTCCAACACAGTTGCAGGTTCCGACGAGGCCGGTCAGGTGACTCAACCGAGCTCAAGTGGGAGTTCGACGAGGAACGTGGTCGTTACTATGTGTCTTTTCCCGATGATCGTAGTGGTGCCCAGTTGGGACGATTCGGGATCTGTAGCATTTGGGGTATCTTCTTTTATTTTGGTTCCGTAGTCGGACCTTGAGTGTACTCAATGATTGATGTTTAATTATGTACTGTGTGAAGTGGCGACTGTAAGCCAACTATGTATCTCTTTCCCCTATTTATTACATGGGATGTGTGAAGATTACCTCACTTGCGACATTGCTTTCAATGCGGTTATGCCTCTAAGTTGTGCCTCGACACGTGGGAGATATAGCCGATCGGGCGTATAAGTTGGTAATCGAGCCTTCCCGACTTAGGAGCCCCTACTTGATTGTTTGTTGGCGTTGTTGAGTCTAGAATGGAAAATGTTTGAGTCTTAGGATTATATATATCGGAGAGTAGGATTCTTTTACTCCCGGTCCTTTCGCTCTGTGAGGTATCCTGACGAGAGTTTTGACTCTTCTCTTCTCAAATTTCACTAAAAAATTTTAGGATCACGTGGGTATCTTGGAATCGTTCCGATGGTTTTGTGACGAGAACATTGTTCTTGGTGCCTCCGACATTTAGGGGTTGTGGCGGTGTCCGGGGAGTTGAGCTCCAGGTGTTGTCGTCACAATTTTATCGTTGCAGATTCTCGAATACCGAGTTTTGCCGACATCGAAATCTCTTTTGTGCGATTGTTGGTGAGATAACCCGATAGCCCAAAGATCTTGTGGAAAAGGGAGTATTGCCATGACTTGTATAACGGATGTTTTTCAAGGTCGAGGTACACGATTTCGAGATTTCTTGGTTATGTGTTGACGGATGGATACAAATGGATCTAGGTATTGTTAGTTTGGGTGATATATTTTGTGTCCCTGATCCCCAACACCAGATTGCATAACCAGAAAGTTTCGGAGTTTATAGGTGGGAATTCTAGTAGCTTACAGGATATTCTTTCCGACAGATGTATGATTTGAGATTGGGGTTCAACGTCTAGTGGTCCGCCCATTCACGGTCGATTTACAGTGGTCGCGAGATGTCTTAAAGAATCCTTGGCTATGCTGATTCGGGGACGTCTTGTTTGTCATTCGTGACGTCCGCTATACGTCGTGTCCGTGTGGGCCCCACCACGAACACTTTGGGCGAAATCTCTATCATGTGTTTGTTCCGGCTCATTTTAGAAGCCAATCTTTTGTTTTCAGTTGTGATATTCGAATTGTTTCTAAGACAGATGTTGTTTCCATATCTTTATCTAAGTGGCTTCTCACCTTTATGGACGTGTGATGTTTAACTTTGGAATTCATTCGTTCATTCTTGTTCGAATGTTTATTGTGAAGACTATATGTTGCAATTTCTATCCGTTGATTCTACTTATCTTTTTGTCTATCAAAGGACTAACGGATGTCACCCTCTTCAGATGGCTCCGCCAACGCTGAATCCGGATCGCAATGATGGGGATCATCAACCTCCACCTCCACCTCCGCCTCCAGAGGCGACAAGCTATCATGGCAGCCACCAATGCCAATGCTCAGATGATTTTGCAGCTCTTGCAAGAACGTACTCAGGGGCAAGGCAATCAAGGCAATCAAGGTCAAGGCAACAATCAGCCGCACTTTGCTACTCTCAGTCAGTTCCTCGCTAATCAGCCGAAGTCTTTCAGTTTCTATGTCGAGGCCACAAACGCTGATGATTGGTTAGTGGACATCTGCAAGCATTTTGATTGTAGCAATGTCAGACCTGAGGACTTTGTCAAGTTTGCATCGTTTCAACTCAAGGATCAAGCTGCTGAGTGGTACCAGCAATACAAAGATTCCAGAGGAGGTCGTGTCATTTCGGGATGAGTTCCGCCGTGATTTGAGCTCATCACATTCGAAAAGTGTTGTTGAGAGCAAGCGTGAGGAGTTCCGCAATCTCAAGCAAGGCATCATGTCTGTCTATCAATACAATATCCAGTTCGAGCTCGCTTCGTTTTGCTAAGCAAGACGTACACGATGAAAAGAGTATGATCTATCAATTCAGAGGTGGTCCGAGAGAAGATCTGCAATTAGCTCTTGTGCTTTTTGAGCGAGATAAGTATGATGATTTCTACAACATGGCTTTGAAGCAAGAAGCTGCCCAGCTCAAATGTGAGGCTTCTAAGAAGAGAATCGGGGATGCGATTCGGTCTTCTTCTTCCTCTCAAGTGGCAGCTAAGCAGCAGAAGTTCTACCTTCCTCCTCCTCCGTTCCGTCGGCCTTATCGGCAGAAGAACTCAGGTGGCGTGGATCTTCCCACCCACCCAACCCAAGCTATCGAACAAGTCTAATTCCCAAGCTCCAAGGTCAAGTGCTCCTTACCACCGTCCGCTCTCTGAAGTGACTTGCAACAAATGTCAGCAGAAAGGTCACTATGCGAACAAGTGCTTCAACAAGAGGCGCCTTCCGCCTCCTCCTCCTGTGAAATCTTCCAGCAATGCAGTGGTCAAGCATAATCCCAAGTATGCCAAGGTCAACATGATGAATGAAGCTCAGGCAGAGGATTCTTCAGATGTGATCATGGGTAATCTTCTTGTTAATGATATTCCTGCAAAAGTCTTATTTGATACTGGTGCATCGCTTTCTTTCATTTCGAGACCTTTTGTTGCCAAGCATGAGTTGGTGATGTAAAAGATTCCTATTCCGTTGAAGATTGTGTCCCGGGCAAGCAGATGACTTCTCGAGTTTTGGTTCGAATGTCGGTATCAAGATGGGAGATTATAGGTTTCGGCTAAACCTATTGTTCTCGGTGACTCGGATATTGATCTTATTCTCGGAATGGATCGGCTTTATCAGACAAAGCTCAGCTTGATTGTGCTGCTGTGGAAATTCAATTGACTCACTCTTCTAATGATGTGATCATCTATGCCGCTTCGTGATGAAACCATTCGGTTGTTTTCTCTCAATGAGAAGGGCGAGCTGAATGCTATCTCTCGATTCCGATCGTTTGTGAGTACCAAGATGTCTTTCCGAAGAGCTTGGGTATGCCTCCTCATCGGCCGATTGAGTTCAGTTATCGATCTTGAGCCCGCATGAACCCGTTTGCAAGCGCCCATACAAGCTTGGACCTGATGAGCTGAAGGAATTGAAGAAGCAGCTCGATGAACAAGAGCGTCTGGTTTGATCGGACCGAGTTCATCTCCTTGGGGTTGTGGTGTTCTTTTGTCCGAGAAGAAGGATGGCACGGACCAACTTTGCGTCGATTACCGTCCATTGAATAAGAAGACAATCAAGAACAAGTATCCACTTCCCAACATCAATGAGCTTTTCGAGCAACTCAAAGGTGCTACTGATGTTCTCAAAGCTTGACCTTCGTATGGGTTATCATCGATTAGATTCGTGAACAAGATATTCCCAAGACAGCATTCAGAACAAGCTTTGGTTCTTATGAATATACTGTCATGTCTTTCGGCCTCGTCAATGCTCCTCCGACTTTCTCTCGGATGATGAACTTCATTTTCAACCCCTACACCAATGAATTCGTCTTGGTCTATCTTGATGATATTTTGGTCTTCTCCAAGAATAAGAAGGATCATGCCAAACATTTGCGATTGGTGCTAGACAAGCTCAGAGAGTATCAATTCTATGCTAAGTTCTCCAAATGTGAATTTTGGCTTGATGAAGTGCTTTATCTTGGTCATATCATCTCCGCATAAGGGCATCGCTGTTAATCCCGAGAAGGTGTACGCAATTGTGAATTGGGAACCTCCTCGGAATGTCAAGCAGCTCCGCAGATTTTCTTGGTCTTGCAAGCTATTGCAAGATTCGTTGAGAACTTCTCCAAGATTGCAAAGCCTCTTTCCAACCTTCTCCGAAGCATGTGAAGTATGTATGGTCTCCGAGTGTGACGTTGCTTTCAATACTCTCAAAGAGAAACTCGCCACAGCTCTGCCTTGCCTCCTCTGATGAATCCAAGCCATTGAAGTTTTTCGTGATGCTTCTCTTCAAGGTCTCGGTGCTGTGTTAATGCAAGAGAAGAGAGTTGTGGCTTATACCTCTCGCCAGTTGAAGCCCAACGAAAAGAACTACCCCACTCACGATCTTGAGTTGGCGGCAGTTGTCCATGCTTTGATAACGTGGAGACATCTCTTGTTGGGAAGGAAAGTGGACATTTTCACTGATCACAAGAGTCTCAAGTACATCTTCACTCAACCCAACCTTAACCTCAGGAAGACTCGATGGGTCGAAATGATTCAAGAGTACAACCCAAGTATTGAATATACTCCGGGCAAGGCCAATGTCATTGCAGATGCTTTGAGCAGGAAAGCTTACTGCAACAGTCTAATCCTCAAGCCTTTTCAGCCGGATCTCTGTGAAGCTTTCCGCAAGCTGAATCTTCAAGTTGTTCCTCAAGGCTTTCTTGCCAACCTCATAGTATCTCCTACTTTGGAAGATCAGATTCGTGAGGCTCAACTTCTGGATGCCATGGTGAAAAAGGTGAAACGTGGTATCGACAAGGGCATTTCCAAGTACAAGTGCTTCCACATTGATGACAAAGACACTCTGTTCTTTGAGGACCGGATTGTGGTTCGTAAGGGTGATCTGAGAAAAGTCATTATGAACGAGGCTCACAATTCGCTTCTATCCATTCATCCTGGAAGTACGAAGATGTACCATGACCTCAAGCAGTCATATTGGTGGACTCGAATGAAGCGAGAAATTGCTCAATTCGTGAATGAATGTGATGTCTGCAGAAGAGTGAAACCAGAACACCAAAGACCAGCTGGTCTCCTTCAACCTCTTGCTATTCCAGAATGGAAGTTTGATCATATCGAGATGGACTTCGTGACTGGCTTTCCAAAGTCCAAGCGTGGAAATGATGCTATCTTCGTTGTCATTGACAAGCTTACTAAAGTGGCTCATTTTCTTCCTATCAAAGAATCCATCACAGCAGCTCAGTTGGCAGAGCTATACACCTCCAGGATTGTCTCTTTGCACGGCATTCCTCAAGTGATCTCTTCAGACCGTGGCAGCATCTTTACCTCCAAGTTTTGGGATTCTTTTCAGAAGGCCATGGGCACCAACATTCGTTTCAAAGACAGCTTTCCATCCTCAAACAAGAGGCCAAGTTGAGCGAGTAAATCAAATCCTTGAAGATATGCTCGGGGCTTGTGTCATTTCTTCGGTATGAAGTGGGAAGATTGTCTTCCATATGCCGAAGTTCTCCTACAACAACAGCTTCCAGCGAGTTCGGCAAGGCCCCATTCGAAATTCTCTATGGCGAAAGTGCCGTACTCCTCTCAATTGGTCAGAGGCATGTGAACGCCAACTTCTTGGCAATGACTTGATCACGTAGCGGAAGAAATGTGCCAAGTCATTCGTGAGAATCTCAAAGCCGCATAATCGCGTCGGAAGAGCTATTATGATGATAAGCACCATGATGTGGCTTTTGAAATCGGAGACCATGTCTACCTCCGCGTCTCTCCAATGAAAGGTACTCGCCGCCCGGTATCAAAGGAAGCTTGCCCCTAGATACGTGGGTCCTTTCAAGATCAATGGCAAAGAGGCAATCTCGCCTATCAACTTGAGCTTCCATCCCACTTTGCAAACGTGCACGATGTGTTTCACGTGTCACAGCTTCGCAAGTGCTTCAAGACTCTGAACGCACTATCAACTTCAAGAGATTGACCTTCAAGAAGATCTCTTATCATGAGCACCCGTTGCTATTCTTGAGGAAACCGAGCGCAAGACTCGCAACAAGTCAATCAAATTCCTGAAAGTGAAGTGGTCACACCATTCCGACCGAGAAGCTACACGAGCGCGAGGATCACCTCCGTTCTGAATATCCGGAGTTCTTTCGGTCCTAGATCTCGGACGAGATCCTCTTGTAGTGGTGGAGTGTTGTAACACCCGGAAGTAACTTTCCATATTTGTAACTCCAACTCTTGCCATTTTCGCATTGATATATGATATTCCCTCCGTGGTTGGGTTTTTCTTCATTTTGCATTTTGTCCATGTCATGCATTTTATATTATGTCATCATGTGCATCGATTTGCATACGTGTTCGCCTCATGATTCCGAGCATTTTCCCGTTGTCCGTTTTGCAATCCGGCACTCCTATCTCCCGGGCGGCCCTTTTACGCTTTTTCCGTGTGCGGGTATTAAACTTTCTCGAAATGGACCGAGGTTTGTCTAGTGGCCTTGGTATACCACCGTAGACCACGGTCAAGTTTCAGTCATTTGGAGCTCGTTTGGTACTCCAACGGTGAACCGCACTCTCGCAAAGGCCTCTTTTAAGTTGCAGTCAACACCCCTTCAAAACAGCCCAATAACCCATCTAAGTCACTTCCATGCTCTCCGTCGTTCGATCACGATCGCGTGGCCGAAAACTACACCTCATTTGGACTCTCCTAGCTCCCTCTATGCCTATTTAAGCAAACCCCCCTCAAAATCCGGATCATTCCCCCCTAACCCTAGCGCCGCTCCTCTCTCCGCCGCCGGACGTGTCCGATTCGGGCGGACGCGTCCGCCGCCGCCGCCGCCAGCTGGGAACCGGACGTGGCACCGACCGCCGCCGCCGCCGCGCTGCCCGCTGAGCCCCGCCCGCCTCCGGCCCAGATCGCCTTCGCCGCCTCGGCCCCAGCGCCGCCGCCGGGCGAAGGCCGCCATGGGCGCCGCCGCCTCGCCGCCCGGCTGGCGGCTTCGCCTGCCGCGCCGTCTGACCACACGCGCCACCACCGGATCCGTGGCGCCGCCTCCCCGCCGTCGCCACGGCTCGGCCGCGGCCACCACCGCCATGGCGGCGCCTCCTCTCTCCTCCTCGCCCGGGCTCGCGAAGCCCGCGCCCCACCGGCGCCGCCCCGCCCGATCCGATCCGGCCGGCCAGATCCGGCCTCGGGACGCGCGCGCCCGTTGACCTCTCTCCCCTCCCTTTTTTTTCTAAGTCTTGATATATTTGTTATTTTGTTGCATTTTCGAAGTGGTATATCATTGCATCTGTAGATCCATTTTGCGCGTATAATATGTCGAAATGTTCGTCTCGAAGAGTAGACCATTTCATCTCATTGCATCATTTTCATTTGAGCTCATCTTGATGCCCGAAAGGCTGTTGTAAGTGTGCTATGTGATGTTAGTTTCTGTTTCTTAACAGAACTTGCACTTTTGTTATTTTTGCCATGATTATTGTGTGCATCCTATGAATTTGAGTCCTACATGTGTTTCGAAATATGCCATGCCATCTTTCCAGGGGTATATGCCATGTATTTTTGTGATCCATGTGGTGACTAGCACAAGCATGCAAAGTAGGTGTCCTGATGTTGCTGATTTCAGCCCTGTTTAGCTGATTTTTGATGCCATGTTAACTTGATGATACCGAGAGATCCATGCATATTTTGAGATATTTAAGTAAGGATGTTTTGTAAAACATGTATTTCTTTATCCATCCATGCCCTTGTTTGCAATTATGGAGTGCCATAGCTTGAGTCAATCGAGCTCTACTTTTGCTATCAAATGTTTCCTGGCAGATTGTATACATGTTATTCAATTTTGCCAAGCTTGCTGTGGTTGATCCATGTATGCTATGTTATTGTTCTTGCCATGTATGTCTTCTATGCCATGTCTTCTTGATGTACGTATGCTTAGTTTATCATTTAAGTCTCTGTAGTGAGTGCATTGAGCTTGTAAACATGCCTACTCGTTATCAGTTTTTGACATGCCATGTTGCTGAATCTGTTAACGAAACTTTCAATATTGACATGGGTGTTACTATATTTTCTAGTCCTTTTTGGCTTATGGTCAGTAAGGGACTTTTGTTCTATGCTTTGAGTAGATTCATGCCATGCCATGTTTTGCTATTTTAAGTTCCTGTAGCATGTAGTTTTGCTGCTCTGAACATTGCAACCTGATGCTGTTTTTGCCATGTCCAGCCTGATATTTTGTGCACTTTTGCCATGCTTGTTTGAACATGTTGTGATGTGAACTAGCCGTAGCACAGTGCTCATATTTTGTCGAGCATCTTGTTTAGATCACTGACATGTACTTTGTTGATACGTTTGGGTGCAGTAGCTTAATTATTTGTTGCTTGCTAAGTGGCATCATGCTGTTAATGGCAGATTTGTGCCATTCTTGTTTTGCTTGTCATTTCCAAACCGTGCATCCGATTCCGGTGATCTTTATATCGATTTCAACCGAAATCATCTCATCTTTCCAGTGGCATACTTGGTTTGCCAAGTTGATGCCTGGTTCATCATTTACCTTCCGGAGCGCACATAAGCATTGCATATCACATCTCGCATATCATGTCATGTTTTGCATCATGTTGATTGTGCATTGCACCGTGATTTATTGTGGTTCCTTTGTTTGTGTTGTTGCTTTGGGTAGAGCCGGGAGACGAGTACGTGAACGAGGAACCTGTTGAGAACGCTTTTGAGGATCAAGCTTTCGACAACTCTGAGAACATTGCAGGCAAGATGACCATACCCTCGAAATCACTTCTATCTTTGCTATGCTAGTTGCTCGCTCTTTTGCTATGCCTATGCTACGATGCCTACCACTTGCTATATCACGCCACCCATAGTGCCATGTCAGCCCCTAACCATCCTTTTCCTAGCAAACCGTTGATTGGCTATGTTACCGCTTTGCTCAGCCCTCTTATAGCGTTGCTAGTTGCAGGTGAAGCTGAAGTTTGTTCCTTGTTGGGACATGGAGTTGTTGTTCCTTGTTGGAACATGTTTACTTGTTGGGGATATCACAATATTTATCTGCTATAATTAATACATCTATAAACTTGGTAAAGGGTGGAAGGCTCGGCCTTATGCCTGGTGTTTTGTTCCACTCTTGCCACCCTAGTTTCCGTCATACGGTGTTATGTTCCTTGATTTTATGTTCCTTACACGGTTGGGTGATTTATGGGACCCCTTGACAGTTCGCTTTGAATAAGACTCGCCCAAAGAAGGCCCAACTTTGGTTTTACCATTTGCCGCCTAAGCCTTTTCCCCGGTTTTCGCGAGCCCGAGGGTCATCTTTATTTTAACCCCCGGCCAGTTCTCCTCTCGAGTGCTGGTCCAAACCTGTCGACCGCCGGTGGCCATCGGGGCAACTCGAGCTGGCCTATCGGAAGTTTGGACAACCCGGTGTGCCCCGAGAACGAGATATGTGCAGCTCCTATCGGGATTTGTCGGCACATTCGGGCGGCTCTGCTGGTCTTGTTTTATTCTTTGTCGAAATGTCTTGTAGTCCGGATTCCGAGATTGATCGGGTCTTCCGGTAGAAGGAATATCCTTCGCTGACCGTGAGAGCTTATAATGGGCTGTTGGGACACCCTGCAGGTAATATCTTTCAAAAGCCGTGCCCATGTTATGAGGCAGATGGGAATTTGTTAATGTCGGTTGTAGAAAACCGAAGTTGACCTCAATTAAAATACACATCAACGCGTGTGTAACGTGATGGTCTCTTCGGCGGAGTCCGGAAGTGAACACGGTGTTGGAGTTATGTCGACGTAAGTAGTTCAGATCACTTCTTGATCGCTATTAGCTTCACGTCCGTGCTTTGCTTCTCTTGTCGCTCTCTTTTGCGATGTAGCCACCATATATGCTAGTCGCTTGCTGCAGCTCCACTTTACTACTCTGTCCTTCCTATAAGCTTAAATAGTCTTGATCGCGGTGTGAGATTGCTGAGTCCCGTGACTCACGTGATACTTCCAACACAGTTGCAGGTTCCGACGAGGCGGGCAGGTGACTCAACCGAGCTCAAGTGGGAGTTCGACGAGGAACGTGGTCGTTACTATGTGTCTTTTCCCGATGATCGAGAGTGGTGCCCAGTTGGGACGATTCGGGATCTGTGTAGCATTTGGGGTATCTTCTTTTATTTTGGTTCCCAGAATCGGACCTTGAGTGTACTCAATGATGGATGTTTAATTATGTCTCGTGTGAAGTGGCTAATCGTAAGCCAACTATGTATCTCTTTCCCCTATTTATTACATGGGATGTGTGAAGATTACCTCACTTGCGACATCGCTTTCAATGCGGTTATGCCTCTAAGTCGTGCCTCGACACGTGGGAGATATAGCCGCATCGGGGGCGTTACAATGATGAATAAGGTGTTCATGGAGTTCTTGGATAAGTTTTTCGTGGTGTTCATTGATGATATGTTGGTATACTCGAGGAATGAAGAGGAGCATAAGGAGCATTTACGTTTAGTTCTCGAGAAGCTCAGGGAACATCAGTTGTATGCCAAGTTCAGCAAATGTGTGTTTTGGTTGAAGGAAGTTGGATTCCTTGGACATGTTATATCAGGAGAAGCTATAGTAGTAGACCCCACCAAGGTTCAGTCAGTCACCGAGTGGTTCGCACCCACCTAAGTTGGAGAGATCCGTAGTTTTCTTGGACTCGTGGGATACTATCGGAGGTTCATTGAGAAGTTCTCCAAGATTGCGAAGCCCATGACGGAGTTGTTGAAGAAGGACACCAAGTTCAAATAGGCTGAAGAATGTGAGGCAAGTTTCCAGCAGTTGAAGAAACATTTGGTTATAGCCCTAGTGCTGATTCTGCCGGATATACGCAAGGATTTCCATGTGTATTGCGACGCCTCGCATAGGACATGGAGGTGTACTTATGCAAGACGGAAGAGCTGTTTCATATGCCTCACGTCAGCTTCGACCCCATGAGTTGAATTATGCCACGCATGATTTGGAATTAGCAGCTGTAGTGCATGCACTCAAGACCTGGAGACATTTTCTTATTGGAAACCATTGTGATGTGTACACGGATCATAAGAGTTTGAAGTACATTTCACACAGAAGGAGCTGAATTTCATGCAGAGGAGATGGTTGGAGCTTATAAAGGATTATGACATGAAGTTGCAATATCGTCCAGGCAAGGCCAATGTTGTAGCAGACGCTTTGAGCAGGAAGAGTTATGCCAATACCCTCGTAAGCGGAGGATTGCCCAAGGAGTTAGCCGAAGATCTCAGGGAGCTTCATTTGGAGATAGTCCCTAGAGGTTTTGTCGCAGCAATGGAGGTTCAGTCGACATTATTGGGAAAGATTCGAGAAGCTCAGAAGGATGAAAAAGAGATCGCCGAGATAAAGGAGAATATGAGCAAAGGAAAAGCCAATGGTTTTCGTGAGGATGAGCACGACACCTTGTGGTTTGAGGACTGTGTTTATGTACCCAATAATGCAGAGATTAGGAAGTTGATGCTACAGGAAGCTCATGACTCGCCATACTCGATACACCCTAGAAACACCAAGATGTATTTGGATTTGAAGGAGCATTTCTGGTGGACAGGGATGAAGGAGGATATTGCCGAGTATGTAGCCGTGTGTGATGTATGTCAGAGAGTAAAGGCAGAACATCAGAAGCCAGCAGGATTACTGCAACCTATGCCGATTCCCAAATGGAAGTGGGACAAGCTTGGCATGGATTTCATCACCGGATTACCCAGGACTCTATTGGGATATGATTCTATTTGGGTAGTAGTGGATCGTCTGACCAAAGTAGCTCACTTTATCCCAGTGAAGACCACCTATATGAGTGCGAAGTTTGCCAAGATATATATGACCAGGATCGTATGTCTGCATGGAGTTCCGAGGACCATCATATCAGATAGAGGAACACAGTTTACTTCAAAGTTTTGGCACCAGCAGCACCAGAATTTGGGAATGAGACTAGAGTTTAGTACAGCCTTTCATCCGCAGACGGATGGACAAACCGAGAGAGTCAATCGGATTCTAGAGGACATGTTGAGAGCTTGTGCGCTAGATTATGGATCTAGTTGGGATGATAATTTTCCTTACGTGGAGTTCTCATACAATAATAGCTACCAGGCCAGTTTGATGATGGCACCTTTCGAAGCTTTGTATGGAAGGAGGTGCAGAACACCGTTGATGTGGGATGAAGTTGGAGACCGTGAGTTCTTTGGACCGGATTTGATCAAAGAGTCAGAAGAGAAGGTTAAATTTATCCGAGATAGGCTGAAGGTAGCACAGGCCAGACAGAAGAGTTATGTAGACTCAAAATGCAAGGAGGTAGTCTATGTAATCGGAGACAGAGCATATCTTCGTGTGTCACCTCTACGAGGAGTTAAATGCTTTGGAGTTAAGGGAAAGTTAACCCCGAGATTTGTAGGACCATACCGAGTTTTGGAACGTATGGGAGTTGTAGTTACCCGAAGGAGTGTCAGAAGTTCACGATGTGTTTCACATTTCCTAGTTGAAGAAGTGCCATGCGGAGATGGCCGATATCCCTCTGAGAGATACAGTGCCCCTGGAAGCAATTCAGTTGGATAGTGATCTAGCCTACGAGGAGAAACCAGTCAAGATTCTTGAGTTTGCCAGCCGAGTTACCCGCAACAAGGTTATCATGTTTTGCAAAATTCAGTGGAGCCATAATATCGAGGATGAAGCCACCTGGAAACCAGAGGATGATCTACGGAAAGACCACCCACACCTATTTTCTAGCCAACCCGAATCTCGAGGAGGAGATTCATCTTAAGGGGGGTAGATTCGTAACATCCTAAATTTCAATTTGGAATGTTATACATAGGTCATCATATGCATATCATATTTTATTTGCATTTTGGTTTAGTGATCCAAAAAATCCTAAGCAACTCAAGGACCCACGGAGAGAGTTGGGGATTTTATTATTTTCATATTTGAAATTTTCTCAAATATTGAGAAGTGGATCACTTTGGTTTTAATTATTTTTCTATCCGAAAAATACTTTTAATATTAAAATATATGAGAGGAGATAATATGACTTCTCCAAAATGAAAGAAATATCGGAGGAAATTTTTTAAAATCAAATAAATAATTTTATTTGGATTTTAGTGCTATTTTATTTGAATTAGAAAAATATGCATTTTTCGAAATTGCATTTTTAGGGAAAGAAAATGTTCACTAAGTTCTAAATATTTTATTTAGATGGAAAAAATTATTTCTGGTAGTTTTAGAATTTTTTTATATTGCTTTAGAATTTTTCTCGGCGGAAGTTTATTTAAAAAAAAGTTTCGGACCGACTGGGTTGAAGCCCAGCCGGCCCAGCTCGCGACGTCCCCGACCCCGAGCCCGAGCCCCGCTCGCGCATGCCGCCCGCCATCGCCGCCTCGGACTCCGCCGTCGCCAGCCCCTCCCCCAAGCCACCCTGCCCCCTCCGCCTCTTTAAATAGCCACCGACGCTGCCCCAGGTCGCCACCCCGCCTACCAAGAAGTCAGCCAAAGAAGCGCGCCCGCCACCGCAGGCCCGCCCGCACCCGCCGCTCCGCCCGCACCTCGCCTCGCCCGCCACCCGCGTGAGTCGCCGGAGCCGCCCCACCCGCCGGAATCCCGCCGTTGACCTCGTCGGATGCGCCGCCGTTTTTTTGGTTTTAGTTTAAAGCCGTCAGTTTTCTTAAAAACCCTAGATCGGTGTTTTTATTTTATTTAATTTAGGTCGGTTCGGTTTTTTTGGTTTTGTTTTAGTGAGCGTTCGTTTGTTCGTTCATTTTAACGAACGAATTCACCCGTTTGCCTCCGTTAGCGGACGTTCGTCCGATAGTTTTTCTTTTTATGTTTATTTTTCGTCCAGGGACCTATCTGCGATTATTTTTATCGCAGATTAGCCCCTGATCTTCAAACCCTCGTAACTTTTCGACCGTTCGTCCAAATCCAGTGAAACCAACATCAAAATCTTCGTCTCGAGCCCTTCTTTCTGCTTAATCAACTTGATTATGATTTTGACAGTTTAAAATTTGGTTTCAAGCAGATTTGAATTCGAAGTTCTTTAGACCGTAGTTTCAGTTCCGTAGCTCCGATTCGATTGATTCTTTTTGCAAATCGAAGCTCTTCAGTTGAAATTTTAGTTTGGATCTTCTTATTTGACCCGTGCATCATTGCTGGAGTGCTTATCTATGCTATTGTTTGTTTGGATAGAATTCCCGGAGTGCGAAGCGTGCTACAACGAGTCTCTAGGGTTTGCGGATCGTCAGCAAGGCAAGTAACACATTGATCATACTCTTTTCATACCTAGTTTTATGCATTAGTTACAATCCCCAAACACTGCATGATTAGGATCTGATTAACTTGTGGGTATTGGGAAGTAGATGACGAGGTAGAACCTATTGCCCTTTTACTTTCAAACCCTTGGGAGTTACTTCTACGCTATGCTTATAATGCCATGCTATGCTCGTAGATGTGGTTTGGGTTTGAGTGCATCCATGTCAGATGTGAGATTGTTAATTAATGGTTAACCTTTGGTGGCTACTTAAACACATGGTGGCTACTTAAACACACATCTGGGTGGATTGGTTGCGGGCACCTGGGGATATACCAGTGCTGTCCTTTTGGTTCGCCACCCAGGCTCAAAGGGATCATAAGATTATTCATGCTAGAAACTTCTGTGTGCAGCCACAAGCTATTATGAGCTCTAGCATAGTTGAGTATGTTGCATGACTTCTTTCAGTGGTGGGCTAGCAGATGTAGGCGAAAGTAGGTGTAACTGTCCACCTAGAGTAAAGAGTTAATGTTTCTGAAAGACTGTGTCTCGGTCATCCGTTTCTCAAACACCATGTGGTGTGAGAAATCCAACGGAGGAGATCGAGTCTTGTGGGGAAAAGTGCACAAACCCCTGCAGAGTGTACAAACTAATCATGGTTAGCCGTGTCCCTGGTTATGGACATTTTGAGTATCTGGTACTTGAATTATTGATTTGATCTCATCACTCTAAATTAATTTGTTGCGTTGTTAATTACTTATTAATTTGGATTGAGATGGGGACTTACCTTCTCAATGTTTCAACCACCATGATAGTTAAATAAAATATATTCCTTTGATGTAGGGGAAAATTGGCTTTTGGCAAAACATTATAACCATAGAGCCTCCACCAGCCATATATGCATGTAGTGATAGCATTAATCTGTTCATTGCTCTACTGTGTTATATTGCCAGCATATTCCACGTGCTGACCCGTTTCCAGGCTGCAACATATCATGTTGCAGACTTTTCAGACAAAGAGTAAGGTGCGCTAGGTCGTTTGTCGTGCACTCAGCTATGCCGTTGGAGTTGATGGACTCACTTTATCTTCCAAGCCTTCCGGTGTTGTCTTATTTAGATGGCCTTAAGCCATATTATTGTAATAAGTTCTCTTTTGAGACATTCGTTGTAATAAGTGTGTGATTGCACTCTATTATAAATCCTTCATGTACTGTGTGTGTCAGCATTACCGATCCAGGGATGACACTTATGCACAGAGATTTGACCGCCTGAGGTCAGATCGCTACATTATAGATTTTAAAGTAGTCTAAAGCTTCATCTTTAGTTTGCAACAAATAAACATAGCAGAACCTCGTAGGACCATCAATTAACGTCATGAAATATCTCTTTCCACCTTTTGTCAACACACACCATTCATCTCGCATATATCAGAATGTATGAGTTCTAGAGGTGCCAAGTTCCTCTCGTCGGAACTAGGGCACTTAGAACCTTTGGCAATGGTGAAATTCGGAATTAAACTCAAATTGGATAGACAAGACAGTAAACCAAAATTTACATGACATAAACGAGAGTGCCAAACATCAGCCTTTGAATCAACATTGCCATAAATATGCTTTACTGACTTATGCAATATTTGAAAAGTCAAAAGCGGAACATGCCTCCGCACTCATAGCCTTTACCAACAAATTGTCCAAATCTCGACACAACTACTTTATTGGACTCAAACACTACATTAAACCCATCTCTGCAAAGAAGGGAGCCGCTAATGAGATTCTTGTTCATAGTAGGCACATGCTGCACGTTCCTCAGCTGCAGGATCTTCCTCGAAGTAAACGTCAGATCTACCATGCCAACACCACGAACAGTAGCATGTGATCCAATCCGCATTAGGATGGAAGAATCCCGAGCGACCTGATAAGAAGTGAACATAGAGATGTCAGCACACACATGAACAGTAGCACCCGTAGCAATCCACCAGCATGGAGACTGAAGGACTGGAAGTACCATCGGAAAATTACCATAACCATCAGTGTTGCTAGAGGACACGATGTTGACATTCTTTGTGCTGTTTTTCCCTCTCTTGTCCGTGCGATCCGGGCACTCATTGGAGAAGTGGCCGAGCGCTCCACACGAATAGCACTCGAGCCCAACTTCGTCCACCACCTTCTTATTCTTCTTATTCTTGAAGGAAGTACTATTGATAGGACCATTGAACTGAGGCTTGTAGTTATGTTTGTTGTTGTTGTTGTTGTTGTTGTTGTTGTTGTTGTTGTTGTTGTTGTTGTTGTTGTTGTTGTTGTTGTTGTTGTTGTTGTTGTTGTTGTTGTTGTTGTTATTGGCATGGTGATTCTTCTGCACCATGTTGGCGCTAGCCTGAATCTCACCACCTCTGTCACTCGTATCCTTTGCCCTGGCTTTCTCCTCAACATCAATAGACGCTATTAGGGTTTCAGCCAATTTCTCCTGTCTCTTATGTTTGAGAGATGTGGTGAAGTCCCTCCATGAAGAAGGCAACTTTGCAATAATGCAGCCAGCCACAAATCTGTCAGGCAACACAACCTCGAGGAATTCGAGCTCTTTTGCAATGCACTATATTTCATGAGCCTGCTTAACCAGGGAACGGTTATTCACCATCTTGTAATCGTGAAAGCTCTCCATGATGTACACTTCACTGCTTGCATCAGTTGCACCGAACTTAGTATTTAGTGCATCCTAGAGGTCATGAGCGTCTTCGATATGCATATACACATCGCACAGATGCCCATCAAGGACACTCAGAACATAGCCTCTGAAATTAGTATTGGCTTCCTTGTGCTTTTTCTGATCGTCCTCAGATGCACCTTCAGGAAGACCATTACTAATTAGGTCCCAGACTTTCATGGACTGGAACCTAAGTTGGCATCTCACTTGCCATCTCTTAAAGTTCGTACCCTTAAAACTTTCTGGTCTCATAGCATCGTCAAAACCAGCCATGGTCAGTTCAGGAAATTGCCTACAATTAGGTTTTTGGATTGTTGAATAATTAGGCATAATTACCATGATTAATCCTAGAATATTAAGCATGACGATTGCAACTACAAACATGTGAATCTCAAGCATACTAGATGCATTAAACAACATGAACAGTAGCAACACAACATCGCAAAACATTAAACTGACAAACAACAAACTGGGACACTCCAACTATACCGATTGTTTGCAAATAATGTAGCCATTGGTGCAGCGATGTTGTTGATGACGACGTTGGTGAAGACAGGTCGCAGAAGACGATGTTGTAGAATACGACGAGCGAGATTGCACGACCTAGATGGTTGTCGAGCCGTGATGAAGATAACAAGCAGTCGCGCGTAGCACTTCCAAAAAACCTAATTCACCCTCTCCCGTATAGGATGACAAAGGCGAGAGGTTCTAGAGACCTGCTCTCTTGTTCGCCGGTGCACGCCAGCGCTCGAGATGGAGTGGACTACGGTGGCGGTGCAATGAATGCGAGTTGGCAAACCTAGATTGGTTTCGGTGTCTGTTGCGGCGCCCGCAACATTTACTTATACAGTGGTTTGGAAAACCCTATCAGGTGCAACGTGGGAGGCCAACCTCGCACCTCCAATTCGATTACGGGAGTGACCCAAACCGACTAAGTAGTGACATGTCTGTTGTCGGGGTTATGATCCTGACAATGAGTACTAGGGGTGGGAATAAGGGGCAGAGCCTAGCTACGACGCATGTGTAACACTCGGTGTTTAACGAGTTCAGGCCCCTCTCGGCGGAGGTAAAAGCCCTACGTCTCATGCCCCAAGGCTTGCTTTGATTTGATGGGTATAGTTATAGAGGTTGCTCGTGCTTGGCTATGGAGGGGGGCTGCGACTTATATAGAGTGCGTTGCAGCCCCATGTCTCCCACGCCGCCGAGGCAATAAATGTCATTGAATGAGTCAGTTACTAGTGTAATGAGCCTCTACTACAGCAGTTATAGGTAATAGTAGTTATAACTCTATTTAGTGGACGACTTAGAGGGTGCTTGGATCCAAGGGACTTATTTTAGTCTGACTAAAAATAGTCTCTTTAAGTGGCTAAAGTTCCAAGCACCCCTGACTAAAGAGGGGCTAAAACTAGTCTTGAGACTAAAAATTTAGTCAGGGGTACCGCTACTAAAATGTGGATTAGTCCTATCTCTCCTCATTTAACTCCTCTCCTTTAACACAGGCAAGTTCTGGATTGGAGGGTTTGGAGGATAATAAATGCTCATTAACTTGATTTTAGTCTCTTTAGTATTTGGATCCAAGCATGGATGAGGCTAGCAAAGTTTTAGTCCCACTACATTTAGTCATGGGACTAAAATGTATCCAAGCACCCTCTTAGGATCCTTCGACCGTTGCAGCTCCCACGACATCCTCCTGCCCTCTTATGTCCAAGTGGTGGTCCATCAGCCGAGTAAAGTGTGATCATCCGAGTGCCGTACAACCGTCTGAGTGAACTTCCTGATGTGTGCATCCAAATGTTGGCACGGTCCAGGGACCTACCTATGATGGTGATGGTCCCCATGTGGGTCCCAAATGATGGGTCCTTGACCCTACCTGTAATAGATGACCACACCATTAGCCCCCTAATCGGTAGGGATTTCATAGGACAAACAAAACCGATCCTTCAGTTGGGTCCGAGTGCTGCTGGGGCACTCGAAATACGTTTCCAAACTATGGCTTGTTATTCCTTGGACAAAAACACAACGGATTCTGGACTATATGTTTACCCAGATGACCGGGTGTTCTTGATCGTCGAGAAAAAACCCAATGCCATTATTTTGTCTATCAGAAGAGATAGATTAGGGGCCTGAGCGAAGGCATGCCATCATAACCCAAGTGGCAACGCCGGAGCGTGGTGTGACTCCCCGGAGAGACGCCATTCCATATCCCAGCGTAACGCTCGCGCAGGCCTTCTACAGGGCCAGGTGAACCCACGGAGGGGCATCAAGCTTGTCACATAACGATCCTCAAGAAGACTTCAGTTAGCTGTTTAGCATGGCCGAGTGCACAGGTACTGGCGGAGGGTAGTCAGTCAGCTTGACACGCGCCCTTTAGGAAAGGTATTACAGGTAATCAATAGGATTGATTCGTCGCAGAAATCCCGGGATTCGAATTTGTGTGTTCGCATGCAGAAGCGGTAACGTCGTGCGCTAGTGGGAAAGTGTGGTCATGGATCCTTAATTTCGCGCATAACTTCTGCCACATGCCGCGCCCGCTCTGTGGAAAGCCCATCAGCAGGCCGTCGATCAAAAGATCTGCGGTGGGAGACCCGGCTCGAGATTCGTCTGGTGATATAAAAGATCTGGAGAAAGAGGTCAGGGCTTCAGAGCCCCCTTTCTCCTGCTTCAACAGCCCCGCTCCTCTCCTCCAATCAAGCGCGCGGCGATGGCGAAGGGTTCCACAGCCAAGGCGGAGAAGGCAAAGAAAGCGGGGAAGGATTCCTCCTCCAGATTCCGGTGCGACGGCGGGAGGCGCGTCGGGGGATTGGATCTCGTCGCGCGTCATGCCTTGCCGGCTGGAGGAGCTCACGGAGGAGGGACTTATTCCATGCGACGGGTGGCGTCGCCCGGGTGCGAGCGAGGTCGAACTGGCTCCGCAGGAGGACGAGCGAGTCCTGCTCGTCAATCATGTCGTGCGGGGTTTCTCCATGCCTCTCATCCTTTTTTCCGAGCGTTTCTTGACTATCTCGGTGTGCAACTCCATCATTTCCCCCTAATGCCATAATCTATCTTTCGGCTTTCATCTCTCTTTGCGAGAACTTCCTAGGATGCCAACCTCACTGGTGCCTCTTCAAGCACATCTTCACTGGTCGGTCGATGATCGTCCAGAAGGACTCGTCACTCGGCCCAAAGACCCATGTCACCCAGCTGTGTGGGGGCTTGGCCATCCAAGTCCGAAGGGGAGCACCTTCTCGAAGATGAGTTTCCCAGATTCTTTGGCGGGAAACCACGACCACCTATTGGACTAGGAGGCCCCTTGCTGGTTTGGCAGGGGACGTCGCATTGCACAAAGAGTAGACGAGCGTGGGGCAGCACGGCAGAGATCACGCGGGCAGTTTTACCCAGGTTCAGGCCACGGTGAGGCGTAAAACCCTACTCCTGCTTTGGTGGATTGATGGTGGTGGAGCGTACTACACTTGCCCAGCCGTGGTTGCCTCAGGGCGGCAACGACTACGCGCGTATGGGGTTGTGAGTTATCCAACCTTCTAACCCTTTCTACAGTTGCCACGGGCCTCCTTTTATAGATCAAGGGGTTGCCACAATGGCGAAGAAGTCATTACACACTAATAAGATAGCAACAGTGCTATCATACCTAACTCTGCGGGCTGACTGGGTGCATTAAATGCACTACTTAATGTCACATCGTTGGTTGCCCCGGCAAGGCTTTCCGGGCTATGTTGCCAGCTCCACGCCTGCTCGCATGACACGTCGCGTGACGGGTGTCATCTATGGGCTTTTCCTATAGGGAGAGGCTGCCATGTGGCGAATGGTTGCCACTCAGTCACTTTGTAGCTTGACACCGCACTGATCGTCGACGTGCGTTGTGGTGGAGCGGTTGATGTGGTGGTTTAGTCTCCATGAGTCCCGGCAGGCCCTGCCGGGACTCCTTGGTTGTCTGCTTCTAGGGGTGGCCTCGCCCCTTGCCGTGCTCGCCTGCCCGGTAAAGGAGGCCCTTCTCTTGATGATATCTTGCTTCCCTGGCTTGGTCTTGGTCTCTTTGATCTGCATGTTTGTCCTTCGAATCTCTTGGTCCCTTGTACTCTGGCTTGGGCTGGCGCTTCAATCTTCTTCTCGTGCCTGTGCAACATACCCAGAGTTTGTTGCACCGACAGAAGCCCCCTGGCCTGACCCGAACGCGTTGTTGAGCGTCGTAAGGGTAGGGCCTAATAGGTGCACAGACGAGGTTGCTGAAGAGGCTGGCCTCTTGTGGTCTTCTTTGCTTCTTCATTAGCCTTGATTTCGGGCCAGTTTCCGGTTTCTCCGTGCACCGTGCGCAACGTTGCGGAACAACTTTGATTGTGGCCTGCGGATTCTCCTCGCCCCATGATCACGGGGAGGAAACTACCATCCCACTTGCCTCCCATTCCGCACGCACGTGCCACATGTTCCGCACGCATTGGGTGTGGTAGGTGGTGGATGCGGAGGGCACGGGGAGGAGTGCCATGGGAAAAAACCGAGCGCTGATGGTTGGAGCGGAGGGTCGGCCCTGATTCTCAGAGCCATAGAGGGTGCAGAGAGGCCGTATTGGAGGAGCGGGGCGGCCATTTCCTATACGAGGAGCCAGCCCCCTACCTCGTCCCCCTACAAAAAGGGGCAGGGGCGGCGCCTCTCTGCACACACTTCTTCTTCTTCTTCTTCTTCTTCTTCTTCTTCTTCTTCTTCTTCTTCTTCTTCTTCTTCTTCTTCTTCTTCTTCTTCTTCTTCTTCTTCTTCTCCGCAACCCCCCTTCTAATCATGGTGTGAGGGCGAGGGTGCGGTGGTGCTTTGGCGGCGGCAACAAGGGCTTCTACTCGACAACGCGTCCCTCCTCCTCCAGATCCTGCGGTGGCGGAACCCGCCGAGAGGGGAGGAGGAAGGGACAAGGTCGAGGTCACTGTGGTGCTCGAGGAGGAGGAGGGCGGGAAGCTGCCTTGGCAGCGCCCCTACCGGGTGCTCCTTTCCCAATGGAAGGCCACGTCGGGGACCAACCTAAGGAGTTCATCATCAGGCTGTACAAGCCCCTATGTGGTCACCTTCGCCTTCCAACTCCCTTTGCTCGGGAGATGGAGCTCGAACAACCATGCGCTCTGAGGTTGCACATGAGGGGCTATGGGAATAGCGGTATGCGAGTTGACGTCGACTTCCCTGCCCCTCATGTAATGTACCTCCACCGTGGCTGGAAGACCTTTGCCCGTGCCCATGCCTTCTCGAAGGGGCACGTTCTCTAGTTCAAACTAATGGAGAATGGCCTACTCTCCGTTAAGGTCTTCAGGCGATCATGAGGTCTCTTAGGGTGCTGCGCAGAGAGCTCAACCTATGATGAAAGCTCCTCCTCGAGTGAAAGTGATGAGGAGGAGAGTGACAGCGATGACGACGGCAGCAGGCGCGAGAGCGACGACTCTGACTCCGGCTGATTGCCGCCTGCACCATCTTCATTAGGCGGCAGCACCATCATCTGCATCCGCATCTCCTTCCCGGCAGCGCAATTTGTCGAGGAGTTGCATGCAGAGGTGGGGATGGTGCTCCCGGGCTCCTCCAGCAGTCTTCCAGCTAGACCCTGGCAGGCTTCCTCTCGGGCTGCAGCTCCGTTAGCCCTGCCGCGTCCTGCTGGCCCAGCTTGCGGTCGTCAACAGGGTCGCCTCCGCCGTGCACTCCATTGAGGCATTCCCTCGTGCTCCCGTTCCTGGCGGGCTACCTCTCCTAGAGCCCGAGGGGAGTGGGCTGGGCTCCTGCCCAGGCGCTCCTTTTGCCCTCCTCGCCTTCGACGGCCGTGCCTAGGAGGAGAGCGACAAGAAAGGGCATTACGGAGCACTTATCTTTTTTCTATCTTAAATCTGTAGGCACTTGCCAAATTTTAATTCAAATAATGTAATCTCTCAAGTCCGTGTTTGTGTTCTGTAATGCTTGTACTTGTATCAGCATATTAATGAAAAAGATGAAACTTGCCGGGAACCCGTGCATGTATATGTCCATGCAGAGGTGAGATGCCTCTTTAATGTAGATAAACGAGTTTTCCTCGGCAGGCTATCCTGTCGGCACCCTTTTTGTCTGTCGGAGAGCTACATTTTTTGGGTAACAGACAAAGGGACCAGCGCCCCGCCAACTTCTTTTTACCAAAGGCCACTGCGACCATCCTGACCGAAGCAGCGTTCGAGTCAGGGATGGGAGCACCTAAGTCTCAAAGAGTGCGAGGCTTTCTCATGCACAAGTTATAGCTTACAAAACACTAACGGACAGGAGGTAGAACTTATCTGTTTGGCTCGCCGGGGATCGCAGTGCGGGGCAATCTTCTCAACTCCTTGTCGAAGCCCAGTTCATGGCAGGAACCTGCAGCTTCATGCAGATCAGAATGAATGCAGGATGTGATCCTATCTATATGCATATCCGAATGCTCATGAAATGCTTATGCATTGATCTTGGAATGCTCATGCATGCGTGCAATCTTGGTCGCCCCCCCCCACAGGGCTTCTTTATTTTCTCTTGCAGAGGGTCATCACCCTGGCTTTGTACAATGGGTTACATGCAGCCGAGGCAAGGCCTGCACAAAAGGGTGGCTGCCGGGCAAGGCCCAATAGAAGCACCTTATGGGTAGAACTTACGTAGATGCTCAATATTCCATGAGTTTTGCAACTGAGTGCTATCTCCAGTCTCTAGGCGGATTGCTCCAGGTCTGGAGACTCGTACTACCTGGTAAGGGCCTTCCCACTTTGGCGACAACTTGTTTATACCCTTGGCAGACTGAACGCGCCTAAGGACAATGTCACCTTCCTCAAAACACCAGGCATGGACCCTGCGGCTATGATAGCGACGCAGGGCTTGCTGATAGCGTGCAACACACATAGCAGCCCGGAGATTGTTCTCCTCGAGTAGCACAGCGTCGTCACGCCGGTGCTGATCTCGCGCTACTTCATCATAGGCAAGCACTCGAGGTGGCCTGTAAATGAGCTCCATGGGGATAAGTGCTTCTGCACCGTAGACCAGGGAGAAGGGAGTCTGCCTGGTAGCTCGGTTTGGTGTCGTTCTGAGGGACCAGAGAACTACCGGCAGCTCCTCGATCCACTGCCTACCCTGCTTCTGCAGCGTATCATTTCGTGACTAGCTCGACCGCATCTTGGAGGGCTGTGGGCCAATAGAATCCTTGCCGTAATGCTTTCCCAACTTAATGCCCTTGATCCAATGTGGGAGCCGCACATGCCTTTGTGTATCTCAGCCAGCAATTCCTTTCCTTCTTCCCGGTAGACACACTTCAATTACACACCATTGGGCCTCCTTCTGTATAGAGTGACGTCGACAAACTGATACATACTGGCCCTCTGGGCTACTTTTTAAGCTTCCTCTTGGTCACCGGGAAGCTCTCCGGTTTGGAGGAAGTGGAGAATGTGCCTTGCCTAAGTTGGAACCTGGGGCTCGGCAACGACGACTAGTGGCACCTCCTCTGCTGCAGGAAACCACGGCCACCTATTGGACCAGGAGTCTCCTTGCTTGCTCGGCAGGGGGACGTCGCGTTGCACAAAGAGTAGACGAGCGTGGGTCAGCACAACAGAGATCACGCGGGCAGTTTTACCCAGGTTCAGGCCGCCGCGAGGCGTCAAACCCTACTCCTTCTTTGGTGGATTGATGGTGGAAAGGTGGTGGTGGAGCATAATACACTTTCCCGGCAGGGGTTGCCTCAGGGCGGCAGCGACTACGCGCGTATGGGGGTGTGAGTTATCCAACCTTCTAACCCTTTCCATGGTTGCCATGGGCCTCCTTTTACAGATCAATGGGTTAAGACAATGGCAAAGTAGTCATTACGAACTGATAAGATAGCAAGAGTGCTATGATACCTAACTCTGCGGGCTGATAGGGCACATTAAATGCACCACTTAATGTCACATCGTTGGTTGCCCGGCAAGGCTTGCCGGGCTATCTTGCCAGCTCCGCACCTGCTCGCTTGACACGTCGCCGGATGGGTGTCATCGGTGGGCTTGTCCTGTAGGGAGAGGCTGCCATGTGGTGAATGGCTGCCACTTAGTCACGTGCGTTGTGGTGGAGTGGTTGGTGAGGTGGTTTAGTCTCCGTGAGTCCCGGCAGGCCCTGCCAGGACGCCTTGGTTGCCTGCTTCAAGGGGTGGCCTCGCCCCTTCCCATGCTCGCTTGTCCCGCAAAGGAGGCCCTTCTCTTGATGATATCTTGCTTTCCTGGATTGGTCTTTGTCTCTCTGATCTGCATGTTGGTCCTTTTAATCTCTTGGTCCCTTGTACTATGACTTGGGCTGGCGGTTCAATCTTGTTCCTGTGCCTGTGCACAGTCTGGGCAACAGACCCAGGGTTTGTTGCACCGAAAGATTCCGTCAAGGGGTGGTAGGGGACATGGTTTTATTGCAGAGATGTTCCTGGAGGCTCTAACTAGTCAGGCCTCACGCCATACTCGACGGAGAGGGTTTGAGCACCTGAGTCCCATCCGGTGGCAAAGGAGGAGAAGACGGAGGTCGGCATATTGGCCGCCGCATAGGTTGGAGTCGTGAACAACATGGACCTGCTGGAGACTTTCCTTACTCGGCGGATCCAACCGCTGTAGGCCAGGGCCCACCCCACGCGGCTATATGAGGGGTTGAATGACCCCACCCAAGTGCACCCGCAGGAGCTCGCCGAGAAGGATATTGATGTAGGGTAGAACCCTAGATTCTCGATCTTTCACGATTGGAGCAGATCCCGCGAAGAACGCGAAGAACACAAGGGTAAAAACACGAGGGGAAACACGCGAGGAGTCACTCAAACCAACAAGATACGATTACACATGTGCTAGATCCTCAAAACACAAAGAGATACACGATTGACGATCAACAAAGGACGATACTAGTAACAAGTTCTTTGCCGTGAGGAGGTCTTGAAGGTCTTCCCGTTAGGGGTCTTGAATCCAAGATGGATCTTCTCCATAGAGGCTGCGGTCTCATTCCGTGGAGTAGATCCGGATGGATGAGCAAAGCTCTATCTCTCAAATGAGCTATCACTATGCTAACCCTAGAAGGGAGGAGGGTGTGTGTATATATAGTGATAGTGACAAAGGGGTAAGTGAGGGGCGAAAGGGTACATGGCCTCAGGCCAAGTCTCTACGCGCAGGTAGGGACGGAAGTTCCGGGGATGATCGGAAGGTCCTGGTGCCGGATGTTCCGGGCGAACGTCCGGGTAGGGTTCGGGCTATCCAGAGAGTTGGCACGCTCTTGGGAAGCCTCGGTGCAGCAGGGCCGGAAATTTCGGGATGGCCGAAAGTTCCGGGCAGGAGGCCGGAAGTTCCGGGCTTTCCAGAAGCTAGTCCATGCTTCTTGTTCCTTCTCTTCCACTCTTCCCTTGCGGATGGTGTAGTTGTTCCTTGGCGCTTGCACTCCTCCTCAACATCCATGAAGCTCTGACAATAGCTATGCATGCACACGAGTGGAGTGTCAAGTAGTATACCATCCTTGAAGGGGTCAAGTGAGCATGTGTAAAGGAGATGATTCACCTTTGGGTATGTGAAGCAGATGTCGCACGTGACACTCGCCAAACGTACTCTTGACATGGTGATGTCCGTAGGATGCTCCGCATCATCTCCCCCCCTTGGGAAAGATCCGGCCTCAGATCGAAAACCAAATCACTATGGGAAAGAGATGGCTTTGCCGTGTAGAAGTGGACATTCACCAAGTATTTATCATCTTCATGCTCGAAATGGGCACTCTCCAATGTCGCACCGTCTTGTGATTCCTTCAAAAGGAGCAAGGACAACAAACACTTGGAAAAATAAATGTGGTTAGCATTAGTGCAAAACCAAGCATTCAAGAGGTGATTCACCAAACAAGTGTCACCATCATGCCAAGTATATGGTGTGACAAAGGATTGTGACATGGCATGTAAGCATATCAACCGAAAACAAGGAAATATATCATGGGGAAAAGCATGTAAATGTAAGGTAGTGATGCAAATATGTGTGATAAGAGAGTTTGTATATACCTCAAGGTCATAGCAAGCATTCACAAATTGCTCAATGAAAGGTCTATGGTAGTCATAAGAATCATTCACAACACCAAATAAAGTGAAGTATCTAAACACATGGGTCAAGTGCAATACAATCCAAGCATAATGTGCATAGGTTGTAGTGAAGATAGTGTGGCACTCAACACAATAGAAAGAGAAATTGTTCATCATGTGTGAGGCGATCAAGGCAAGCATGTAGCAATCAATGGGATATGGCATATGTGAAGAAATTACAGTGTTGCAACCAAACATATAATAGGTCTCCCGCAAAAAGAACCAAACATATAATAGGAATAAGTAATCCAAGAATTGGATGCAACACACAAAGCATATACATCATGAAGCATGGCAATGTGGCGATGATAAGTCGAAGCAAGATCTCTAGCATGTGTGCCATATGTCAAGGTGCAAGAAACACATGAAGTATGATCCACAATATGCATGCTCATGGTTTGGGGATTCTCAAAAGAGAAGGATATCACCTTGAAAGCATGTCCTTGTGCGTCCTTGACAATGCCAAAGCACAAGCAAGTGCGATGTAGAATCGTCGTGGTAGAAGGTGGTTCTCTCTCAGGAGCTCGAATGGTCAACTCATGTGAAGTGGATGTCAACACAAACTCCAAGTATCCTACACATGCACAAAACAAAGCAAAGAATGTATGCGCATGGTAGATAAACACATCCCATCATGATGGTTCTCATCACTTGCACATAACCATTAGAAGCACAATTGCATGAATAATATGATGCAACAATGGCAATATTCATGGCACTAGGTATATGGTGCAAAGAGGTAAGACAAGCATGCTTCACAAGAAATATGTCAGAATCTCCAAATATATGTGATAATGCTATGGGGGCAATCTCATTAGAAAGACTAAAAGCATTGTTGCACTCAATACATGGAAAATCATCTAGCATGAGAGAGGAAACATATGGAGATATATGACAAGAAGCAATAACAATCATGTGCAAAGCATGTAGATGGTTGTCATCAACCGGATGAAACGAGCAAGTATGAATCATTTGTGATGCAACAAGGCAAGCGATCATAGTAATCAAGTCGTGCAAGCTAGTAGTGAGAAGATGCAACATATTAGAGGAAAGCATGGCGTTGTCACAACCCTAGTCAGTGCTTGCATTAGAGTGATGCATAATGTTTATTTTCTTCAGAAACTTGAAATGGGGATGGCATAAACTCCAGCACCACTTAAACAAACTAGGATTTACTAAAATATTTTTCAATGAACTTGAAATGCCCTTCAAAAATGTTCATCATTTTTATCTTGGCCTAGAACCTCTGCTAAAAATGATTCACATTTTTCTAGGTTACCTTGGGTCACTGAATTAAATTATAAATTATTTGCATTTGGGCATTTAAATGCTATAAATAATTTTAAATGCCCAAATAATCAAGAAAGGAAATGAGGGTTGTTGGAAATATTCCAAACAATGCCCACAAACAGTTTCATGATTTTTTGAAGTGCCCTAGTATTTTTAATAAAGCCAAAACAATTACAAAATATTAGAAAACGGAAAAGGAGAAAACAGAGAGAGAGAACTTACTTGGCTTACCTGCAGCCCACCTGGCCTGGCACTGCTGGCCCAGCCCACCAGGCCCCCCACCGTCATCAACCTCCTACAGGTGGGCAGGAGGGCGTGTGCCCGCCATGCGCGAACACGCGCGCGCCACCTCCTGCTTGGTTGGCCTCCCCGACCCCTCTAGACGACGCCACACGCCACCTCGGTCCCTCTCGCCCGTCGCTCGTCCTCGTCCTCTCCTCTAGCCCCCTCTCTCGCGCAGCCGAGTGCCGCTCGAGCATAGCCATCGCCGCCAATCACTATTGTCGTAGTCACCGCTTCCCCCTCGCCTCTCCGACATACACACGATCCCTTCCATCGAGCAGCCCGTCTCCAATCTGAAGAAAACGACCTCGGACGCCCTGCATCGCCGCCATCGAGCCGTATCCTTCATGCACGGCCGCCAGACGCCGCTCGTTGATTCGCCAACTCTGATGCCTCCCCGAGCCCACCGATCTGCGCATTGACCCCTAGTGAGCTCCGTCGTCGTTTCCCCCTACTCCCCTAGTCGCGCTCGTCCGCTAACTGACCTCGCCGTCCTATCCGCAAGCTTCGGCTGTCGTGTTTATCTTCGTCGTCGTTATGGTGGAGCAACTCACGTATGAGCACGTCATAGACCTCCCGCTGCCCCGTAGCTACCGTTTGTGTTCTCCGTTCGCTCGAAGGCGAGCTGCAACCTCGCACCCGCGCTATCCCGTGCTGCGGCCGTCGCCAAACCTTGACACTGTCGACTGCTCTGGCATCCCCACGGTTAGATAAAACCACCATAAGAAGCGCCTCATTGTTTTAGTTCCGTAGAGCCCAAGAGCCCGAGCTCTCATGGCCGGAATCGCCCGACCGGCGAGCGCTGGCGTGCTGTGCTTAGCGCCGGCATTTAGCTGCCGACGTGGGCATCATTAGTGGCTAATGACCCACTAATTAACCCCTCCAGTGAAACCGACAGCTGGGCCCCATGACTAATTAACTCCGGGTTTATTTTCTGTTTAGATTAGTTTATAACTCGGCGGGACCCACGTGTCAGAGTTGACTATGCTGACGTGTCCGTTGACCCGACCCACCTCTGTGTGACCCTAGGCAACACTGAGTCATTGACTAGTGGGCCCAACTGGTTAGGTTTGACCTGGACCGGTTTCTGTTGACTTGCTGATGTCACACCGATGTCATGCTGACGCAGTAATTATTTCTAGAATTTAAATAAATCCAAATGATTTATTTATTTTCAGAAATTTCTCTAAACTTGGAAAATTCATAGAAAATAAACCGTAACTCGAAATGAAATAATTTATATATGAAAAATGATCAGAAATATCCAGTCTTTCCAGTGGTACTATTTTCATGTAGGTTAAAGCAAGTTAAAGCTGCTTATCAGGTCAAATCAATTAAATGGCATTTGAATATCAACATATGGAGTTTGAATTTGAACCTAGGGTTCAAACGAACTTCATTTAACTTGTTGCTAGTTGCATTAGCTCAATCAACAGCATATTGCCATGTCACATTCATGCATCATATTGTTGCATTGCATTGATTGTGTGCCTTCTCTGTTTGCCGGTGTTGTTCCCCCTCAGTAGACGTTGTTCCGGTGATGAGTTTGATAACACCGATGAAGAGCTATATTATCTTCAGAAGTGCCAGGCAAGCAAAACCCCCTTGTTCATTCTGATACAATCCCAGTCTCTCGCTTCTGCTCTCTTTCACTGCATTAGGACAACAACGATTCAACTGTTACATGCTGCGGTAGTTGAACCCCTTTCCTCTGCATGACCTGTCTTTGCTATAGTAAATAGTTGAAACCCACTAGCATGAGTAGGAGTTGTTTGAGCCATGATGTGCGTACTCATTTATGCTTGCATGTTATGCCTACTATGCTTAGAGTTGTGTCAGGTATGTTTCATCAGGGATGAATTGGAATGTGGTCATCATGTCCTACTGTTGAGAGCTAAGTGTGTGAACATGATTAGGTAAAGGTATCGATGAGAGGACATGTAGGAATACATGGTGGGTTGTTTCATAGGAACCGTCCTTAGGAACTGAGATCTGTATGTGTGATTTAAGATCAGCTGCTACCACGTGTTGGGCCTGATACCAATGGACCCACTCGACTTATTAACCGCCCTTGTTCTCTGTCCAGGAGTTGCAAGTAGTTTCTGGTGTTTGTGTATGCTGGAGGCCGTGCACAGCACTGCCTGTAGGGGTGGGCTGTGATGCGGTAGGCACGTGGCCTGGTGTACCGAGTCGCCCGTTTGGTGACCCGGAACCCTGCACACATCGCTCGGTGCCGTAGTGGAAACCTCGCTGCATATGGAACCTGAATAGGCGATAAACCTGGACTAGAGACTTATGTGGTTAGTCAGATCTTGGCCGACACCGTCGCTGGGCTTCCGCTTGAAGGTTGCTGAGTACAAGTCGTGTAAACAGCGGTAAGTGGTGAGAGCATGTGTGAAGAAGTACAACCTGCAGGGTTATCAAACTATTCGAATAGCCGCATCCGCGGTAATGGACTACTTGGTTGCTTATGCAGTTCATAGACAAGTGAAAGTGGATACTCTAAAATGCGCAACATAAGCGTGGGTGCTATGGATGGCCTTCTCGTAGGTAGATGTGATCGGATCCATAGTGGTTTATTGATATGGTGAATATGTGGACTCGTGTGCGCCACCTCAAAAGAGTTACCAGCAGTCGTAGTACAGGATAGCCACTGAGTCAAAGCTGGCTTGCTGTAGTTAAACTCCACCACCCCTTCATTGATATTGATGCATATGTAGCTAGTTCTGATGTAAGTCTTGCTGGGTACATTTGTACTCACGTTTGCTTAATTTTTGTTTTGTAGTGAGACTTCAGTCTCACTAGTAGTTCCACGTGGACTTTGACATTTAGCTTGTTACCTCAGCTACGATCTTGTACCCTTGGGTGGGTCTTGTAGATAGTCAGGCTTCTTATCCTTTTTCATTTGTAGTTGTCTGTACTCAGACATGTTATGCTTCCGTTGCTTGTATGCTCTGTATGTTGGGTCATGTGACCCATTATTGTAATTCTTACTATGTATGACTCTCCGGAGCCTTATAAATACATACTTTGAGTCGTAGAGTTTTGTTTTGACGCCATGTTGTATTTGCACATATCGAGCATATTGTGTGTATCATTTGAAATGCTTGATATGTGTGGGATCTGACAACCTAGTTGTTTATTCTTGTTAGCCTCTCTTATGGGGAAATGTCTCCTAGTGCTTCCATTGAGCCATGGTAGCTTGCTACTGCTCCAGAACACTCAGGCTGGCCGGCATGTGTCCTTCTTCATTCCTGTGTCTGTCCCTTCAGGGAAATGTCACGCGTTGTTCCTTTAAGTCCTTGTAGCTTGCTACGACTTGGCTTCATACGTTGATGACCGACACGTTCGTTGTTGGGTCATGTATGCCTGTCCTTGTAAGTTAGTGCCACCTTGGGTTTACGACTAGTCATGTCGGCCCGGGTTCTCTGTCATATGGATGCTAGCGACACTATCATATACGTGAGCCAAAAGGCGCAAACGGTCCCGGGCCAGGTAAGGTGGCACCCACGGGGATCCCGTGCGTGAGGCCGTAAAGTGATATGAGGTGTTACGTGCTAGATCAGTGTGACTTTGGATCGGGGTCCTGACAGGCAATCATGTCATGTGTGCAACTAATATACATAAACAATGCACATGACATATCGCAAGCACGAGCACAAAGCAAGATCGTAGTATTATCATAGGAATGGGTCACAAAAGGAAAATGGCAATAACAAGAAATATCTCCAACAAGCTTGCAAATACACAAACAAGTACTAGAATTAATCATCATTTGTAATGCAAAAGCATGGGTAACAAATGCATGGCAAAGGCATAGGAATGAGTATATCATGCAAAGTGAACATGGCAAGATGGGCATAGAATAAATAATGGCCAATAACCCATAACCATGTGAGGGCCATGTAGAAGAAATGCGCGAAGTTTTTGCACGAAGAGAGCGGTGGGAAAGACAATCCACGGGATCCCAGGTCATCATTGCTCTCTAGAGCTCATTTTGTCAACTCATGGGATTGTGAGGTTGGCAAGTAAGCATGGATACCTACACAAAAGAGACACGAACCAAAGAAATTGTGTGCGTGGTAAATGTACACATCATCCATCATGATGTGTATGTGCATGTGAGAGTTAGCACAAGATAAGCATCGCTCAAATAAATTTGATGCATTGTATAAGAACATGTGATCCATCATCAAAGAATAGTTGTTATGTATGACATGACGGGGATGCAAATTGAGCATACAAATATATGTCACATCAATATCATGTTCATTCATGGCTAGCATATTGTGCACATAATTATGATAATCATGCAATGCATGGGATGTATCAAAATCTCCTAAAATGTATGAGGAAAGTATGGGGGTCTCCTCATGAGCAATATCGGAAACAACAGATGGAGAAAATGGACAACATCCAAAACAGTGCATATCAGAAGCTAGGTGGTCATCGCATGGCATATGAGATAAATGATGCAATGGGAGCATATCAACATCGCAAGAAAAACAAATGCCAATAACCATGGGCTTGTCATCTATGCCATATGTGCAAATTGGGTTTATTTTAATGGCATATGCATAGTTACTATGAAGGGATTGCAAATATGACATGTTGTTGATCTCATGCATAGAATCTGACAAGTCAAGTGGATTGTCAAACATGATGTGACCGAGAGAATTATCACAAGAAATCCTATGTAACCTGGCATCACAACTAATAGACTCCACATGAGAATCATCATACTCATCGTAAATGGGTAAATCATTACATGGGAAAGTCACACTAGCATGAAACATGGTAATAGGTTGATCAACATCATGAAAGCAATCAATCTCAAGATGGTCCACTAGTGGGACAAGAGCATCACTGTCACCTATGTTACCTTTTTCATTCCACTCATGTGGTGTAGGTGAGGTGGCAAAGACCGAATGGTGGTCATCATTATCTCGATGGAACCATGTGGGGGGTGCATCATATTCCACCATGGCCATCGTCTTGTCCACAGGAAGGACGAAGTCATCGAGAATCGGCGCATCATCATATATGAGACCTAGCACCAAATTAGAAGACACAATAGAGGCAGAGGTTAAGTCGTTAGAAATGAAAATGTCCTCACATGACCTATCAATTATCACACTCTCTCTATGTGATGGCTCACTCACTCCCTCAAAGTAGGTGCACTCAAAGTCACATATGGTGGAGTCACTCATCTCACTCAAGTGGTGGGGGTTGTGGCTCTCTTCACATGGGAATTGGGGCAACTCATCATATATGAGGCTAGTGGTGAAGTCACTCTCACTCTCAATATGGTGGTAGAAGTCACTCAAGTCATCATGCATCGCCGTGGTCGAAGGGAAAATCCCATGCTCAACCATCTTCTCACCGTCGCCGTGGATAAAGGCAAAAGATGGCACCTCATCACTCTCCTCATGACCAAACGGAAAATCCCATGCTCGATCATCTCGTCACCGTCGCCATGGATCAAGGCCGAAGATGGTACATCATCACTCTCGCCTACTAAGATGGAAGCATCATCCTTCCTCGTCACCATGTCGCTTGCCTCCAAAGCTTGGTCCTCGAATTGCTCCGTAGTGATAGTCGTCGCCGCACCATCTTGAAAAAGAGTCGAAGTAGACTCGGCATCATCAATGCCACAAAGAGGGAAGGAGATGAAGTAGAACTTGGGAGCATCGTCTTGGAGCTCTTCGGGCTTGGGCATCTTGGTGGTACTATCCTCATGCTCGATCTCATGGAGCTTGGTCGCCGAGAAGTGTGCTTGGGGTGAAGAAGCCTTGGCCTTCATGAGTTCTTGTTCCGCCTTGAGAGCACCAATGTAGTTGTCGTCGAAGGACTTCTAGTTCTCGAGGAAGATAGTCTTGGAGATGTCGTTGTGCAATCATATCATGAAGTGGAACTTCATCGAAATGGGGTCATCCACGCCAGCTCGTCGCAAGGCATTCTTCATCTCCTTGAAGTACACTTTGATGGACTTGGATCCTTGGGTGGTGTTCTCCAGTTTGCATAGAAGTTGTTCCGTGTAGGTTGGAGGTAAGTACTCTCGCCGCATAGCTCTATTCGTCTTGGGCCAACTCATGTTGTAGCTCTCTGAAGGTGTGTGAAGCCACCATGCCGATGCGCAGTCGTGGAAGTTCGTTGTGGCGCACTTCACTTAATCTTCGGGAGGAACTTGATGTAGCTTGAGATAGTCGTCCATTAGGCGCTCTCACTCATGCTACTCCTCAGGTTCTTGAGTCCAATAGAAAGGAATCTTGTGGTCGTTGTCGAGGTCGTAGTAGCTCTTGGAAGTCGCAGACTTGACCTTGGGTAGCTTCTCGTGAGAGTAGAATTGGGGTGCTTGTTGGCGAAGATGCCTTGAAGTCGCTTGGCGAAGATGCCAATGGAGATGGTGAATTCATTGAGCGGTTGTTGGTGTTGAGCTCTTGACCTTCACGTTCTTGTCGGTGGTGGAGTCGATGCTGATGTGACCTTGCCGGAGATGGTAGCTCAGAAGTGTGTACACTTGAGCGTCTTCTCGAAGATGAGGAAGATCTCTTGTAGGACTTTATGAGGGATTTGATCTCCTCCATTTGAGCATCCCTCTTGGCGTCGAAGTTATTGTTCATGGCACCAAACTCGTCGTTGTTGTTGTATATCGAAGGTGAAATGCATTGCATATCCATCACAAGACTCTAGCAAATGTGAGAGGGAGAAAGAGAAGAACTAGACCAAATGTACCTTAACCAATCTTGAAGATGGATCAATGATCAATCAATAATGTAACAAGGAGATAGCACAACTGGTACCAGATCTTGTCAATTCTCACACCTATATAATTAAGGCTTATGGAGTAGCTTGGTGAGGATAGTGGCACAAAAATTTGATGCAAAATGTTAGCAAGAGTCAATAATGTTGAAAGAGATTCACAAATTCGCAAGTGAAACAAGTAGGCCAATATCAATGAATGGCTCACGGAAACACACACACGGATAGATAAATGGGGTCGTGCAACCAAGGAATGAGCTCAAAATGTGAAATCCATGGTGTCGGTGTCAAAACCGGCGGATCTCGGGTAGGGGGTCCCGAACTGTGCGTCTTAGGCGGATGGTAACAGGAGGCAGGGGACACGATGCTTACCCAGGTTCGGGCCCTCTCTATGGAGGTAATACCCTACTTCCTGCTTGATTGATCTTGATGATATGAGTAGTACAAGAGTTGATCTACCACGAGATCGTAGAGGCTAAACCCTAGAAGCTAGCCTATGGTATGATTGTTGTTGTTCTACGGACTAAACCCTCCGGTTTATATAGACACCGGAGGGGGCTAGGGTTACACAGAGTCGGTTACAATGGGAGGAGATCTACATATCCGTATCGCCAAGCTTGCCTTCCACGCCAAGGAGAGTCCCATCCGGACACGAGACGAAGTCTTCAATCTTGTATCTTCATAGTACAATAGTCCAGCCAAAGGATATAGTCCGGTTGTCTGGATACCCCCTAATCCAGGACTCCCTCAGTAGCCCCTGAACCAGGCTTCAATGATGATGAGTCCGGCCGCAGATTGTCTTCGGCATTGCAAGGCGGGTTCCTCCTCCGAATACTCCATAGAAGATTTTGAACACAAGGATAGTGTCCGGCTCTGCAAAACAAGTTCCACATACCACCGTAGAGAGAATAATATTTCCACAAATCCGACCTGCTGACACATTTGATATCATGACATCATACCATGGCCCAGTTATTATCGAACCTTTTTTATCAACCAGCCTTGGCGCATATCGCGAGGCAGTTTCCTTGGCACGTCTTGTCGAAGCAGAGATCGTGTCCCCTTATCACGGGATTCTCATCAATACGGACGTGGGTAACCCAATCGTGCCCGTTGGTATGACTTCTCGATTATAGGCAAGTACCAAACGGTCACGAGGAGGACGCTTGGTATTCACCCTCTTTATAAAGAGACCAAGGCCTATCCTTTTTTATTCCTCGAACTCAATCGAATCCCTCCCCCGCCTCGAGTTCCAACACCCAAAGCTCAGGTCAGGCGCTTCGACCTTCAACCATGTCCCGATCCAACCTTCAAGGTCGGTGGATGCGCTCCTCCATCACGGAGGAATACGTCAAAAAGTTAAGAGAGGCCAGGTTTTTGACCGGCGAGATCGCGCACCGGCTGCCTGCTCGAGGGCAGGTCATTCCTACTCTCAAATCCGGTGAGAGCGTCGTGGTTTTCCATTGCCATCCCTGACTTCGGATGTGCTTGGGTCGCTGGTGCTGCTTTGGGCTAACCAGCTGTCCTCGCCTGCGCAAAAGCGGGTCATGAGGCTTGTTAGGGCTGCCATTGTTCTCGGTTTTTCTTGGCCAAGGTGTCTGGCAAGCCATTCGTCTCGGACGCTGTGTTTGAAAGCTGCTAAGGCTTCAGTGTCCGGACAGTCGACAATTTGGTTCTTTCGAGCTTTCGAGCTGACTCTCCGGGCTGTTGAATTGTATGACTCAGTTCGTCTGCGTCCGGAGGTCCGACATAAGTCCCTTGGAAATTGGCCCGAAAGGCGTCATCGAGCTCCTACCAACTTCCAATGGAGTTTTCTGGGAGGCTTTTTAGCCAGTGCCGAGCTGGTCCTTTGAGCTTGAGGGGCAAGTATTTGATGGCGTGGATATGGTCTCCGCGAGCCATATGAATATGGAGGATAAAGTCCTCAATCCAGACCCCTGGGTCTATGGTCCCGTCGTATGCTTCAATGTTCACTGGTTTGAATCCTTCAGGAAATTCATGGTCTAGTACCTCGTCGGCGAAACATAGGGGGTGTGCGGCACCCCTGTACTTGGCTGTGCCATGGTGTTCGGACGGTTGTGGTATTTGGTGTTGGCTGAGTGCTGGAGCACGTTTCCTTGATCCGTAGATGGATTTGGTTGCGTCGGCCCTTTGATGTGAGTCTTCGCGTCGGTCATGTACTGACTTATGTGCGGCCTTGTTGGCCGCTCTATCGCAGCCACGAGGTCGTCGATCTGACCGGTCGGCGTTTTTATTTTTTGGCTGCGGGGGCTCTAAGGCCTCGTCGTCGAATTCCAGCAGCGGCTTTCGCTTTGGGTAGCTCTTCGTGTGGCGAATGTCACCATACTTTTCTGCTGTGTCGAGCACTTTATTCCATCTACTGTTGAGTGTGTTTTATGCGGCCTTGAGCCTTTGTTTCTGCTTCTTCAGACTTCTTGCAGTGGCAATAAGCCTTTCTTGCTCCAGCTGCCTTTCCGGGATGATGTGTTCGTCGTCATCCGGACTGTTCTCCTCTCCGGAGACGGGTTGATTGGCTTGACGCTCGGTGTCTCCGTGTTCGGACAGCGGCTCTGTAGTTTGTTCGTCGTCCGCTGGCTCACCCTGCTCTATCACTGGGTCAATTTGGCTTCTTCTTGCACTGTTATCGCTGTTTTTGTCGAGGCGGGATTTGGAGCGGCGCCTACGGCGCCACTTTGATTGCTTGTCGAGGGAGCTATCTCTCGCTGCATCCTTCCGTTCCTCGTCATTATTTTCTTTGGGTGTTTCCACCATGTATATCTCATGTGATGAAGTGGCAGTCCAGCGCCCTGTTGGCGGTTGTTCCTGTTCGTCTCCTGCATCGTAGTCCATACCATTGATGTCTTCGGAGTCGAAGTCGAGCATGTCGGTTAAATCATCGATAGTGGCTACTAAGTGGGTTGTGGGTGGGGAGTGAATTTCTTCGTCATCCGCATCCCATCCTAGCCGGACATAGTTCGACCAAGGTTCTCCTGACAGGGAGAGAGACTTTAACGAGTTCAGTACGTCGCCAGAGGGCGAGTGCTGAAAGATATCCGCGGAGGTGAACTCCATGATCGGCGCCCAATCGGATTCGATAGGTATGGGCGCAGGCGGTTCGGAGTCCGTGGCCGGGGACGAGTCCAATAGTTCGGCGTCAAGGCTCTCGTGAGGGGTAAGGTCAGTATTCGGCTCTATCGCCGCTGAGGATGCGGCCTCCCAGGCAGGGTCTATCCACCCGTCCTCGGATGGCGCGATCTGCTCCGGATGGAAGGCCGGAGTGGTTGCTGGCGTGATTTCCCGCACATTCTCCGACGGCAGAGCTACATCATGCTCGTCGTGATCGTGCGGCTCACCTGGCATGGGCCCGAATCCGTCGAAGATCAAATCTCCGCGGATATCGGTAGTGTAATTCAAGTTTCCAAACCTGACCTGATGGCCAGGGGCGTAGCTCTCGGTCTGCTCCAGATGGCCAAGCGAGTTGGCCCGCAGTGCGAAGCCGCCGAATACGAAGATCTGTTCGGGGAGGAAGACCTCACCCTGGACCGCATCGTTGTCAATGATCGAAGGGGCCATCGAGCCTTACGGCGACGGCACAGTGGAACTCTCAATGAAAGCACCAATGTCGGTGTCAAAACCAGCAGATCTCGGGTAGGGGGTCCCGAACTGTGCGTCTAAGGCGGATGGTAATAGGAGGCAGGGGACACGATGTTTACCTAGGTTCGGGCCCTCTCTATGGAGGTAATACCCTGCTTCCTGCTTGATTGATCTTGATGATATGAGTAGTACAAGAGTTGATCTACCACGAGATCGTAGAGGCTAAACCCTAGAAGCTAGCCTATGGTATGATTGTTGTTGTTCTACGGACTAAATCCTCCGGTTTATATAGACACTAGAGGGGGCTAGGGTTACACCGAGTCGGTTACAATGGGAGGAGATCTACATATCCGTATCGCCAAGCTTGCCTTCCACGCCAAGGAGAGTCCCATCCGGACACGAGACGAAGTCTTCAATCTTGTATCTTCATAGTCCAACAGTCCGGCCAAAAGATATAGTCCGGCTGTCCGGATACCCCCTAATCTAGGAATCCCTCACATGGAAAATTCTCTTGTTGCACAACGCTAGAGAGACGCTGGCATGATTGCACAATAGGCGGATATGAGACTTGTGCACAACCTACTAAGCAAAAATGCAATGACTTATATCTCAAGTATGCTATCTATATATGATTCCCGGTGTTTCTCTCAAGATGATCCAAGATGATCGGATATGATAATATTATATGCAATGTGGTATGATGCTATGGCTATTGCTTACAAGCTCTTTTTTTTTCTTTGCATAAAAGCTTGTTATTTTTTTGATATGGCCACAATGCGATATGCACAAACCAAGGTAGCAATTGTGTATATACGGGAACAATATTGTGACACAAGGGATGATATGATACCAAGATGGTACCAATATGATATGGTATGTATGCAATGGAAGGTGTAGATCGATGATCACTAATGTGCACAAGTAACATTGCCGGCAATACACAAATGGCTAGTCTCGATAGGCAAGTGACGCAAAATGGCTCGGGGGTTAACAATACTATGGCAAGAAGAATGTACAATGATGGGATACCATGATACCAAGATGCTATAGAGGTTACCGTTTTTGCTTATGGTTAGGGTGTCAAAATGGTGAAGTGGTCGTTGTTGATGACGAATCTATGGAGATGATGAGAGGCGGTGCTCTTGATGTAGAACCGTTTCTAATTAGCCGAAACACCTTAGGAAAACGGAAAAACCACGAACTCAAAATCTCCAAAGGCAAATGTTAAATGGTTGTAGCGGAATGTGGTGGTGGTTTTGGAAGCTACATGGGATTGCGGAACTGAATGATGGGTTTTAGAGTATGCAATGTGGAAGTGGAGGTTATGTTGGTTGACTATACACACTGTTGGAGTTGAAGTCACAATCCCTAAGTACAGGAAACACCTTAGGAGGCACAAACCACAACTTGGACAAGCTCAAACAAATTTGGGTTAAGCTGAGGTGGTGTAAATGTATGGTGGGCAAGGTTATGTGGAAGTTATGGTGGTGGTTGAAGAATAAATAACCGTCCCTAAGTAGCAAAAACACCTTAGGAGACTCAAATCACTACTGAAACAACCTCAAATGCAATGGGGCTCAAAATGGGTTAGCTTGCAGAAGGCTATGATGGTATTGCGTATGATATGGTGGAAGGCCTAGGAAAAGATGCCAAAGTTCCAAAATTTTGATGGTATTAAAAGGTTGTGAAACCAATGTGAGGACCTTGAGCACGTAGGTAGCTTCCAAACGAGCCAAAGAACACTCAAATCGGAGTTCGGAGCGAAAAGTTATGATGAAACGGTGAAAGAGGCTGATGCTGAAATTTCGGGGAAAGTTTCTGGTTAGGCCGGAAGTTCCGGGATTAGGGCCGGAAGTTTCGGGCTCCAGAAGTTCCGGGGCGTGGCTGGAAGTTTCGGGGGTCGCGGAAAAAGTCTCAAGGAAGCCGGGGGATTTTGGGTAAACTCTTTGTTTAGCCTGAAAGTTCCAGGGGAGTCCGGAAGTTCCAGGGGTCGTGGAATTTCTTCCGGGATGAACCCTAAATTCCAGATCCGAGAACGGGGGCGGAAAAACATGATTTTCTGGGGAAAAGTTGAGAGTATTTCGTGGATGGAAATGGGGGAAAAGATGGGTAAGGCTAGATCCACTTGAAAGACAATGAATCCATGGATCAAACTCAACAAAACATTATCCAAGCAAACAAATCAAAAAAAAATTGGGGCTATTTTTGGTGGGGATTTTCGAATTTAGGACAAAATCAAGCAAAACAAGGCTGGAAAGGGGGGAGTAGGGGATCCAATACATGATCAACATTCCTCTGATACCAAGATGATGTAGGGTAGAACCCTAGATGCCCAATCTTTCACGATTGGTGCGGATCCCGCGAAGAACATGAAGAACATAAGGGGGAAAACACGAAGGAAAACACGAGAGGAATCACTCAAACCAACAAGATTCGATTACACATGTGCTAGATCCTCGAAACACAAAGATATACACGACCCACGATCAACAAAGGACGATACAAGTAGCAAGTTCTTCTCCGTGAGGAGGTCTGGAAGATCTTCCCGTTAGGGGTCTTGAATCCAAGATGGATCTTCTCCGTAGAGGCCGCGGTCTCTCTCGGTGGAGTAGATCCGGATGGATGAGAAAATCTCTATCTCTCAAATGAGCTATCACTATGCTAACCCTAGAATGGAGGAGCGGATGAGTATATATAGTGATAGCCACGAAGGGGTAAGTGAGGGGTGAAAGGGTACATGGCCTCGGGCCGAGTCTCCGCGCACAGGTAGGGCCGGAAGTTCCGGGGACGGTAGGAAGGTCTAGGCGCCGGAGGTTCCAGGCGAAGGTCCGGGCAGGGTCCAGGCTATCCAGAGAGTTGGCATGCTCTTGGTCAGCCTCGATGCAGAAGGGCCGGAAGTTCCAGGCGTCGAAAGTTCCGGGCAGGAGGCCGGAAGTTCCGGGCTTTCCAGAAGCTAATCCATGCTTCTTCTTCCTTCTCTTCCACGCTTCCCTCGTGGATGGTGTCGCACTCCTCCTCGACATCCGTGAAGCTCTGGCAATACCTATGTATGCACACGAGTGGAGTGTCAAGTAGTACACCATCCTCAAAAGGGTCAAGTGAGCACGTGTAAAGGAGATGATTCAGCTTTGGGTATGTGAAGTAGATGTCGCATGTGTCACTCGCCAAATGGATTCTTGACATGGTGATGTCCGTAGGATGCTCCGCATCAGATGTGGGGGCCAAGATCAAGGCCATCATGTGCGCTAGAGACAACCATCGGGGAGCGAGGCTAGTGCCGGCCTACTCCAAAGAGATCCCGCCGACTATCGAAGTGAAGTGTTTTTGGCCAACCGACTTGCGGGTACATTGCTTATTTGTGTATGTGACTACAGTGTTTTGATGTGTTCGCTCCTCAGGAATTCTAGAACATGATTTCCGACATCCCAACGGTCGATCGGTCGCCTGAAGACGCGGTGAGTGATTCTGAGCGCCGATACTCGAAAGAGGATGATGATGACGAAATGACGAGGAGAGTCAAGAGGACGAGAGCATGGAGGATGGAGAGGAGGCCAAGTCCTCTCAGTCCTATGAGGCCCCCAACGAACCCCGCACGAAGTGATAGAGGTGAAGCTTTCCTGATGTTTCGATCAGATAGCTATCATTTTCTGTGGGAGTCAACTTTGACGATCCGACTACGAACGTGCGAAGACGTCGCACCTTAGCAATCGCTAAACCAACTTCTGAGGGGTTATTGACCACGCCGGAGCACGATCAACCTGACCACGAGGGTCTATTTCCTGCGAGCAAACAAAGAACAAGCAAGAAACTGAGATAGCAATCTGGATATTGCGAATATAAGAGGAAAGCTTTATTGATGAAAGTGGGGTTCTCTGACGTCTTGGTCTGGCCGTTGAACACAAACAAAGTGCGCGAAGTCGCAACTATGATAAACTTTAAATCTAAACAAAACTCAAAGTCTAAATGACACCCTAAGGGCTATATATATGGAGGAGTAGAGGGTAATTTTGTAACCCCTTGTAGGAGGGGTCCGAAAAAACCCTAACTTTATTTGCCCACACATACGGACTCTAAAAATAGCCTATATTTAAGTATTTCGGAATTACATGGGCCTGGTCGAAAATAAGGCGGCGCAGCACCTAATATAAGGTATGGAAGAAATTTATGAAGGGGCATCTTGTATATTTCGTCCATGTGCTTGTAGGTCATCATGGAGGCTTCAAATTGCTCAAATATGCACTAGAAAAGCCATTCTAGATCCCTTTGCTCGTGCCTTCATCTCCATGCTTGATCCTGCTCCAGTGTTCATCCCTGTTGTCCATGCTAGGCTGATCATTAGTAATCAACACTAATGTTTCCAACTTAGGCAGCATCATATTCTCATGAACATTAGAATTGTCATCAAGGAATGAAAGTACCTGGTAATTCAATTGGCGTGCGCGAGCTCTAGTAACTAGTCTAGTATGTATAGCAGCTGGGGTTGTGGGTATAACAATGGTATTGATGTCCTCATCATCCTCCCCTTCTTGAAATGAAGTCGTCCTCAACAGAAGCTCATCTTCCTCACCCAAATAAGGCTTCAAATCTGCAATGTTAAAATTGGGAATAACCCCAAAATCTGCAGGCAGCTCAAGTTTATATGCATTATCATGTATTTTCTCTAACACCTTAAAAGGACCATCAGCACATGGCATTAGCTTTGATTTTCATAAATCAAGAAATCTATCCTTACGCAAATGTAACCAAACAAGATCTCCAGCAAGATTATATTTAGCATTTATACGCTCAATGTTCTCCTTAGTTAACTCATGCATTTTTAAGATCAATTCAACACATTGTTTAGCATCAAAATTAACCTTCTCCGAAGATGGAACATGCAAAAAATCAATAGGTGCACAAGGTAGAAAACCATACACAATCTCAAATGGGCACATCTTAGTAGTAGAATCCAACGAACCATTATAAGAAAATTCAATATGAAACAAGCATTCTTCCCATATTTTCTTGTTATTCTTCAAAACAGACCTAAGCATAGTAGACAAAGTTCTATTGACTACTTCAGTTTGTCCATTAGTTTGAGCATGACATGTAGTACTAAAAAGCAGTTTAGTCCCCAACTTAGCCCATAAACATCTCCAAAAGTGGCTAAGAAATTTAGTATGACGATCTGAAACAATAGTATTTGGCACACCATGCAAGCGAATAATTTTACGAAAGAACAAATCAGCAACATTAGCAGCATCGTCTCTTTTATGACATGGTATGAAGTGTGCCATTTTCAAAATTCTATCCACGACAAAAAATATGCTATCCCTCCCCTTCTTTGTTCGAGGTGATCCTAAAACAAAATCCATAGATAATCCTCCCGTAGAATACTATGTATAGGCAAAGGCATATATAAACCATGAGGATTAAGTCGTGACTTAGCTTTTTGACATGTATTGCAGGGAGCAAAAAAACGGTCAACGTCATGTCTCATCTTTGGCCAAAATAAATGTGTAGCAAGTACGTCCTCCGTCTTCTTTGCGCCAAAATGTCCCATTACTCCTCCTCCATGCACCTCCTACAACAACAAAAGACGAACGAAGGTAGCTAGAATGCATAGCTTGTTAGCCCGAAACACAAATCCATCATTAACGATGAACTTGTTCCATGTTCTCCCTTCTTTACAATTCTGCAATACATCATTAATTTCAGCATCATGCGCATATTGATCTTTGATGGTCTACCAACCAAATATTTTAAAGTCAAGTTGTGAAAGCATAGTACAGCGACGAGACAATGCATCAGCAATAACATTTTCTTTATCCTTCTTATGTATTATGACATAGGAAAAAGTCTCAATGAATTCAACCCATTTAGCATGTCTACAGTTCAGTTTTGCTTAACTTTGAATATGTTTCAAAGATTCATGATCAGAATATATAAAAAATTCTTTGGGCCATAAATAGTGTTGCCATGTTTCTAAAGTTCAAACAAGAGCATCACATTCAGACTAGGCCCTTATCATAAGTAGAATAGTTCACACTAGGCCCACTCAATTTTTCAAAAAAGTATGCAACAGGTTTACCGTCTTGTAATAACACACCTCCCAATACAATTCCACTAGCATCACATTCAATCTCAAAAGTCTTATTAAAATCAGGTAGTTGGAGTAAAGGAGCATGTGTCAACTTATCTTTGAATACTGTGAAGGCTACTTCCTATGCGGTGCCCCAAACAAAGGTGCAGCAATGGTGCTGAAAACTCTCACAAAACTCCTATAGAAACTAGTGAGTCCAAGAAAAATCCTCACTTGTGTGACCGCTTTGGGGTGCGGCCAACTCTCAATAGCTTCAATTTTGGCTTTATCAAGTTCAATTCCCTGTGGAGAAACAACATAGCAAAGAAAAGATACTCGGTCGGTGCAAAAGGTGCACTTCCCAAAGTTACCAAAAAAACGTGCATCACATAGAGCAGTAAAAACAACATGTAAATGTTCCAAATGTTCCTCCAAAGATCTGCTATAAATCGGTATATCATCAAAGTAAACTACCACAAATCGTCCAATGAAAGCACGTAAAACTTCGTTCATTAATCTCATGAAATTACTAGGTGCATTAGTTAACCAAAAAGGCATGACTAACCACTCATATAATCCAAACTTAGTTTTAAATATCGTTTTCCATTCATCTCCCAATTCATTCAAATTTGATGGTATCCACTACACAAATCAACTTTGGAGAATATTGTAGAGCCACTCAATTCATCAAGCATATCATCTAGCCTAGGAATAGGATGACGATAACGAATAGTGATATTATTAATGCCTCTACAATCAACACACATACGCGATGTACCATCCTTTTTGGGCACTAGTATAATAGGAACAACACAAGGACTAAGGGATTTGCGTATATAACCTTTATCTCACAGCTCCTGTACTTGACGTGTAATCTCCTTCGTCTCCTCTGGATTGGTACGGTATGGTGCAGAGTTAGGTAGCGATGCACCAGGAATTATGTCAATTTGATGCTCAATCCCTCGAGTAGTTGGTAATCCCGGTGGCATGTCTTCTGGAAAGATGTCAGCGAACTCCTGCAAAATGTTAGTGACAACAGGAGGCAAAGAGGAAGGCACGTCCTCGAATGAACATAACGCCTCTTTGCACACAAAAGCATATCAAACAGATTTGCTGATATCGAGATCATCAATATCAGATTAGGTGGCAAGTAAACATGCACTTGTCAATTTAATTTCAGAAGAAACACTAGACGGTTTATTATTAGGCTTCATTTGTTGCTCAAATTCTTTTGCCACAATCTGATTTTCACTCTTATTTTCCTCCTATATTGCTTCATTAGCTCTATTAATATCATCTTTCAAAATGGAATTAGGAGACATAGGAAGCAAAGTAATATGTTTATCCTTATGAACAAGAGTATACTGATTGTTTCTACCATGGTGTACATAATTTTTACCAAATTGCCATGGTCTACCAAGTAATAAGGAACATGCTTGCATGGGTACAACATCACAATCAACATAATCAACATATGTAGAAATACTGAAATGCACACAAACAATACGTGTTACCTTAACCTTGCCGTTATTGTTGAACCATTGGATGTAGTAAGGATGTGGATGTGGTCTTATGGTGAGAGATAGCTTCTCCACCATCTCGATGCTAGCAAAGTTGTTACAGTTCCATCCATCTATGATGACGCGCACATAACGTTCCTTCACAATTCCTTTTGTATGGAAAAAATTATGCCTCTCAATTTTCTCAGCTTATGTGACTTGCACACTCAAAACACGTTGAGCAACTTAACTTTCATACCTGTCAGCATCTTTAGCAACCATGTATTGCGTCTCATGATTAGAATCATCTTCACTGTGTTCTTCACTTGTAATAAGGGCCGAAGTCTCCTCACCATAGTCACTAGCGGACTCATACCCACCATCCTCAGTAGCAATCATAACACGTGGGGATTTGAATTCTCTCGCATAATGACCTCTACCCTTACAACGACGACAAATAATATCATGTGTGTGCCTTGTTGATGCCATGGATGAAGAAGAGCTCTGTGCAGGCCTAGTAGGTGTGCTCTTGGCAGATAGTGGTGGTAGTGCCTGCTTTCTTGTATCACGGTTGGAGGTGGCAGCAGACGAAAGTGCCGGTGTAGCAGAACGTGTGGAAGTAGAAGATGCAGGCGGTGCCCATGATGAAGGTCGACCTATAGAAAAATTAGTCCGCGCCAATGCCTGTCGATCATGCACTTCACGTTCAGCTTCGCAAGGAAGATAGAATAAATGAGTGATATCATTATACTCCTTAAAATGTAAAAATGGTCTGAATCTCTCTATTTAATCCACCCATAAAACATGCAAGCATGGCTTTATTATCCTCAACAATACCACATCTAATCATGCCAGTTTGTAATTCCTGATAATACTACTCTACAGAATGTATTCCTTGTCTCGAACGCTATAGTTTTTGAAGTAATTCATGTTGATAATACAGTGGAACCCAACGAGTACGCATAGCAGTTTTCAAAGCAGCCCAAGTAGTAGGGATACTATCATGATATAATCTACAATGTTCAGACCACCAAACAGAAGCAAAATTAGTGAATTCACAAACAACAACGGAAACATATATATCCTTAGGATATTGTAAGCATGTGAAACGTTGTTCAGTTTCTAACTCCCAAGTAAGATATACATCTGTAGCGACCCGACCCGAATGGATCAAATCTCTATGCTTAAGTGTCATCCCTAGATCGGTATGCTGACACACACAGTACTCGAGGATTTATAACAGAGGTAAATCACATGTATAGTAACGTAAATACTATTACCTCAATCCAAAATAGCGGAAGTAACAAGGTTGTGGATTCCCATCAACACCAACGACAAAGTTGAGTGTAGAAATTGTAACCCTAAAGTATCACTTACTCGTCGTCTGAAAAATCAGCAACATGAAACGTTGCAGCCCGAAAACGGGTCAGCACATGGATTATGCTGGCAATGTAACACATAGAGAGTAATGAAAGAATAAGCCAATACTACATGCATATATGGCTAGTGGAAAGCTCTATGGTTATAATGTTTTTGCGAAAAGCCAATTTTTCCCTACTGCAAAGGAATAAATTTTATTTAACTATCATGGTGGTTGTTAAACATTGAGAATGGTTGACAGTATTCTCAATCCCAATTAAGTATCATCATTAAACCCAACAATATTAATTAAAGTAACATGATGAGATCAACAGGATAATCCAAGAACTAGATACTCAAGGCGTCCATAACCGGGGACACGGCTAACCATGATTAGTTTGTACACTCTGCAGAGGTTTGCACACTTTTCCCCACAAGACTCGATCTCCTTCGTTGGATTTCTCGCACTACATGTTGTTTGAGAAACGGATGACCGAGACATAGTCTTTCAGAAGCGTTTGCACCTTACGATGGGTAGACCGTACCACCTACAACCCCTACATCGCTAGTCTACCACTGTAAGAGTTCACACGACTTAATCAACTATGCTAGAGCCCATAATAGCTTGTGGCTGCACACGAAAGTTTCTAGCATGAATAATCTTATGATCCCTTTGAGCCTGAGTGGCGGACCGTAGGATGATCACACGGTATATCCCCGGGATCTCCTAGGACAACACCGTATATCCCAGTGTCGGGCAAGTCCTTTGGTATATCCCGAGGTGCCCCTAGCAATCCACCCAGATGTGTATTTAAGTTGCCACCTTAAGTAAACCATTAATTTAAGAATCTCACATCTGTCATGGAATACACTCACCGAATCCACGTCTACTAGCATAGCATGGCATAATAAGCAAACGTAGAAGTAACTCCCAAGGGTTTGATAATAAAACAGGTAATAGGTACTACCTCAACTACTTCCCATCCCACAGTTTAATTAGATCCTAATCATGCAATGTTTGAGGATAGATCTAATGCATAAAAACTGGGTATGAAGAGTATAAGATCAAAGTGTTACTTGCCTGTAATGTTGATGAAGATGATTCGCACTCAAACTCTTGATAGTTCTACTCGTCACACTCCGGTCAATCTGTCGTAATCAAGCAATAGTAGCCACACATAAGCAATCACTCAAAACATCGGATCGAACGAAGAAAACGATTCGGAAAACATCAAAACCAGGCAAATAGCTCTTGCAGCATAAAACAATTTCTAACAGTAGCAAAATTATGTTAATTTGGCCTTATCAGAAAGTTTATGTCAAGAGATTTAATTTGCAAAAAGAATCAACTAAATCGGAGTTACGAAACTCAAGTTATGATCAAACGAAATTCAAATTCAAATCTGATCTAATTCAAATTTTAAACTTTCAAAAACATGTTTGAGTTGGACTACTGGATAGAGGAGATCGTAACGAAGAAGTGGGCGTTGGTTTCATCTAATTTGGATGAACGAGTAAAAAGTTATTGCTATTTGAAAAATCAAGGCCAAGCTGTTTTACGAAACAAAAAAATAGCTACGGCTAAGGTCTAATGTATAAATACGTAGACTAATTGATAATCTAATTATTCTATCGTATTAGTCTAAAAATAATAAACTATGGAAGTATAAGAAGAAAAAAAACAAAGAAAGATACCTTTATAAGGCAGAGAAAAGACAACTTGGAGAGAAGACAATTTAAGTCGCACGGGAGAGGAGAAAAATATTTTTCTTAAATGAATCTAGTCAAATCAAAATATTGACTTAACCCGAATCGGATGATTTTTAGAGGCTCTATGGGTCTATATTTATTGGTGGAAAAGAGGCTTAAAGGTCAAAGGCTAGGCAATGTGGGACTAAACATATACATACGCAGATGAAATTTGAAAAGGATCATGGGCTAAAAGTTCGGCCCGGCCGCGTGCGTACACTGGTTGCATTTTTTTTCCGAAGTCTATTTTTTTTCTGAAATTTGTTTCAAAAAAAAACTAAACATTAACGAAAATAAAATAAAAGACAAAAGAAAACAAAAGAAAAACGGGCCGGCATGCTGCTATGCTACGCATGTGGGCGACATTTAGTTTCAGGCGCGCGCGCAGTTTTTGTTATTTGTTTTTTTTAAACAGAAAGCGATAAACTGAAAAACGAAAATAAAACTAAAACTTTATATAGGCATATTATATATCACAATTTTCAGAAAAAGATTTCCTACAAGCTGAACATTTTTCTAGAGTCAAATAAAATACACACAAATTCAGAAAATTCAAAGAGTGCTACTGGTCTAATAAAATCCAATAAAAAGTCATTTTAAAAATACCAAAATTAATTCAAATTGATTCCTCTCCAATTTTCTGATGTAGGGAATCATGTTACCCTATTTTCCATATATTTTATTTTTGGAGAAAAATAATTTGAATAAAACTCAATAACTCCAAATTGAAAATAAATTCAAAAGAACTTTGAATTTAATGCTTTGAAACTCCCAACTCAGATTTCATATAATTTGAAGAAGTCATTTTATCTTCGCTCGTGAAAATCATTGAGTTGCATAAATTTCAGAATTGTAAATATTCTCAAATGAAATTCAAATATTTTCAACACTCCTTGTCATTTAAATAAATGGAAGAAGTCATGTCATCTTCTCTCCAGGGTTTTGTGATGAAAAGAATTTGAATTCATGGAGATCACGAATGCAAAATGAAAGTTTGGGAAAGTCCTTTTATTCCCTCTCATTTAACTTTCAAAAAAAATTCAAATGTCACTCAACTTCACACAATCAATCATAACTATCTATTTGTTTATAACATTCCAAAATTTAGAATTTTGGGATGTTACAAACCTACCACCCTTAAAATGAATCTCGTCCTCGAGATTAGGAGAGGCTAGGAAGAAATAGGTTAGGGTAGGTGAGGGAGTTCCGGACTAGGGGGTGTCCGGATAGCCGAACTATCATCATCGGCCGGACTCCAAGACTATGAAGATACAAGATTGAAGACTTCGTCCCGTGTCCGGATGGGACTTTCCTTGGCGTGGAAGGCAAGCTTGACGATACGGATATGTAGATCTCCTACCATTGTAACCGACTCTGTGTAACCCTAACCCTATCCGGCGTCTATATAAACCGGAGGGTTTTAGGGCTTGTTTGGTTTGAGTCCTGGCCGCAGTGCCTGAAAAAAGTCAACGCCTGGAACGAGCCTGAGAGCGCCTGTGGTTTATGCCTGGTCAGGCTGGCCTGCGAGAATAACGTTTGGTTGATGCCCTGGCCTGGAAAAGCATTAGAGAATATTTTATAGGACCAACAGTACGCATAGCTGTGGAGCCCACTGGCCCAGCTGAATATTTTAACACTAACCCATCGCCAGGCACCCACCAGGCTTGTGAAATCGGTGGCCTGGCCTCAGGCTAATGGTGACGCCTGGATTGACCCAGGCTAATGATGACGACAGGCTTTTTCAGGCCAGGCATGTTGTCAAATACCCAGGATACCATCCAAACAAGTCCCAGGCAGGTTTCAGGCACTTTTGTGGCCAGGCACAAGTTCGCCAGGAAGGCAACCAAACTGACCCTTAGTCCGTAGGACGAACAATAATCAGACCATAGGCTAGCTGCTAGGGTTTAGCCTCTTTGATCTCGTGGTAGATCTACTCTTGTAACACACATCATCAATATTAATCTAGCAGGACGTAGGGTTTTACCTCCATCAAGAAGGCCCGAACCTGGGTAAAACATCGTGTCCCTTGTCTCCTGTTACCATCCGCCTAGACGCACAATTCGGGACCCCCTACCCGAGATCCGCCGGTTTTGACATTGAGAGTTCCTCGTGTCGTCGCCGATAGGCTCGATGGCTCCTTTGATCATCAACAACGGCGCGTCCGGTGAGACTTTTCTCCCGAACAGATCTTCTTGTTGGCGGCATTGCCTGCGGGCCAATTAAGCAGCCATCTGGAGCAGATCGAAGCTTCGCCCTGGCGTCAGTCAGATTTGGAAGTCTAAACTATCGGCCGATATCGCGGAGACTTGATCTTCGACGGATTCGAGCCCCACCAAGCGCGCGCAATGTCTCGATGGGCATGATCTAGCTCGCAACCGAGCAAAGTGCCACGAGGCCGCACGAATCCGCTCCGACCCTTAATCCGGGCGGATTCCCCGATCGAGGACGAGTGGTTGGACACCGCCTCGGGGCTTTAATCTACGGCGATCGAGCGAACTCCATCCTGTCGCTGCGAAGACCTTGGCTCGGTGCGGACTCCTCTCCGGACCAACCCCCGCGCCCCGCTTAATCGAATCTGATTGGGCGCCCGTTATGGAGTTCACGGCCGCAGACATTTTTCAGCACTCGCCCTTTGGCGACATCCTGAGTTCACTAAAGTCTCTCTCTTTATCCGGAGAGCCCTGGACGGATTACGGTCAGGAAGGTTGGGATGCGGACGACGAAGAAATTCAACGCCCACCCACCACCCACTTTGTAGCCACTGTCGATGATTTAACTGACATGCTAGACTACGACCCTGAAGACATCGACGGTATGGACGACGATGCCGAAGACGAACAAGACCCAGCGCCTACAGGGCACTGGAAGGCCACCTCGTCATACGACATATACATGGTGGACATCCCAAAAGATGGGAACGGCGATGGAACAACGAAGGATGACCCCTCCAAGAAGCAGCCCAAGCGCCGGCGTCAGCGGCGCCGCTCTAAATCCCGCCACAGCAAGAATGAAGATTCCGGCACCGGAAATAACAATACACCGAACAATGTTGAAGACAATCCACTCCAGCAAGATCCATCGCAGGAGGATGAAGACGCCAGCCCTCAAGAGAGAGCGGCAGAAGACGAGGTAGAGGATTATATGCCTCCCTCGAAGGCGAAGCAAGCCTCGGCGACAATGAATTAAATCGTGCACGAGAATCCCGTCGAACAAGAGCGTTTTAGACGCAGGCTTATAGCCACGGCGAACAGCCTAAAGAAAAAGCAGCAACAGCTTAGAGCTGATCGGGATCTGCTAGCCGACGGATGGACCGAAGTCCTCGCGGCGAAGAGCATGAGCTCGAACGCCCTCAAAGCTACCCTAAGCGCAAGCTGCTCCCCGATTAGAGGGCGAGGCTTACGAACCCGCATCACCAGGAGACAATACGGCTGACCGACCACCTCGTGGCCGCGACAGAGAGGCCTCCAGGCCCTTCACTAGAACCGTACCCCGGAATCGCTCAAAAAGCACACGGCCAAAGGGGAACGCTCTGGACCTGCGAGATATATTGGAGGACAAGGCAAGACAATCAAGATCGATCTATGGATCGCGTGGGCGCCCCACGGTACGTGACGACAACCGTCACGCCGGACACATTAAGTCCGGCTGGGCCGAACAAAATAGACCAAGCTCTTTTGAGCTCCGTCGTGATATCGCCCAGTACAGAGGCGCCGCACACCCACTATGCTTCACAGACGAAGTAATGGATCATCAAATCCCCAAAGGGTTTAAACCCGTCAATATTGAATCCTATGATGGCACACAGGCCCCGCGGTTTGGATCGAAGACTATCTCCTTCACATCCACATGGCCCGCGGTGACGATCTTCACGCCATCAAATACCTCCCCTCAAGCTTAAAGGACCAGCCCGACATTGGCTCAACAGCTTGCCGGCAGAGTCAATTGGGAGCTGGGAGAACACGAAGCCGCATTCTCGATAACTTCTAGGGCACTTATATGCGACCACCGACGCTGATGACCTAAGCCACATAATTAAGCAGCAGACGAATCGGCGGACAATTACGGACACGGTTCTTAACCAAGAAAAACCAAATCGTCGACTGTCCGGATGCGGAGGCCCTTGCGGCCTTCAAGCATAACATCCGCAATGAGTGGCTTGCCCGGCACCTAGGACAGGAAAAGCCGAAATCCATGGAAGCCCTCACATCACTCATGACCCGCTTCTGCGCGGGTGAGGACAGCTGGCTAGCACGCAGCAACAACCTCAGCAAAAATTCTGGCAGTCCGGACTTCAAGGACCAAAACGGCAGGCCGCGTCGTAACAAAAACAAACACCGCACTAACGGCGACAATATTGAGGATACGACAGTCAATGCCGGATTCAAAGGCTCTAAACCCGGTCAGCGGAAAAAGCCATTCAAACGAACTACCCCGGGTCCGTCCAGTTTGGACCGAATACTCGACCGCTTGTGCGGATACGGCACCCCGAAAAGCCATCTAACCACACCAACAGGACTGTTGGGTATTCAACAAGCAGGCAAGTTAATTGCGAAAACAATGACAAGGGGCTGCATAGCGATGACGAGGACGAGACCCAACCGCCAAACAATAGAGGACGAAGGGCTTCCCCACAGTGCGGATGGTGAACATGATATACGCAACCCACATACCCAAAAGGGAGCGGAGCGTGCACTCGAGGATGTCTACGCGATGGAGCCGGTTGCCCAAGTTCAGTCCATGGTCCTCTGCCCGATCACTTTTGACCGAAGGACCACCCCACCAACATCCGCCACGGCGGATTCGCCAGACTGGTCCTAGACCCAATCGTCGATGGATTTCACCTAACGAGTCACGATGGGCGGCGGCGGCAGCTGAACCTGCTTTACCGGGATACGGTCGCAAAATGGGCATAGACCCTCAAGGATTAAACCTACCAAAACGACCTTTAAAGGCGTCATACCAGGTGTAAAGCCAATTGTACAGCTCAATTACACCGAAGTGGTCTTTGGATCCCCGATAACTTCCAAGCGAGGAGTTAATCTTTGACATAGTCCCGTTCAGCGGCTATCATCCCTTGCTCGGACGTGCGCGTTTGCAAAGTTCAGCGCGGTGCCGCACCACGCATACCTCAAGCTCAAGATGCCAGGCCCTCGAGGAGTCATTACGGTCAGCGGAAACACGAGCGTTCCCTCCGCGCGGAGGAACATACAGCTCTCGCGGGAGAAGTGCAATGCAGCCTCTTAAGGCAATTATCGAATCTGGCGTTAAGCGGCGGACACAGCAAGCGCCGGAGTAACTTACAACAAGACCCACAGCACGTTCGAGCGCAGCGTAGCATGCGGCCAACCCCAGCTCTGCGAACGTCAAAGTAGGTCCTTCGCGTACACCATTACGCTCTGAAGATACCATGGGCATGGGGAGGGGGGCACGAGCACAATATACCCAGACTGCGGCTCAACCACACAATGGGCTCTCAAGTGTGTCGTTCCTTTTTCTTTTCTTTTTACCTTTTACTTTTTAAACACAGGACTCCATTTGTCAGAAGCCATGTCCGGCAGCAGACCTGCCGAACTCACAATGCAACAGCCAGGGAAGGATAAAGGCTACAACGAATATACAGGTGGTCTCCATTACGAGGATTTTCATACACCAATCTGCAGCCTACCCCTGGAAGGGGACATGTTTAAATAGTCTCCTACCTTGCTTATCGCACTATTTGTATCGTTCTGTATTCGTAGCAGCACTTATTGAATAAAACAATGCAACACCTTTTTGCTTATAATTGCATTTCTTTTTCATACATATGTTCATTCACGACATGTTGCGTCCGTACACTTTGGTACGGCTAATATACACCAGGGGCTTATGTTTCCCGCGTTATGGTGTGATGAGTCCGAACACTTTCACAAGTGCGGCACCCCGAACTTATAGCACTATATGCATCGGCTCCGAATCATGTCTTGGGTCAATAGTTGGGTTTGCCCGGCTCCCGTGTTTTGGTACCTTACGTTCCGTTATATCGGCTAAGGTAGCACCGGGAGAACCACTGCGATTCCGCCCCAGTTCGGCTGGGTTAACACCTCAGTGGAGAAAGCTAAAACTGGCCGTCATGATGAGGCGAGAGACCGGTCACTGTTCGAGAGGTTTTCTGCGAGTCCCTAAAGACTTATGCCGCTTAGAGCGAGGAGCCGGATACTATCCGGCCAAGGCGTGTATAGCGCCCCAAATTCGGCCTTCCGAAGACTAGGGGCTTCGCCGAAATTTAAAATTATAGAATTCTATGGCTAAGTGAGAGTGTTCAAGCATTATAAGTCCGGTTGCCTTGTTCATTGTGTTGGCGCCTCCTAGATGGACCCAAAATGGGAACAAGAGCGCTCAAGTTTATCCGAACACCCCAACACTCGTGGCATGGGGGCTGAAGCCGACGACTTGCCATCTCTCGATTTGATAAACAGCCGCATGAAGGTAATATTTTAAATTAACAAGCGTTGCTTAGCGACATCTGAACTAAGTTTTCAGCGACAGGATAACAAAATGCGAGTCTACTCAAATATTACATCTTTGGAGCACTCACCCGCAATAATCTGGCGCCCTTCAAGACACTCTTATAATACATCTCGGGCGTGCGATGCTCCTTGCCCTCGGGTGGTGGGTCCGTCACGAGCTTCTGGGCATCCATCTTGCCCCAGTGAACCTTTGCGCGGGCAAGGGCCCGACGGGCACCCTCGATACAAGCGGAATGCTTGCTAACTTCAACCCACGGGCACGCATCCACCAGCCGCCGCACTAGGGCGAAGTAGCTCCCAGGCATGGCCTCCTTAGGCCACAGCCGAACTATGAGGCCCTTCATGGCCTGTTCGGCCGCCTTGTGGAGCTCGACCAGCTGCTTCAGCTGGTCGCTAAGGGGCACCGGATGTCCGGCCTCAGCATACTGAGACCAGAAGACCTTCTCCGTCGAGCTCCCCTCCTCAGCCCGGTAGAATTGGACAGCATCGAACACGCTGCGAGGAAACTCTGCGAACGCCCCTGGAGAGCTCCGAATTCGGGTAAGCAACAGGTAATTAACACTCACATGCTTACTCTGCATGAAAAATGCCTTACCTGCTGCTATTTTCTTCACCGCCTCAATCTCCTGGAGGGCCTTGTAGGCTTCGCCTTAGCGGTTTTGGCACTCTCAAGAGCCGTTGCAAGCTCGAGACTCTCGAGTCTTGAGTCACGCCCAAGTTCTCATGTTTTTCACGAGATCCTGGAGCTCTTGTTGTACCTCCGCCACCCGCCTCCTGCTTCTCTCGCTCGGTGCGTTCAGCGTCAGCATTACGCCGCCGCATGCCACCGCCTCCTGTGGTCGCCACCTCGTTAGCGGCCCCTACAATACCCACGTTATCCTTGTCATTTTCTTGCAACCAAATTCTTTTCTGAAGGTACAATTTTCATAAGGTATTACTCACCTTCTTTTTCCTCGAGCTGCTTCTTGGCATGGCCGAGCTCGTTCTCGGGCCGCCGAGGTTTTTCTTCAAAGTATTGACCTCCATGATCGGTCGGCGGAGGTCAGCACAGACACCTGCAATCCCATATTGACATATTTTTATGACTCCTGCGTTTATCTTTCTAAAGATCCTTAGTCCGGATTTTCTTTCCGAACACCGAACCGAGCATCAGGGGCTACTGCCTATGCGGTACCATTTTACATATGTTGAAATTCTTACCTCAAACCCTGTTAGAAGGCTATTGCAGGCTTCGGTCAGCCCGCTCTTGGCGAGCTGAACCTTCTGAATCACCGCACTCATAACAGTGCAGTGTTCCTCTTCGATGGAGGTGCCATTGAGCGCCTCCAGCAAATTATCCGGCACCTCCGGTTGGATGGAGGCAGCCGGCGTCTCGATCTTGCCCTTCTTACGAAGGGTGCGCCGCCGGACTCGGAGCCACTGCGGCCTCCGGGTTGAGTCCGTGCACAGTCCGGGAGGGTGTCCTGCGACACCTCGGGGCCTCCCCTCTGGTGGGTCCTTTCAGGATCCCACCTCGGCGTCGTCTGCGGCACGGGGTGGAGGCAGTCGGAAGGGAATCCATATCCGACGCACCAAAGGACCCGCTCGACGAAACGGGAAGATCATCCTTGGGCGGACTGCAGGGTTGTATGCGGCATTAGAAAGACGTTATGTGGCAAAAACAAAAACCTTGAGGTTATTCGAGAATCTGGACACTTACGATCTTGCCAGGGGCTTGGCCCTCGTAGGCCGATCCCCGTCGTCGTCGTCGACGTTGGTGGAGAAGTACGGAGGAAGGGTTCTTCCTTCTTGACCCTCCGGCCTCCCGGTTAGGCGGCCTTCCTTTCCTCTCCTCTTCACTGGGGAGAGGCTTCTTCTTCTTCCTCCTCGTCTTCGGAGAAGATTCGCTTGAATCCGACGGCACTGGCGTCGGGTGCTCCTTCGAGTTCCCGTAGCCTCTTTCTTGGCCTTCTTCTCCGACACTACATGGGGTGCCAGAGCCAGCAGCCCCGTCAATCGGGCGTCCGCTGGGTTTTCTGGCAAAGGAGCCGGACAGTTAATCTGTCCGGACGTCTTCAGCCAGACCTGTCGAAGAATAGAGAGTTTTCAGATCCCACGTAGAGTCAATCTATGGAAAAGGTGCCCCGTAAATGGTAAAATAACTTACCTCGCTGGCTTGACGTCGCGAGCTGTATCCGCGATCCTTGTTAGCGGATGCGGGGGCTTCGGCGCCCTTGAACAGCACCTTCCAGGCATCTTCGTACGTGGTATCGAAGAGCCGGCTCAAGGTTCGGTGCTGTGCCTGATCGAACTCCCACAAATTGAAGTCCCGTTGTTGGCATGGGAGAATCCGGCGGATGAGCATCACCTGGATTACGTCGACAAGCCTGCGATTCTTGCCCACTAGGTTCCGGACACGTGTTTGGAGTCCGGATAGCTCATTTGAATCCCCCCACTTCAGGCCCGTCTCTTTCTATGACGAGAGCTGTGTGGGGAATCCAGATCTGAATTCGGGGGCCGCCACCCATTCAGGGTCGCGTGGCTCGGTGATGTAGAACCACACCGATTGCCACCCCTTTATTGTCTCCACAAAGGAGCCCTCGAGCCATAGGACTTTGGCCATCTTGCCGACCATGGCGCCTCCGCACTCCGCTTGGCTGCCCTTCACAACCTTCGGCTTGACACTGAAGGTCTTGAGCCACAAGCCGAACTGGGGCTGGATGCAGAGGAAAGCCTCGCACACGACGATAAACGCCGAGACGTTGAGGACGAAATTCGGGGCCAGGTCATGGAAGTCCAGGCCGTAGTAGAACATGAGCCCCCGGACAAATGGGTGAAGTGGAAAACCTAGTCCGCGGAGGAAGTGGGGGAGAAATACTACCCTCTCATGGGGACTGGGGGTTGGAATAAGCTGCCCCGCGTCGGGCAGCCTATGCGCGATATCACCGGACAAGTATCCGGCCTCCCGTAGTCTTGTGATGTGCCCCTCCGTGACGGAGGAGGCCATCCATCTGCCTCCCGCTCCTAACATGGTTGAAGAAGGTTGAGGAGGAAAGTGCGGACTTGGGCGCTAGAGCTCGAGTGCACGGGAATGGATGAGCAAAGGAGGAAGAAGGCGTAGGTGAAAGGGTGGATCCTTATCCCCTTATATGGGCGGACAAAAACATGTGTCCCAACCGGCCTGGTAAAACTTGCTTATCTCCCAAGAGCCACAATCAATGGCGTGGTTGGGTCACCCACGTCCGTATTGATGGGAATACCGGAATATGGGGAACACGATCTCTGCCTTGACAAGACATGCCAAGGAAACCGCTTCGCTAAACGCGCTGAGGTGGAACAGTAAAAACAATTTGAATAAAGGCTTGGTAATGGTGCGATGTCACGCCACAAAATATGTCAGCAGATTGATCTTGTGTAATATTATTCTCTCTACGGTGGTATGTGGAATTTATTTTTGCAGAGCCGGACACTATCCTGGTGTTCACAATCTTCTGTAAATTATTCGGAGGAAGAACCCGCCTTGCAACGCCGAAGACAATATACGCATCGGAGTCATCGTCATTGAAGCCTGGTTCAGGGGCAACTGAGGGAGTTTCGGACTAGGGGGTGTCCGGATAGCCGAACTATCATCATCGGCCGGACTCCAAGACTATGAAGATACAAGATTGAAGACTTCGTCCCGTGTCCGGATGGGACTTTCCTTGGCGTGGAAGGCAAGCTTGGCGATACAGATATGTAGATCTCCTACCATTGTAACCGACTCTGTGTAACCCTAACACTATCCGGTGTCTATATAAACCGGAGGGTTTTAGTCCGTAGGACAAACAACAATCAGACCATAGGCTAGCTTCTAGGGTTTAGCCTCTTTGATCTCGTGGTAGATCTACTCTTGTAACACACATCATCAATATTAATCTAGCAGGACGAAGGTTTTACCTCCATCAAGAGGGCCCGAACCTGGGTAAAACATCGTGTCCCTTGTCTCCTGTTACCATCCGCCTAGACGCACAGTTCGGGACCCCCTACCCGAGATCCGCCGGTTTTGACACCGACAGTAGGGGTCTTCAAAATCCATCGATCGTCTCCGGGGTCTCGGGTGCTACCACCCTAAGAAGCATTGTTAAGGTTACATCAAAAACTCATATACTCCATCCTTATTGTTGACAGTGTCGGTCTTCTCAGATCTTCAGGATAATTCCTTCTCTGGGCTCTTCCGGTAGTGGCATAACCCTTTTTTTCCTGTATCCATTTCATCCTGGTAAGGTTATCCCGAAACTGGGTCGTCTTAGTTGACGGGTCTGGCGCCAATACTAAACAACTATCGATATCTCATGGTGGTCATCAATTTATGGTTTCTCCTGCAGGAAATGGGTCTGGGTTGATCCTCACCGTATATCCTACGGTTGGCAACAACTGCCGTGTACAAGGGGAAAAATGTTTATACCATTCTAAGGTTCAACAAGGTTTAATATCGTCGTCACTCTACTATAGGTAGGTCACTCAGATTTACCATCCCGTATAGCAAAGCGAATAATAAGAGTAAGTCGGTATGGTGATCAATCCATCCCGCACCCAAATCATTACCTTGTACATGGTTTAGCGAATCTCGCTATCTAACACTCGGTCATCCTCACAAGCATTGCAGAATTTATCTTGTCGACGAACCAAGTTTGGAAAATCCATTGATTCCGCAAGCCAAACAAACATCTATCGTTTCTTCACAACTCTCAGGTTTTGCGTAAACTCCTATAAGTCTGTCGATAAAAACGTAACTTCTTCCAGGGTTTTTCCTTCAGCAAGAATGTTCTTGCTTCTTGGCAGGTCACAGGGCACGTGGGTTATGGCCCATCTCATCACTTGTAGTCCTTGAACTTATCCTCGGCTTGATCATTATTCCAACTTCCAACTTCCTAGTATTCTTAAATCCATCCAATTGTCTTGTCTTCCTTCCTTCTATTGGCACCAAACTAGGACATGATTACTCAGACTCATCATGGAATTTCCATTGATCCATATTTCCAACATCACACCTCCTTTATATCCAATAGTAATTCATCTCTTCATCCTCGTGGGATATCCCACCTACCGTGATAAAAAAACTTATACTTATGAAGTCCATACTCCACTTCGTGGAACATCATTATCCTTTCCAGGGTCAAGCGTCCTTACAGGAGAATATTGGCCATCTCTGCATGGCACTTCTTCAACTAGGAAACGTGAAACACATCATTAACTCCTGACAGTCCTTCGGGTGACTCCAACTTGTTGGTAACTTCTCCCATACGCTCCAAAACTCCGTATGGTCCTACAAATCTCGGGGCTAACTTTCCATTAACTCCAAATCGTTTAACTCCTCGCAGAGGTGGCACACAAAGATATGCTCTGTCTCCGATTTCATAGACTACCTCCGTGCATTTTTGAGTATGCATAACTATTCTGCCTGGACTGAGCTACCTTCAGTCTATCTTGAATCAACTTAACATTCTCTTCTGACTCGTTGATCACATTTGGTCCAAACAACTGATGGTCTCCAACTTCATCCCACATCAACGGTGTCTGGCTCCTTCTCCCATACAAAGCTTCAAAAGGGGCCATCTTCAAACTGGCTTGGTAACTGTTGTTGTATGAGAACTCCGCGTAAGGTAGATTTGTCATCCCTACTAGATCCATAATCTAGCGCACACGCTCTCAACATGTCCTCCAGAATCTGATTGACTCTCTCGGTCTATCCATCTGTCTGCAGATGAAAGGCTTTACTGAACTCTAGCCTAGTACCCAAAGTCTGGTGCAGCTGATCCCAAAACTTTGAGGTAATCTGTGTTCCTCTACGTTGGTCCTCGGAACTCCATGCAGACAAATGATTCTTGTCAAAAAATATCTTGGCCAACTTCGCACTTGTATAGGTGGTTTCACTGGGATAAAGTGAGCCACTTTGGTCAAGCGAATCAACTAATACCTAGATAGAATCATATCCCGATCAGGTTCTAGGAAACCCGGTAATGAAATCCATGCCAAACTTATCCTGCTTCCATTCGGGTATCGGCATAGACTGTATTAATCATGCTGGCTTCTGTTGCTCTGCTTTTACTCTCTCTCGCATACATCACCTACAACTACATACTCCACAACATCCTTCTTCATACCAGTCCACCAGAAACACTCCTTCAAATCCAAATACATCTTGGTGTTTCCAGGGAGAATCGAGTATGGTGAGTCATGAGCCTCTTGAAGTATTTACTTCCTGACCTTTGCATTATTGGGAACATATACATGGTCCTCGAACCATAAGATGTCGTGCTCATACTTACGAAAACCTTTGGCCTTTCCTTTACTCATCCTCTCTTTTACCTCAGCAATCTCTTTGTCATCCTTCTAAGCTTCACGGATCTTTCCCAACAATGTAGACTAAACTTCCATTGCTGCAACAAAACCTTTGGGAACAATCTCCAACCGAAGTTCCCTGAGATCCTCGGCTAACTCCTTTGATAATCCTCCGATTATGAGGGTATTCGTCCTTGTTTTCTTTATGGTTGTGTCCTATTTCTCCACAAAGCTTGTATGCACAAGGTTTCTTCATATCCTTTCCATAAGGCCTCAACTTCTGGGACACAAGACGAGATCTTTGCAGAGTCAACCTAAATTCTTCCCCAAATGGTTACTCTTTGCCATCCTTTGATGGTTTGGTACATTCTCCACCAAGTAGCAGCACCTCTTTCAAAACACTTAAGAGCATGCTGAGCCATATCCTTTCTGACTATGGGGTTGTTCTCCATATGATCCTCCATGTTCTGAATCCATCGGTCTGTCTCCAATTGACTCATCGGTCTAGAAAATATAAGCTCATCTCCATTCATCCTCTATTGGGTCCATGGGTTTTGGGGTGGGATAAGAGAGATAGAGAGGGATGCACACAATACAAACAAAAGTTTTGAAAAGGCAGATTTTATTGTGGCTGTCGGAAAAACATCAAACAAATGACAGCTCACAATCGTCGCATCTAATGCGGTATATCTGAGGATTTGGTCTTCGAAGGTCAATAGATCTCAACGTCATCAAACTCCTCAAGTCTTGGTCATGTCTCCGATGGCTCCTTCTGATCATGCTTGTCCTTCTCAAGTTCTTTTGCCAAATCATCTCTGTTGACGCGGAAGTCTCTCGCGACGTCCTTTAATATTTCGGAGTTGCATTCCAAACTTCGGTTTCAACTTCCTTGACATGAACCATGGTCCTACTATCCTTCAGTTCCTGACAAATCTTTGATGTCTCAAGGTTTGGCTTCTCCAGCTTGGCTACTTTCAGCTTCTGGGTCCTGAGTTCTTCACGAAACGCTTCCTTATCAAATACTGCTTCTTGTAGGTCCATTTAACTTCTTGATGTAACACTCCAGATGGTGGTGATACACCAGCTAAGGTTAACACTTCATCATGCTGATAGATGCTCCATCAGCTTTCTATCTTCCAATCCTTCCATGCATATGCATGCTTAACTCAGCACGGTGACAATAGTATAAGCGGGCGATAACATCATGGATAGCGTGTTTCTGCTCTTGTCATTTCCGTGAGCTATCATTCCATAGTTTGATATCTCCTGTCTTCGGGTTTTCCTTGACAAAAACTTTGAGTTTTTAACTCTCCATGCTGCGGTCTTACTCCAATACACCTTGATCTCGGGTATTGATAACTTCCATAGTCTGTCAAATTCCATAAGCATAACCTTCCTAGGTCATACCAAATCTGGAAATTCTTAAGAGCCTTCAAAATCTCCTAGTCTTTGGAGTCTTCAACAGTTGTAGTTTCCATTTACACGGTAAAATCCTCTTCATTCCAAATGGTCTTAGTTGTCCGATATCTTGTCTCCTTGGAGTGGTCTCATCACTCGAATCTTTGAGTGGTCAAGAGGGAAAAGGGGTATGGTCTCACTAAAAGGGAATATTTGAATAAGCTCAGAAGAGAAGAGAGGTAAAAGATTTTTTTGAAAAAGAAAGTTGTAGAGAAAAATCTTTCCTATGGGCTTGCCAGTTTTTAGGGTCACGTCCTACAGTCAACATGTGCTCTGATACCATCTTGTAGCGACCCGACCCGAATGGATCAAGTCTCTGTGCTTAAGTGTCATCCCTGGATCGGTATGCTGACACACAAAGTACTCGAGGATTTATAACAGAGGTAAATCACATGTATAGTAACGTAAATACTATTACCTCAATCCAAAATAGCGGAAGTAACAAGGTTGTGGATTCCCATCAACACCAACGCAAAGTTGAGTGTAGAAATTGTAACCCTAACGTATCACTTACTCGTCGTCTGAAAAATCTGCAACATGAAACGTTGCAGCCCGAAAACTGGTCAGCACATGGAATATGCTGGCAATGTAACACATAGAGAGTAATGAAAGAATAAGCGTATACTACATGCAAATATGGCTGGTGGAAAGCTCTATGGTTATAATGTTTTTGCGAAAAGCCAATTTTTCCCTACTGCAAAGGAATAAATTTTATTTAACTATCATGGTGGTTGTTAAACATTGAGAATGGTTGACAGTATTCTCAATCCCAATTAAGTATCATCATTAAACCCAACAATATTAATTAAAGTAACATGATGACATCAACATGATAATCCAAGAACTAGATAATCAAGATGTCCATAACCGGGGACACGGCTAACCATGATTAGTTTGTACACTCTGCAGAGGTTTGCGCACTTTTCCCCACAAGACTCGATCTCCTCCATTGGATTTCTCGCACTACATGGTGTTTGAGAAACGGATGACCGAGACATAGTCTTTCAGAAGTGTTTGCACCTTACGATGGGTAGACCGTACCACCTACAACCCCTACATCTGCTAGTCTACCACTGTAAGAGTTCACACTACTTAATCAACTATGCTAGAGCCCATAATAGCTTGTGGCTGCACACGGAAGTTTCTAGCATGAATAATCTTATGATCCCTTTGAGCCTGAGTGGCGGACCGTAGGATGATCACACGGTATATCCCCGGGATCTCCTAGGACAACACTGGTATATCCCCAGGTGTCCGGGCAAGTCCACTGGTATATCCCCAGGGTGCCCCTAGCAATCCACCCAGATGTGTATTTAAGTTGCCACCTTAAGTAAACCATAAATTTAAAAATCTCACATCTGTCATGGAATACACTCACCCAATCCACGTCTACTAGCATAGAAAGGCATAATAAGAAAATGTAGAAGTAACTCCCAAGGGTTTGATAATAAAACAGGTAATAGGTACTACCTCAACTACTTCCCATCCCACAATTTAATTAGATCCTAATCATGCAATGTTTGAGGATAGATCTAATGCATAAAAACTGGGTATGAAGAGTATATTATCAAAGTGTTACTTGCCTGTTATGTTGATGAAGATGATTCGCACTCAAACTCTTGAAAGTTCTACTCGTCACACTCCGGTCAATCTATCGTAATCAAGCAATAGTAGCCACACATAAGCAATCACTCAAAACATCGGACCGAACGAAGAAAACGATTCGGAAAACATCAAAACCGGGCAAATAACTCTTGCAACATAAAACAATTTCTAACAATACCAAAATTATGTGAATTTGGCCTTATCAGAAAGTTTATGTCAAGAGATTTAATTTGCAAAAAGAATCAACTAAATCGGAGTTATGAAACTCAAGTTATGATCAAACGAAGTTCAAATTCAAATCTGATCTAATTCAAATTTTAAACTTTCAAAAACATGTTTGAGTTGGACTACTGGATACAGGAGATCGTAACGAAGAAGTGGGCGTTGGTTTCATCTAATTTGGATGAACGAGTAAAAAGTTATTCCTATTTGAAAAATCAAGGCCAAGCTGTTTTACGAAAGAAAAAAATAGCTACGGCTAAGGTCTAATGTATAAATACGTAGACTAATTGATAATCTAATTATTCTATCGTATTAGTCTAAAAATAATAAACTATGGAAGTATAAGAAGAAAAAAAAACAAAGAAAGATACCTTTATAAGGCAGAGAAAAGACAACTTCAAAGAAAGAAGACAATTTCCAGAAGTCGCGCCGGAGAGGAGAAAAATATTTTTCTTAAATGAATCTAGTCAAATCAAAATATCAAAATATTGACTTAACCCGAATCGGATGATTTTTGGAGGCTCTATGGGTCTATATTTATTCGTGGAAAAGAGGCTTAAAGGTCAAAGGCTAGGCAATGTGGGACTAAACATATACGTACCCAGATGAAATTTGAAAAGGATCATGGGCTAAAAGTTCGGCCCGGCCGCGCGCGTACACTAGCTGCATTTTTTTTCCGAACTCTATTTTTTTTCTGAAATTTGTTTCAAAAAAACTAAACATTAACGAAAATAAAATAAAAGACAAAAGAAAACAAAAGAAAAACGGGCCGGCCTGCTGCTATGCTACGCATGTGGGCGACAGTTAGTTTCAGCGCAGCAAGAGTTTTTGTTATTTGTTTTTTAAAAGAAAGCGATAAACTGAAAACGAAAATAAAACTAAAACTTTATATAGGCATATTATATATCACAATTTTTAGAAAAGATTTCCTACAAGCTGAACATTTTCTAGAGTCAAATAAAATACACACAAATTCAGAAAATTCAAAGAGTGCTACTGGTCTAATAAAATCCAATAAAAATCATTTTAAAATACCAAAATTAATTCAAATTGATTTCTCTCCAATTTTCTGATGTAGGGAATCATGTTACCCTATTTTCCATATATTTTATTTTTGAAGAAAAATAATTTAAATAAAACTCAATAACTCCAATTGAAAATAAATTCAAAAGAACTTTGAATTTAATCCTTTGAAACTCCCAACTCATATTTCATATAATTTGAAGAAGTCATTTTATCTTCGCTCGTGAAAATCACTGAGTTGAATAAAGTTTCAGAATTGAAAATATTCTCAAATGAAATTCAAATATTTTCAACACCCCTTGTCATTTAAATAAATGGAAGAAGTCATGTCATCTTCTCTCCAGGGTTTTGTGGTGAAAAGAATTTGAATTCACGGAGATCATGAATGCAAAATGAAAGTTTGGGAAAGTCCTTTTATTCCCTCTCATTTAACTTTCAAAAAAAAAATTTCAAATGTCACTCAACTTCACACAATCAATCAAACAATCAATCATAACTATCTATTTGTTTATAACATTCCAAAATTTAGAATTTTGGGATGTTACAAACCTACCACCCTTAAAATGAATCTCGTCCTCGAGATTCGGAGAGGCTAGCAAGAAATAGGTTAGGGTAGGGGTCTTCAAAATCCATCGATCGTCTCCAGGGTCTCGGGTGCTACCACCCTTAGAAGCATTGTTAAGGTTCCATCAAAAACTCATATACTCCATCCTTATTGTTGACAGTGTCGGTCTTATCAGATCTTAAGGATAATTCCTTCTCTGGGCTCTTCCGGTAGTGGAATAACCCTTTTTTTCCTGTATCCATTTCATCCTGGTAAGGTTATCCCGAAACTGGGTCCTCTTAGTTGACGGGTCTGGCGCCAATACTAAACAACTATCGATATCTCATGGTGGTCATCAATTTATGGTTTCTCCTGCAGGAAATGGGTCTGGGTTGATCCTCACCGTATATCCTACGGTTGGCAACAACTGCCGTGTACAAGGGGAAAAATGTTTATACCATTCTAAGGTTCAACAAGGTTTAATATCGTCGTCACTCTACTATAGGTAGGTCATCAGATTTACCATCCCATATTGCAAGGCGAATAATAAGAGTAAGTCGGTATGGTGATCAATCCATCCTGCACCCAAATCATTACATTGTACATGATTTAGCGAATCTCGCATTCTAACACTCGGTCATCCTCACAAGCATTGCAGAATTTATCTTGTCGACGAACCAAGTTTGGAAAATCCATTGATTCTGCAAGCCAAACAAACATCTATCGTTTCTTCACAACTCTCAGGTTTTGCGTAAACTCCTATAAGTCTGTCGATAAAATCGTAACTTCTTCCAGGGTTTTTCCTTCAGCAAGAATGTGCTTGCTTCTTGGCAGGTCCTGGGGCCTATGGGTTATGGCCCATCTCATCACTTGAACTTATCCTCGGGCTTCTGATCATTATTCCAACTTGCAACTTCCTAGTATTCTTAAATCCATCCAATTGTACTGTCTTCCTTCCTTCTATTGGCACCAAACTAGGACATGATTACTCAGACTCATCATGGAATTTCCATTGATCCATATTTCCAACATCACACCTCCTTTATATCCAATAGCAATTCATCTCTTCATCCTCGTGGGATATCCCACCTGCCGTGATAAAAAAACTTATACTTATGAAGTCCATACTCCACTTCGTGGAACATCATTATCCTTTCCAGGGTCAAGCGTCCTTACACAGAGAATATTGGCCATCTCGCATGGCACTTCTTCAAGCGGGAAGCGTGAAACACATCATGAACTCCTGACAGTCCTTCGGGTGACTCCAACTTGTTGGTAACTTCTCCCATACGCTCCAAAACTCCGTATGGTCCTACAAATCTCGGGGCTAACTTTCCATTAACTCCAAATCGTTTAACTCCTCGAAGAGGTGGCACACAAAGATATGCTCTGTCTCCGATTTCATAGACTACCTCCTTGTGTTTTTGAGTATGCATAACTATTCTGCCTGGACTAAGCTACCTTCAGTCTATCTCGAATCAACTTAACATTCTCTTCTGACTCCTTGATCAAATTTGGTCCAAACAACTGACGGTCTCCAACTTCATCCCACATCAACGGTGTCTGGCTCCTTCTCTCATACAAAGCTTCAAAAGGGGCCATCTTCAAACTGACTTGGTAACTGTTGTTGTATGAGAACTCCGCGTAAGGTAGATTTATCGTCCCTACTAGATCCATAATCTAGCGCACATGCTCTCAACATGTCCTCCAGAATCTGATTGACTCTCTCGGTCTATCCATCTGTCTGCAGATGAAAGGCTGTACTGAACTCTAGCCTAGTACCTAAAGTCTGGTGCAGCTGATCCCAAAACTTTGAGGTAATCTGTGTTCCTCTATGATGTTCCTCGGAACTCCATGCAGACTTACGATTCTTGTCAAAAAATATCTTGGCCAACTTCGCACTTGTATAGGTGGTTTCACTGGGATAAAGTGAGCCACTTTGCTCAAGCGAATCAACTAATACCCATATAGAATCATATCCCGATCAGGTTCTGGGAAATCCGGTAATGAAATCCATGCCAAACTTATCCTGCTTCCATTCGGGTATCGGCATAGACTGTATTAATCATGCTGGCTTCTGATGCTCTGCTTTTACTCTCTCTGGCATACATCACCTACGACTACATACTCCACAACATCCTTCTTCATACCAGTCCACCAGAAACACTCCTTCAAATCCAAATACATCTTGGTGTTTCCAGGGCGAATCGAGTATGGTGAGTCATGAGCCTCTTGAAGTATTTACTTCCTGACCTTTGCATTATTGGGAACATATACACAGTCCTCGAACCATAAGATGTCGTGCTCATACTTACGAAAACCTTTGGCCTTTCCTTTACTCATCCTCTCTTTTACCTCAGCAATCTCTTTGTCATCCTTCTAAGCTTCACGGATCTTTCCCAACAATGTAGACTGAACTTCCATTGCTGCAACAAAACCTTTGGGAACAATCTCCAACTGAAGTTCCCTGAGATCCTCGGCTAACTCCTTTGATAATCCTCCGATTATGAGGGTATTCGTCCTTGTTTTCTTTATGGTTGTGTCCTATTTCTCCACAAAGCTTGTATGCACAAGGTTTCTTCATATCCTTTCCATAAGGCCTCAACTTCTGGGACACAAGACGAGATCTTTGCAGAGTGAACTTAAATTCTTCCCCAAATGGTTACTCTTTGCCATCCTTTGATGGTTTGGTACATCCTCCACCAAGTAGCAACACCTCTTTCAAAACACTTAAGAGCATGCTGAGCCATATCCTTTCTGACTATAGGGTTGTTCTCCATATGATCCTCCATGTTCTGAATCCATCGGTCTGTCTCCAATTGACTCATCGGTCCAGAAAATATAAGCTCATCTCCATTCATCCTCTATTGGGTCCATGGGTTTTGGGGTGGGATAAGAGAGATAGAGAGGGATGCACACAATACAAACAAAAGTTTTGAAAAGGCAGATTTTATTGTGGCTATCGGAAAAACATCAAACAAATGACAGCTCACAATCGTCATCTAATGCGGTATATCTGAGGATTTGGTCTTCAAGGTCAATAGATCTCAACGTCATCAAACTCCTCAAGTCTTGGTCATGTCTCCGATGGCTCCTTCTGATCATGCTTGTCCTTCTCAAGTTCTTTTGCCAAATCATCTCTGTTGACGCGAAGTCTCTCGCGACGTCCTTTAATATTTCTGGAGTTGCATTCCAAACTTCTGGTTTCAACTTCCTTGACATGAACCATGGTCCTACTATCCTTGCCTCGACAAATCTTCGATGTCTCAAGGTTTGGCTCCTCCAGCTTGGCTACTTTCAGCTTATGGGTCCTGAGTTCTTCATGAAACGCTTCCTTATCAAATACTGCTTCTTGTAGGTCCATTTAACTTCTTGATGTAACACTCGGATCCTGGTGATACACCACTAAGGTGAACACTTCATCTTGCCGATAGGTGCTCCATCGCTTTCTATCTTCCAATCCTTCCATGCATATGCATGCTTAACTCACACGGTGACAATAGTATAAGCGGCGATAACATCATGGATAGCGTGTTTCGCTCTTATCATTTCCATGAGCTATCATTCCATAGTTTGATATCTCCTGTCTTCGGTTTTCCTTGACAAAACTTTGAGTTTTAACTCTCCATGCTCGGTCTTACTCCAATACACCTTGATCTCGGGTATTGATAACTTCCATAGTCTGTCAAATTCCATAAGCGTAACCTTCCTAGGTCATACCAAATCTGGAAATTCTTCAGAGCCTTCAAAATCTCCTAGTCTTCGGAGTCTTCAACAGTTGTAGTTTCCATTTACACGGTAAAATCCTCTTCATTCCAAATGGTCTTAGTTGTCCGATATCTTGTCTCCTTGGAGTGGTCTCATCAGTCGAATCTTTGAGTGGTCAAGAGGGAAAAGGGGTATGGTCTCACTAAAAGTGAATATTTGAATAAGCTTAGAAGAGAAGAGAGGTAAAACATTTTTTTGAAAAAGAAACTTGTAGAGAAAAATCTTTCCTATGGGCTTGCCAGTTTTTAGGGTCACGTCCTACAGTCAACATGTGCTCTGATACCATCTTGTAGCGACCCAACCCGAATGGATCAAGTCTCTGTGCTTAAGTGTCATCCCTGGATCGGTATGCTGACACACACAGTACTCGGGGATTTATAACAGAGGTAAATCACATGTATAGTAACGTAAATACTATTACCTCAATCCAAAATAGCGGAAGTAACAAGGTTGTGGATTCCCATCAACACCAACGGCAAAGTTGTGTGTAGAAATCGTAACCCTAACGTATCACTTACTCGTCGTCTGAAAAATCTGCAACATGAAACGTTGCAGCCCGAAAACGGGTTAGCACATGGAATATGCTGGCAATGTAACACATAGAGTGTAATGAAAGAATAAGCCTATACTACATGCATATATGGCTGGTGGAAAGCTCTATGGTTATAATGTTTTTGCGAAAAGCCAATTTTTCCCTACTGCAAAGGAATAAATTTTATTTAACTATCATGGTGGTTGTTAAACATTGAGAATGGTTGACAGCATTCTCAATCCCAATTAAATATCATCATTAAACCCAACAATATTAATTAAACTAACATGATGAGATCAACAGGATAATCCAAGAACTAGATACTCAAGATGTCCATAACCGGGGACACGGCTAACCATGATTAGTTTGTACACTCTGCAGAGGTTTGCGCACTTTTCCCCACAAGACTCGATCTCCTCCGTTGGATTTCTCGCACTACATGGTGTTTGAGAAACGGATGACCGAGACATAGTCTTTCAGAAGCGTTTGCACCTTACGATGGGTAGACCGTACCACCTACAACCCCTACATCTGCTAGTCTACCACTGTAAGAGTTCACACGACTTAATCAACTATGCTAGAGCCCATAATAGCTTGTGGCTGCACACGGAAGTTTCTAGCATGAATAATCTTATGATCCCTTTGACCCTGAGTGGCGGACCGTAGGATGATCACAAGGTATATCCCCGGGATCTCCTAGGACAACACTGGTATATCCCCAGGTGTCCGGGCAAGTCCACTGGTATATCCCCAGGGTGCCCCTAGCAATCCACCCAGATGTGTATTTAAGTTGCCACCTTAAGTAAACCATTAATTTAAGAATCTCACATCTGTCATGGAATACACTCACCCAATCCATGTCAACTAGCATAGCATGGCATAATAAGCAAACGTAGAAGTAACTCCCAAGGGTTTGATAATAAAACAGGTAATAAGTACTACCTCAACTACTTCCCATCCCACAATTTAATTAGATCCTAATCATGCAATGTTTGAGGATAGATCTAATGCATAAAAACTGGGTATGAAGAGTATATGATCAAAGTGTTACTTGCCTGTAATGTTGATGAAGATGATTCGCACTAAAACTCTTGATAGCTCTACTCGTCACACTCCGGTCAATCTATCGTAATCAAGCAATAGTAGCCACACATAAGCAATCACTCAAAACATCGGACCGAACGAAGAAAACGATTCGGAAAACATCAAAACCAAGCAAATAACTCTTGCAACATAAAACAATTTCTAACAGTACCAAAATTATGTGAATTTGGCCTTATAAGAAAGTTTATGTCAAGAGATTTAATTTGCAAAAAGAATCAACTAAATCGGAGTTACGAAACTCAAGTTATGATCAGACGAAGTTCAAATTCAAATCTGATCTAATTCAAATTTTAAACTTTCAAAAACATGTTTGAGTTGGACTACTGGATAGAGGAGATCGTAACAAAGAAGTGGGCGTTGGTTTCATCTAATTTGGATGAACGAGTAAAAAGTTATTGCTATTTGAAAAATCAAGGCCAAGCTGTTTTACGAAAGAAAAAAATAGCTACGGCTAAGGTCTAATGTATAAATACGTAGACTAATTGATAATCTAAATCTAATTATTCTATCGTATTAGTCTAAAAATAATAAACTACGAAAGTATAAGAAGAAAAAAAACAAAGAAAGAAACCTTTATAAGGCAGAGAAAAGACAACTTCGGAGAGAGAAGACAATTTCCAGAAGTTGCGCCGGAGAGGAGAAAAATATTTTTCTTAAATGAATCTAGTCAAATCAAAATATCAAAATATTGACTTAACCCGAATCGGATGATTTTTGGAGGCTCTATGGGTCTATATTTATTGGTGGAAAAGAGGCTTAAAGGTCAAAGGCTAGGCAATGTGGGACTAAACATATACGTACGCAGATGAAATTTGAAAAGGATCATGGGCTAAAAGTTCGGCCCGGCCGCGCGCGTACACTGGCAGCATTTTTTTTTCTGAAGTCTATTTTTTTTTCTGAAATTTGTTTCAAAAAAATACTAAACATTAACGAAAATAAAATAAAAGACAAAAGAAAACAAAAGAAAAACGGGCCGGCCTGCTGCTATACTACGCATGTGGGCGACAGTTAGTTTCAGGCGCGCGCGCAGTTTTTGTTATTTGTTTTTTTAAACAGAAAGCGATAAACTGAAAAACAAAAATAAAACTAAAACTTTATATAGGCATATTATATATCACAATTTTCAGAAAAAGATTTCCTACAAGCTGAACATTTCTCCAGAGTCAAATAAAATACACACAAATTCAGAAAATTCAAAGAGTGCTACTGGTCTAATAAAATCCAATAAAAAATCATTTTTAAAATACCAAAATTAATTCAAATTGATTTCTCTCCAATTTTCTGATGTAGGGAATCATGTTACCCTATTTTCCATATATTTTATTTTTGGAGAAAAATAATTTGAATAAAACTCAATAACTCCAAATTGAAAATAAATTCAAAAGAACTTTGAATTTAATCCTTTGAAACTCCCAACTCATATTTCATATAATTTGAAGAAGTCATTTTATCTTCGCTCGTGAAAATCATTGAGATGCATAAAGTTTCAGAATTGAAAATATTCTCAAATGAAATTCAAATATTTTCAACACCCCTTGTCATTTAAATAAATGGAAGAAGTCATGTCATCTTCTCTCCAGGGTTTTGTGGTGAAAAGAATTTGAATTCACGGAGATCACGGATGCAAAATGAAAGTTTGGGAAAGTCCTTTTATTCCCTCTCATTTAACTTTCAAAAAATAATTCAAATGTCACTCAACTTCACACAATCATCAAACAATCAATCATAACTATCTATTTGTTTATAACATTCCAAAATTTAGAATTTTGGGATGTTACAACATCAGGAATGTATCTTCCCTCAAACGATGGAATATTCAATTTTAGTTTAGGAATATGGTCATAATCTCGTACCTGATGTGGTTCTGCAGCCCTACCATTGTGATTATATGCATGAGCTTGACCTGCTGGTGGTGGTGCTAGTGGTTGCACATAGTTCTGATTTTGATCAACCTCATCCTCGTAATAGTCCTCCACCTCTGCAGTAGCGGCATGAGCTACAAAAGCATTAACAGTAGTAGCAACGGCACCAGAAGTTTGTCCTGGCTAAAGAGGAACACATTGTGCTCGCCCTACTGGATCACAGCGGGGAGGTGGTTGTTGATGTTGTTGCAGTGGTGTAGCAGATGCGGGTGGTGGTTGTGGTAGACGTGCGAGTACTTCATCGAAGTTGGCGTCCAACTTGGTGTCAATTGTCTTCTCAATGTTATCAATCCTCTCTAGTGCCTTTCCAAAGTTTTCCATCACGTCTTCCACCCGTTGGCTCAATATTTGCTGAAATTTATCATGAAGCCCTTCTTCGTCATGTTCTCCCAGTCAATCTCGTCGTCTTGTCATCCTGCCATCGTTAGAAGTAGTAGAAACACACATATTATGCTCCTACAGACTACTAAAAAGTCGTGGTATGGGGTGTCACAAATCCTTAAGAAAATATCATATTCTTACCAATTCTTACCCAGCAGCAGGTGGTGATCAGCAACCGTGGTAGTGAAAACTGGCAAAGCTTGGACAGAGAGATTACGAGGTGGTGTTAAATACATGATGTAGATATATGTGGAGCTGGGAAGGCTTGCGATATGGTAGCAAAAATTTAAACAAAATCAATTTGGAGATGCAAAGTTCAATAAACGCTCAACAACGGTACTGTGCTGGTCGTAGGCTAGACCGTACTAGAGACGCGAACCTAGAACACTAACAAAATCATGGCGCGGCACGTAAGCAAGGGGAAAACACACTCTGAAATTTTTTTGGTGCTCCTATTTTTCTGGCGCTCTTTGTTTTGCAGAAGTTCAATATAATGGCAAGTGTCTCAAAACTCTTCCGAAGGCACAATACCAGGATAGGCACAAAATTGTTTGACAATTTTTTTTCTTTTTCGACTGCCCGGACCCAAAAACTAGAAACTGCTCAAAAAAACTTTCTATAACGGTGACTGTCTCAAGACGCTTGGAAACACCTAAAAATAGGATAGCCAGATTTTTTTGACAAGTGCGTTTTTGGAAAATTTTGGGCCTAAACGGAGGTGGTTTGCAGACTCTTTTTTTGGAAACCAACCTCTTCTACGGACGGCAAAAGATTGATGGAATCTGAAACCTACTCACACAAGGAAAACGAATATGAGTACAGATGGATCTGGAAAGCATACCTAATATGGGATGGACTCGGATTAGTGGTGGTATATGGACTCAGATCGGTGGTGGTATATGGACTCGGAGCAGTGATGGTATATGGACTCGAATTGGTGGTGGTATATGGACTCAGAGAAGTAGCGGATAAGCGGTGGTGGTATATGGCAGAGGCGATCACAATGGTGTGGCGGCAACGTGACAACTTGTGAACAGAACTCAAAACTATAAAGAACTAGACGCTAAGACCAACAACTTGACACGAAGATGCAACCGCGAATTCAACAATGCAAATTCAGAAAAGATTATGAAATGGCTCAGATTTGTTTGGATATGATGAACTAACCCTAAATTTTTTTCTGGCTTTTTCATTGACTGTAGTTATGAAGAGCAGACTTGCTCTAAACTACGAAAACTATAAAATCTTACCGAGCAACCTGGAAATCTGATACCACTTTATAGAGGCAAAAGTGTCCTGATGTTTCAATGAGATAGCTATTGTTTTCTGTGGGAGTCGACCTTGACGATCCAATTACGAATGTGAGAAGACATCGCGCCTTAGCAATCGCTAAACCAACTTCCGAGGGGTTATTGACCATGCCAAAACATGATCAACCTGACCACGATGGTCTATTTCCTACGAGCAAACGAAGAACAAGCTGAAAACTAAGATTGCAATCTGGATATTGGAATATAAGAGGGAATCTTTATTGACAAAAGTGGGGTTTTGTGACGTCTTGGTCTGGTCATTGAACACAAACGAAGTACCACTAGTGCAGAACCGGGCAATAGCACTGTTCAGAGGTTCTTTTAGTGCCGGTTCCACAACCGCACTAAAGTGTGGTCACTAAAGGCCCCCCTTTAGTACCGGTTCAGACGAACCGGTGCTAAAGGCCAACCACATGGCACGAGGCAGCTCCGGGTCGGAGTTTTAGTACCAGTTGGTAACACCAACCGTACTAAATGTTTGTGGGTTTTGTTTTATTTTTATTTTTCAATTAAATTTGTGTTATCAATTTAATTCTTTTTCGCTCTTTGGTATTTTACGATACTACACATTGTACACGTTATGCATATATATATATATATAAATAGAATTTCTAGTAGAACTAATCATATATATATATATATATATATATATATATATATATATATATATATATATATATATATATATATATATATATATCATCAATGTCTCACAAACCATCATATTAATTAATTCACACATACACACATGTATAGCTATATACAATTTCTCCTACATATGCATGTTGCCTTTGAGCCAAGTGGCATTAGCCTAATTGGTGCCTTGAGCACGATGGGGGCGTGTAGCGGTAATAGTATTCTCCTTCGGATTTATGACCTGGTCGAGCAAAAATCCCGCTATTTCCTCTTGAAGTGCTTTCTACGCTCCGTTTCTAGGAGCTTCTCCGCACCTTTGTGAACTGTTAAGAAGGAGATCAATATGCATGTGTATTAGTTGCGTGACTAGATATCGATAATGGTGTAAAAATTGTGAATAGTGTTTTGACAAGCGCATCCATTCTCGTCTTTGAGATCTGCTCCTTTCGGACGCCATCATGCGAATGTTCTCGCAAACGCAGAATGCACACAGATCAGTCCCTACCGCTTCTTGGCCTTTACGAGAATGGAATTTGATCAGATAATAATTAATCAAGCTTGATAATTAAAGAGATGGTAGCTAGCTAGCTAGCTAGTACTACTTAATTACTTACCTTGGGTCGAAACCATTTAAGCTTTTGTTTCCATTCTCCGGTCATGCCGATGAACCTTGCCAAGCCCCGCCTCACCGACAAAGAAAATGAATAAAGGGTTATTAAATAGTTCATATCATGAAAATGACGAACTAAATAGGCCGAGATATATAGTTAATAATGATTGAAATTACCGTTGACTATCCCAAACAAGATGTTATAGTCAGTTTTTCTTTGAGTAGCGAGTCCAAGATTTCAACCTTCGGCGCCAACTTTAATGATACACAAGACCCAGTGAAATCTGCATGCACACACGCTTGCATGTCTTAATTGAGCGGCATATGTAAAGCAAAAACATGTAGCTAGCTAGTAGGCAAAAACAAAGAATTTGTAGTACAAGACAGTGTGACTCTTTCGAAGTTGTAAGGAAGTAGTATATCTTCATTGTATTTGAGGCGCTTCAAGAACTCTAGCGTGTTGTCCTCACGCCCTTTTGATAACGTGGATTTAGTTTCCATGTGTATTCATTAACGGTGTTTGGGTCAATGAACCCAATGCCAAGCGCCCACCTTTTCTCATTTCATATATCTTCATCCTGCATATAATACCACGTAAAAGAATATAGTGAGGATAATTACAGGTAATGATTGATCAAAAGGATCAAGACAGCTAGCTTGAGACTTAAATTACGAAAGAAATCACTTATGCATAATAGAAACCGACGATAGATTTGTCGAAAGCGCCTTGATTGTATAACTGAAACAGTTCAGAATACTCAACGGACACAGCTTTCTCATGGAAGTAATGCTCCTCCTTGACCTTGAGGGACAATCGATCGGAAATCTTGGTAATGTTCATGTACCATTGATGCAATTCATACATTCTCGTTGGGATGTTCTTGACCTTGTCTGGCTCGACCAAAGATTGGCCTCGGACATATTTCCGTTTTATTTCATCCTCTCTAAGCACAGGCATGGGCTCGATCTCGAGGAGTTGTCCAACACTGATTTTGAGAACTTCAGCCTGCATTATATGGTCCTCCGTTATTACCACATTGCCCACCTCAGAACATAAACTGTTTGCCCACAATAATATTGGCGCACAGTCTTTATCACGTGTTGTTGGCACAACAAGCGAGGGATCAATTGCGCTACTGTTCTCCCAAATTGGGAATGGTTTTCCGCATTTTTGACAGCTGCTTCTTGTTTGCTCGATCCCAGCTCGCCTCCTTACGAGGCGTGCTCGATTTAACTTCCCGATGTGGCGCCATAGTCTGTGTCAACAGGCTTGGGAGCTGGTGGTTGAGCCATACTGAATGAAGTGGTCAATCGCTTCCTCGGGCACTTTCTCCCTTGGCGGCGGTGGCGGTTTCGGTGCAAAATGGGCTTCCACCTCGGACTTCGATATGGCTGCGATTTCCTCCTCGGACCTGTCATAAGACCTTTGCGGAAGAGGCGTGAGGCTTGGACCATATTTATATCGCTTGCCTCCGCTTTGTACTTCTTGTACTACCTCGACTGCACCGCCACGCACCATAGCTGCGAGGTGTCTCTTCTGCGATTCGAGGCGGCGGAGACGCTTGCCGACGGGCTGAGTTGGACGAGGAGGAGGGTGGCGCTGCAGCTGTGCGGACTTGGAGGAGGAGTGGCCTGAGGTTGTGCCGGACTTGGAGGAGGAGTGGACGTCGAGGCTGTGGCGGACTTGGAGGAGGAGGAGTGGCTCGACACTTTGCCGGACTTGGAGGAGGAGTGGCTCGACACTTTGCCGGACTTGGTGGACTTGCAGGAGCGGAGACTGCTGACTCGGTGGCGGACTTTGACGAGGAGTCGGATGACGCGTGTCGGTGGCCTTCAAAGATGATGCAATCCTTTTTCCATAGGATGATACGATGGTTGGCGCCTCCAGAAAGCGCGTCGTCACCTCCGTGAATGTCAAGCTCTAGCCCGAATATGGGTGCACCACCGTCAACCATGACACGAGCATAGCCCTCTGGAATCGGGATGCAATGGTAGGTTGCTTTGGGGTACTGGAAAAGCAACGCCGTCGCCACCTTCATGGATATGTTCTTCATTTTGACGTAGCTCGCAGCTAGTGTTCTCCGTGATGTCATCCACGGGTATCTACCCAGCATTGCGTCGTCCGGGCGGAACCCACGCCGCTTCTCGGCATGGATGGGGCGGTGCTATCCAATGCTGGATCATTCGCTAGCTCTCGCAGCTGCCGAGACCCCTTTGCTGGGTAAGTGAGTCGATCTGCTCCTCGCCGCCGCTGGAATTTGACTACCAATTCCGCTTGACTTTCTTCTAGGCCTTGAAGGCGTTCATAGTCCCGCTTCTCTGCTCCTCCTCCATCTTCCTCTTCTTCTCCTCCGCAATCTTCTTTCTCGCACGGGTTCAGAGTCGGTGTTCCATCTGAAAACCCTCATACCACGGAATAGCGCCTTGCCTCGTGTTCTTCCCGGTGTTCAGGATTTCCTGTGGCACGCGTAAGCTCGTCGTTCTCTCTGCTGGGCTGGAACACCCCGATCGTGCCTCTTCTATTGCAACAAGTATCGCATCGTCGGCTCCCTTTAGACTTGCCTCGTCGAAACATTGCCTGTCTTGGGTCCAACTCCCCCATGCTCATAGAACCAAGTCCCGACTGGGGGCCAGCTCTTAGTAACCAGAGTGGCACCTGCATCCTTCATCTCTTTCTCGGACTTATCCCACTTAGGCATTGCCACCGATAGCCACCGGCCCCACTTATGGAACTTATCCTTTTTGGCATTCTTCTTGTTTTTTCTCGACTGTTCCTTAGCTAATTCCAAATCCTTGAATTTCACTTAAATCGTCCCAATGAGCACGTTGGTTCTCTAGTGTTCCCTCGAATCTCGGAGTCTTCCTTCCTCCCTTGACGCACTTGTCCCATTCACGATTCTTGTGGTTCTTGAATGCAACCGCCATCTTCCTAAGAGCAGCGTCCTTGACTTTCTGCACATCTCGCTTCTATGAAATGATCCGTAGGGTGAAATGTTCCATGAGAGTATCCCAAAGCAGATCTTTTTATTCTTGTCGACAAAAGTAACATCCGGACGTGGAGCAGCGTCCTCTTTGCCTTTTGTCCTTTGTCTTTGCTGGCTCTTCCATTCTTGAAGGGATATCGAGTTCGTCCTTCACAAGAACTCCGCGACCGACGAATGAACTTGTCCACAATCTTCTTAGGCGCTAATGGTTCGCCATTAGGTCTCGATCGCCTCGATATTGTACTTTACGCCTCCTTCAACTTTTTGTTCAGCCTCGTTTCGTCCTTTTGCTCAAGATTTGCTCGATCCGGATGGCTGAAAGAACAAAGATCGATTCGTTAATATATCTTCAAGTCATTTAAAACATGTGATGATCACCGATACTGCTTTATATATATATATATATATATATATATATATATATATATATATATATATATATATATATATATATATATATATATATATATATATATATATATATATATATATATATATACCTCCGGTCTTTGTTGTTTAAGGATCAACATGTTCTTCGTCATCGCCATAATCGTAGTTCATGACTTCATCAATTCGGTCGTCGCGATCGAATATCATATCACCCTCTCCGTGTTGTTTAGAAATTGAGCCGTCATAATCTTCTTCATTCTGATTATCATCGGCCCACAGATCATATCGAACATGGTCTGTTCTCCTCTTGTCGTATTGTTCCGCCATAGCTTTTATTTAACTAATTCAAAAGAAATATAAAACAATTTAGTATTCAAATTACATCGCCTTGAACAATAGATATAATCTCGAATACTTCGCCTAGAATAATAGATATAATCTCAATACATCGATCGAATAATATATAATATTGAATAGTACATCACTTGCTAGCTAATTAAAGATCGAATACTACGGAAGAATCTAGGACACTCGCGGTTCTGCGTCATGGCGGTGGACACCCAAAGAGAAGGAACCTCACAGGATCATAGCTGAAGTGAGATCCTCAAGATATCGCCGGTATTGGAGAACCTGCCGCCCTCTAACGCAACCATGTAGCGATGGACGTGCTCGCCCTCCTCCCTAACACGGCGATGTACCTCCTCCGGCGGGCCGGGTCCCTCCGACCAAATCGCCCACGCGAACGCCACCAAACGAGATCGGGTCGATGATGGGACCCGGGCCGGGTTCCTCATCAAGCGGCGCCCCTCCAGCAGGACCTCCCCAGTGCTAGTTCGGCGGAGCCCAGTCCGGACATGGGTCGGCTGGACGCGTCGTCATGACGGGTCGACGGTGAGGATGCGGGCGGGCATCGCCGAGAACAAATACTAGCTATATGCCCGCAAAAAGTAATATTTTTTAATGATTGGATTTTGATAACTAAAATTTCTAACATTTCTACTATTTCAAAAATCTATATACTATTTCATACTAATTAAGCATCTAACACTAAAAACGGAAAAAACAATTTCTATACATCCATTAAAAAACAGAAAAACAACATTATATAAAAAAATTCCATACTAATTAAACACTAATTATATCCATCTAACATGCATTCATACATACTAGCACAAATGCCCGTGCGTTGTAACGGGAGAGAGTTTTTTGCGAGAAGCATCGGGAGATATAATTGATGTGTCCATCAAAACGATCTCCACAACAGTAGGGTGATAGAGTGGAGAGCTGTGGTGTTCTCGCAGGTCATGTTTGGCTCGCGAGATCTTTGTAGTAGTTGGGTTGGTTGGAGTGGCGACCACTACCTAACTCGTGCATTTTTTCCCTTCAGGTCCGCCTTCTTGTCGAGGTTGTGGTGACCTCCTGATTTAAAAAAAACATGCAAGCATTTATTTTTCGAAAAAAATGTTGATTTATGGAAAAAGGCAAACAAAATTGACAAACAGTTTTTGAAAACTGGACCATTTCTAAGGCGGGACAAATGAACATTTTTTTTGAATTTGTGAACAATTTATGAAAATGGAAACTTATTTTGAAGATTTAAAACAATTTTCAAAAATGTCTTTTTAATCATGAACATTATTTTGATTTTGTGAACATTTCAATAAAAGAACATTTTCGAATATCTATTATTTTTAAATAAAATTTATTCTAAAATCTTGAACAATTTTGATTTCTTTTTCAAAAATGCTAACATTTTTAATATCAAACAAATATTGAATCTAACATAAAAATTCAAAGTACCAAATATTTTCGAAAACGGAAACTATTTTTAATGAAAATAAATTTATGGTAAAAGGATAAAATAACTTGTAAGGAAAAGATAAAAATAAAAAGGAACAGAGAAAAATAAAAATGGGCCGCCCAACATTGGGAGACTAATGGGAAGCTCGAACTATATGCCGCTCAAAGCGAAAAATAAAGTTTCCCAAATGTGTGCGCAGGATATAAATGGTTGACTTTTTCGGGCCTTAGCGCATGCGGCCCGCTGCACGAAATTCTGGACAAACTCTTATTTTTCTTCTTTTCTAGCAGATGGACCATAAAATTTAGTACCACCTTAGATATAGAAAAATATTTTCGGTGGTGAACGGATGAAAAATTGGAGAAACGCACCTTGCTTTATTAGTAGGTATAGATATACTAGTGAAAAACAATAATCTAAAAATTCTAAACTAATTAAACATACAAAATACGATATACTAATATATACATGCATTCATACATATATACGTATGTGTGTGTGTGTTCATCATGCTTGTGTGTGTGTGTATGGGCTCGGGGAGGGCGGCGCCCATGGTGGCGCCGAGGCGAGGAGAGGGGTTAGAGGGGAGAGCTCACAATGGGCGACGGCGACGGCGAGGCGACGGTCGGGGCAGCGACGGGTCGGGCGTGACGCTGGGGCGGCGACGCAGGACGGCGCGACGGGACGGGCCCGGGCGGCGACGGAGACGAGGGCGGCGACGGGACGGGGCGGCGGCAGCGACGGGACGGGGTGGCGACGGCGATGGGGCGGCGACGGGGAGGGCGGCGGCGACGGCGACGGGTCGGTGACGGCGCCGATCGATCGGGCGGACGGTTCAATGGGGAAACAGAGGAAGAAACAGAGGAGAATGAAATTTTTCAAGTGTTGTATATATAGAAGGCACCTTTAGTACCGGTTGGAGCCACCAACCGTACTAAAGGTCTGTTTTGGCCAGCCCAAGCGGCGGAAGCGACCCCTTTAGTACCGGGTGGTGGCACAAACCTGTATTAAAGGCTCCCTTTAGTACCGGTTTGTGCCACGACCCGTACTAAAGGGGTGCGCCTGGCAGCAGTGCGGTGCGGCAAGTTTAGTCCCACTGCTAGCCGAGGGGCGACCGTGACCGGTTTATAAACCTCGTGCGGTCGCCTCTCGAGCTCCTCCCAAAGCAGGCCTATCTGCGCCACGTGTTCTTTGTTGCTCAGGCCCACTTTGGCTTTTGGGGCTCTGATCCCGCCCAACAACAGGTTGGGTTTCTAGTCGATGCAGGCCGCCCTGGCCTAGTAGGCGGGCTTTTTTTTATTTTTTTGCTTTATTTATTTTTGTGTTGTTTTTTGTGTATTTAGAGTTTCTTTGTGAATATTTTTGCTTTAGGTACAAAAAATTACAAACTTTCTGTTAGTGCCCGTAGTTTTCAAATTTGAATAGTTTAAATTTTGAATTATTTGAAATTAGTGTGAATCACTAGTTTGTGAATAATTTAACTTTAAAAATCAGTAAAGGCATGAAAGAATTTGTTTGCACATTAAATTTCTTCGCTTCAAATGCCAAAACACATAACTACCCTAACTATTACAGAGATTCCTCCGGTGTGAAACATGAAGAAAGTGATGATAGTGAAGCCGATCACATCCAGATCTTTGGGTGTGAAACTTTTTCTTCAAGTGTGTCCCTTTGCGCCATAACCATGGAAAATCTTCATCATTTAACGGGATGCTCGGGTCAATATTCACTGTGAATGGAGAAATTTCATCAAACTTTTCATAATCTTCGACTTGTCTGTCTTGTCATCCACTCCCACGATGTTTCTCTTCCCGTAAAGAACTATGTGCCGCTTTGGCTCATCGTACGATGCATTCGCTTCCTTATATTTTCTTTTTCTTGGCTTGGTAGACATGTCCTTCACATAGAAAACCTGTGCCACATCATTGGCTAGGACGAATGGTTCGCCTCAGACACGCAAGATTGTTGAGATCCACTGTTGTCATTCCGCATCGTGGGTCTTCCGTTACCCCGCCTCATGTCATATTGACCCATTTGCACCAAACAAAGGGACCTTTAAACCACGCCGATAGTCAAGTTCCCATATGTCCTGTATATAACCATAATATGTTTCCTTTCCGCCTTGGTTTCTGCATCAAACGGACACCACTGTTTTGGTTGGTGCTCTTCTTATCTTGGGCGATCGTAAAATGTATTACCATTTATCTCGCACTTTGAAAGTCATTATATTCAAGATGGTAACTGGACAACAAGTACAGGTCATCTTCAATAGAGGTGTCATGCATGGTACGGTTCGCAACCAGTGGCTAAACTCCTGGTTTGTTCACGTGTAATCCAGTCATCGACCGCTCCGGTGTTTGGAGCGTAGCAATTTCTTGTGTTCATCCATATACGGAGCCACCAAGGCGGAATTCTGTAGAACTGTAGTGTGCTTCAAAGGAGAGAATGTCCGTCCATACATATTATTTGTTCCTCCTAGCGTGCCTTTTTCATCCAGCCTGCCCTTATGCCGCGATTCAGAACACCAATCGGCTTAAGGTCAGAATAAAGTCAATACAAAACTCAATGACCTCCTCATTTTGATGGCCCTTGGAGATGCTTCCTTCTCGCCTAGCACGGTTATGAACATATTTCTTTAAGACTCCATGAACCTCTCAAAGGGGAACATATTGTGTAGAAATACAGACCCAAAACGTTAATCTCTTCGCATAGGTGAACTAGGACGTGCGCCATGATGTTGAAGAAGGATGGTGGGAACACCAACTCAAACTTACAAGACATTGCACCAAATCATTCTCAGAACCTTGGTATGATTTCTGGATCGACACCTTCGAGAGATTGCATTGAGAAATGCACATAGCTTCACAATGGCTAATCGAACGTTTTCGTAGAAGCCCCTCAATGCAACCGGAAGCAGCTTGCGTCATAATCACGCCGCAGTCATGAGACTTTAGGTTCGGAACTTTTCTCTGCCATGTTTATTATTCCCTTTATATTCGACGAGAAGCCGACGGTACCTTACTATCGAAAGCAGGCATTCAAAGAAGATTTTTCTCTTCTTTGGTAAGAGCGTAGCTTGCATGACCCGATATATGACGCCTTCTCCGTGCATACGTTGCTGGTCCTCCGTGCCTCGTGTGTATCTTTTGTCTTCCCATACACGCCCAAGAAGCCAAGTAGGGTCACGCAAAGATTCTTCGTCATGTGCATCACGCCGATTGGAGCGGACCTCTAGGTCTTTCCAATATGGCAGGTCACAAAATATAGATTTCTTCGCCACATGGGTGCGCGTCCGTCGGCGTCCTTTGGAACAGGTTGTCCGCCAGACCCTTTCCAAATATCACCTTCAAATCCTTGACCATATGATGTACATCAGCACCAAGACGGTGGCGAGGCTTCGTCCGTGATCCGCCTCACCTTTGAAATGCTTGCCTTTCTTTCTTACGGATGCCCGCTCGGAAGAAATCGACGATGTCCTGTACACATTCTTCATACAACTATTCAAATATATACCGTCGGTATCATCCAAACAGTGCGTGCATCCGCGGTATCCCTTTTTTGTCTGTCTCCGAAGGTTACCGAGAGCAGGCCAATCATTGATGGTCACGAACAGCAACGCCTTTAGGTCAAATTCTTCCCCATGTGCTCATCCTGCACGCACACCTGTTCCATTCCACAGTTGTAAGAGTTCTTCAACTAATGGCCTTAGGTACACATCAATGTCGCTGCGGGTTGCTTAGGGCCTTGGATGAGCACGGCATCATAATGAACTTCCGCTTCATGCACAACCAAGGAGGAAGGTTATACAAACATAGAGTCACAGTGCCACGTGCTATGGTTGCTGCTCGCTTCCCCAAAAGGATTAATGCCATCTGCGCTTAGACCAAACCATACGCTCCTTGCGCCATCCGCAAACTCCTTCCGCATTTCTTTCGATTTTTCTCCACTGTGACCCGTCGTTGGTACTCTCAACTTCCCGCCTTTCTTACGGTCTTCTTCAGGCCATCGTGATCGCTTTGGCATGCTCTTTGTTTTGGAACAACGTTTCAACCGTGGTATTATAGGAGAATACCACATCACCTTGGCAGAATCTTCTTCCGGGGCGCCCTCGACATCACCATGCTCATCGCGGCTGATCTTATAGCGCAATGCACCACATACCGGCAAGCGCTCAAATCCTCGTACTCACCGCGTAAAGGATGCAATCATTAGGGCATGCATGTATCTTCCGCACCTCTAACCCTAGAGGGCGACAGCCTTCTTTTGCTTCAGACGCTCTCGGCAATTCGTTGTCCTTGGAAGCATATCCTTTATCATTACCAAGAACTTTCCAAATCCCTTGTCGATACACCATTCTCTCGCCTTCCATTGCAGCAATTCCGCAGTGGTGCCCAGCTTTTTCTTGTCACCCACGCAATTGGTACAACAATTTTTGTGATCCTCTAACATGTGCTGCAACTTCTTCTTCTCCAAATCACTTGCTAGTTAGCTCTTTGCATCGACAATGGCCCGACCTAGATCATCAACGGGCTCATCCGATGCCTCTTCTTCAGCTTCTTCCCGCATTGCCGCCCAGCTTCTTCCGCATTACACGCTCAGCTTCTTCCCCATTGTTGTATCATCGTATTCAGGGAACCCATGGCTAGAATAGCTGTCATCGTCCTCTTCTTCTTCATTGTCTTCCATCATAACCCTCTTTCTCCGTGCTTGGTCCAAACATTATAGTGGGGCATGAAACCGACTCAAACAGTGGACGGAATGGTTCTTGACGAGAGTAATTTGCACCATTCTTACAGCCAGCACATGGACAAGGCATAAAACCATCCGCCCGCTTGTTTGCCTCAGCCGCAAGCGTAAAAGTATGCACGCCTCAACGAACTCGGGAGAGCATCGGTCATCGTACATCCATTGCCGGCTCATCTTCATTACACAACACCGAATAGACCAAATTAATACAAGTTCATACATAAAGTTCATACAACACTTAAATGCAACAAACAAATAACTCTCTAGCTAAAGCATTTAAATGCAACAACAAATGCGATCAAGATCGCAACTAAGGTAACAATTGATCCAACAGCATAATGATACCAAGCCTCACTATCGATGGCATATTTTCTAATCTTTCTAATCGCTGCGCATTTTCTCCATCTTGATCTTGTGATCATCGATTTACATCGGCAACATGCAACTCCAATTCCATCTTCTCCCTCAATTCTTTTCAATTTTTCTTTCAAGTACTCGTTTTTCTTTCAACTAAATTTAACCTCTCGACAATAGGGTCGGTTGGAATTTCCGTTCACATACCTCCTAGATAAAAATATCTATGTCAACTTGATGGGCATAATTTGTCATAAACACGAAATGCAACAAATAGTTTTAAAAGAGAATATACCACATCTGAATCATAACAAGGACGAGGGCCGACGGGGACGGATATCAAAACCATGGCACTATGTATAACAAACAACGTACGGGTAAGATAATTATTATACGAGTAACTATATATCCAAATCACACAAACATCAATTTTTATATAAAATTTCATGGAACAAGAGGCTCACCACAAGGTACTAAGTAAACCACACCTACATATGCAAACTAAGTGTTATTTTGACCTCAAATTGCATATAAATCAAATACTACCACATATAATTCCTCCCAAATTACTAAAACCCACAATTAATCACTATATAAACCAATGCAAGAGCTAGTCTAGCAATGAGAGATGAAAGGACAAAGTTGCTAACCTTGGTGATCATTTGAATGGATGAGGGCCTGCAAATCTTGACAAATTTGGGGCAAATTTTGTGATGAACTCGAGAGGAAGAAGGAAGAACAGAGGAGAGGGAGAGGGAAAGGGGAAGAACAGAGTGCGGGTGGACGAAGGATTTATATAGGATTTATTTAGTACCGGTTCGTGCCACGAACCGGTACTAAAGGTGCTGGAAGGGCCCCTTTTCGACAACATCCTGCCACGATTATTAGCACCGGTTCGTGGCACGAACCGTGCTAAAGGTTTGCCACGAACCGGTACTAAAGAGCTCGTCCCTGCTAGCCGTTGAATCAAGCACTAATGGCCACATTAGTGCCGGTTTCATATAAACCGACTAATGTGTCTCACATTTGACCCTTTTTCTACTAGTGTACGCGAAGTTGCAGCTATGGCAAACTTTTAATCTAAACAAAACCCAAAGTCTAAACGGCGCCCTAAGGGCTGTATATATGGAGGAGGAGGGGGAATTTCGTGACCCCTTGTAGAAGGGTCTGAAACAAACCCTAGCTTTGTTTCCCCACACATACTGACTCTAAAAACAACCTACACTTAAGTATTTCGAAATTACATGGGCCTGGCCCAAAAATAAGATGGCGCAGCACCTCAAATAAGCTATGGACAAAATTTATGAAGGGGCATCTTGTATATTTCGTCCATGTCATTGTAGGTCATAACGGAGGCTTCAGTGTGCTCAAATATGCACTATAAACGCCATTCTGGATTCCTTTGCGAAAACCTTCATCTCCATGCTTGATCCTACTGTTCATCCAATTTATGCAGCATCATATTCTCATGAACATTAGAATTTTCACCAAGAAACGGAAGTACTTGGTAACTCAATTGGCATGCACGAGTTCTAGTAATTGGTCCAGTATGTATAGTAGTAGTGGCTATGGGTGTAACAACGGTATTGAGGTCCTCATCACGAAGGCACAAGATGATCCAAGTGGCAAGGCCGGAGGGGCGTCGCAGTCGACTGCTTCGGAGCGGACGACTTGTAGATCCAGGCGTGCGTGCGCCGAGGCTCAGAGCTTGGCCAAGAAGCAACCCAAGATGCCCAAGTGGGTTTCTGTGAAGCCTCAGATGGCCACGATGCTGATCAGGTTGGCGGTTTTCCGTGGCTTCGATGTCAGTATCTTTATTGGTTCTTTATTTGTTTTGGTGCTGATCCGGTTGCTGACCGAGTGCTGTTTGAAACTTGTAGCAATGACACCTCAAAAACTTATTCGGACCCGCATGCCCACAAGCCAGGTCCGAGCGACGCTGATGCGGCGGATGCCGCCACCTCCAAAGGTTCGTTGCATTAACTGACTTGGACGTTTAGGTCTTCTCCGACTGAACTCTAATGATTTTCTTGGTTCATATATTCGTGCAGCCCCACCTGAGATCATCTAGCTGGATGATGACAAGAGGGCCGACCCGCCCAATCCGGATGCCATCAGGGAGGGAGTGCCGTGTGCTACGTGTCCATGCCGGACGCTTCCCCTCGCCAAGGCTCCTATCGCCAACTGGGTGTTCATGATCCAGTGGGGGCACGCTGAGTACACCCACTGGGTGTAGTACCAGAGCCTCCTGTCGACTAGGTTTAGTCATCAAGAGTCTTTGAACTTTTTTTTGTGTGTGTGTGTTTTTCTTGTCGTGTTCACTCGGAGTCTAGTCGGGGCGTATCCGTGTCACGATTCAGTGAGGGCACGCTGAGTGCACCACCTGGGTGTAGTCCCCGAGGCTACCGTTGACTGGGGCAGTCGGTGGTAGTCTTAGAACTTGAGGTCATTTCGCCCTAAGGCTGTTTGTAGTTTTTTAGCACATCGGCAAGTCACTTTCCAGTGGGGGCACGCTGAGTGGACCCACTGGGTGTAGTACCCGAAACTGTCGTCGATTGCGGGCAATTGGCGACGGTCTTTAGAACTGTCGCTAGGCGTTCCGGACACTTGGCAACACTCATGCGGTGGCGAGATAATCGGTAGGATCTTCTTCATTGTTGAATCAGAGGTCAGTCGAATGGAGGAGATCGTCTTGTGTCGTTGTCCTCTATCTTCTTCATTGTTGACTCGGGAGCCGACCAAGCAAGGGTAGATCATAGGGTACTTCAGGATCTGGTACTGATCGAATTTGGTACTTGTCATGCTTATTTCTTGCGGAGGGGTACGACAGACTGGGTAGCCCAAGGGTACTTCAGGATTTGGTATTGATCTAGCTTGTTCCACTCGTTAGTGTACGGTAGGCTCGGTAGTCAGAGGTACCTCAAGATCTGGTACTGATCCAGCTTGTTCCACTCGGTAGTATGTGGCCTACTGGGTAGTCAGAGGGTACTCCAGGGTCTTGTACCAGTCTACCTTGTTCCTTCGAGCAGTGCCTATCCGGATGTTCACGAGTTAATGCTTTGGCTTCTCCGTTGGGTCTTTAGATTAATTTCTTCTTTCATGTTGTAGAGGACTTGTGAGTTGGGATCCCATTACACTGCCATGGACAAGGAGGTGATGTCCCTTTGACTGGATCTGGAAGCTGGCAAGCTCAAGAGTTCCCGACTGGAGAAAGAGAAGAAAGCTCTGGGAGGTAAGCCATTTCCTTCGTGTGGTGGTTGCATATTGTTTTTTTCCCTTATGATCCGAGTCACTCCGCTTGGACAGATGTTCGTAGTGAGAACAACCAACTTGTAACCAGGCTCTGGACTTCTATTTCTTTAGAAACCATGAAGCAGGCCCTGGAGAACAAGGACAAGGATCTGGCGTTGGCCTAGAAGGAAGCTAGGACCAAGACCAAACTTGCCGATGAGAAGCTGGCTTCAGTCGGAAAGTTGGAAGAAGAGATCAAGGACCTCAAGACTGTCATCGCTACTACCAAAGGAGAGTCTTCCGAGTGGAAGAAGAAGTTTGAGGATAAAGCCAGTGCCTTCAGGTAGGAGAAGCAGACGCTGGAGGAGAAGGTCACGCAGCTGCCTGACAAGAAGAGTGCCCTGGAAGCACATATCGAGGGATTTTGCGAGGAGTTGAGCGAGAAGCTTGCTGGTAAGTTTTTCTTCTTTCGAGTGAAATCCATATGCCACCAAATTTTCCTCATTCACTCGCTCATGGACAGTCTTCTTCCAACTAGAGCATTACTACAACAAAGAGCTGGAACTGGAGAGGCTTGAGAGGGATCTTGATCCTACTAGGTCGCTAGTCGCCAACAAAGCAGCCCTTGCCATCCTCCAACTTGAAGACCGTTTGGAGAATGCGCTAAGCTATAGCACTCGGACCCGAGCTGCCTTGGGTCGGATAGACAAGGAACTGCAACCGGGCGAGGAGACTCAGATGGACCTGGGGAGTGAGTCATGATGAGGATGAGTGAAGTCCTCGCTTGCGTGAAAGCCTGGAAGAAGTCGGCAGCTCGGAGTGCTGCAGACGTGGCATTCTCTCTTGTCCGCGTCCACTTCAGGAACATGAGCGTGGAGAAACTGATGGGCCTCCGTGCGATGAACAAGAAGAACGTCAAGTTTGAGGAATTTATGGAGACCTTCGCCGAAGCCGACACACGCATCGCCGATGGGATCGACCTGGAGACCTTGGTCGAGCAAGCCAGCCCTCCGCCCTCCGCCTAAAACATTTGGTTAAATTTGCCCCGAAATGTCGGGTGGATGATGTAATCAAATACTCTACCGAGCCTTGGGCTTGTTTTGCTTTCGAAACATTGGGACAGATCGAATGTTTGGTTTGAGAACCATTAAGTCTTTATTTGCTTCTTGTGTTTTGTTCGACTTAGGCGAAAATTGATTTGCAGCTAAGCCCCTGAGTGCGGAGCAGATCCCACTCGGGTATTTTTAACTTAGGCGAAAGTTGGTTCGCAGCTAAGGCCCCGAGTGTGGAACAGATCCCACTCGGATTGTATTTTTAACTTAGGCAAAATCAGTTCACAGCTAAGCCCCCGAGTGTGGAGCATATCCCACTCGTGTTGTATTTTTAACTTAGGCGCAAGCTGGTTCGCAGGGAAGCCACCGAGTGTGGAGCAGATCCCACTCGGATTATATTTTTAACTTAGGACAAAGCTGGTATGCAGCTAAGCCCGCGAGTGTGGAGCAGATCCAACTCAGATTATATTTTTAACTTAGGGGAAAGATGGTTTGCAGCTAATCCCCCGAGTGTGGAGTAGATTCCACTTGGATTGTATTTTTATCTTAGGCAAAAGCTAGTTCTCTGCTAAGCCCTCGTGTGTGGAGCAAATCCCACTCGGATTGTATTTTTAACTTAGGCGAAAGATGGTTCGCAGCTAAGCCCCCGAGTGTGGAGTAGATCCCACTCAGATGGTATTTTTAACCTAGGCGAAGGCTGGTTCACAGCTAAGCCCCCGAGTGTGGAGCAGATCCCACTTGGGTTGTATTATTAACTTAGACGAAAATTGGTTTGCAGCTAAGCCCCCGAGTATGGAGCAGATCCCACTCGGATTATATTTTTAACTTAGGTGAAAACTGGTTCGCAGCTAAGCCCCCGAGTGTGGAGCAGATCCCACTTAGATTGTATTTTTAACTTAGGCGAAAGCTACTTCACAGCTAAGCCCCGAGTGTGGAGAAGATCCCACTCGGATTGTATTTTTAACTTAGGCGGAAGTTGGTTCGCAGCTAAGCTCTTTCCTCTCTTAACCCATTGAAGATGTGTTAGTTTCCAAATGCAGTTAGTGATATGTCCATTTTGTATCATGTTTTCCTACTGTTATTTATGGTGTTTTTATGCATAATAATGCTTTATGGAGTAATTCTAAAGCCTTTTCTCCCATAATATGCAAGGTTCACAGAAAGAGGGAGAATACCAGCAGCTGGAATTTTGTATCTGAAAAGGCTACGTCTGGCCACCTATTCTGCACATCTCCGAATGAGCTGAAACTTCAGGGGGATTTTTAATGGAAAATATAAGAATTATTGGAGCAAGTAAATACCAGAGGAGGCCCATCAGGTGGGCACAACCCACCTGTGCATGCCAGGGAGCCCAGGCGCGTCCTGATGGGTTGTGCCCTCCTCGGTCCACCTCCGGTGCACCTCTTCTAGTATATAAGTCATTTTGACCTAGAAAAATTAAGGATAGGACTTTCGGGAAGAAGCGCCGCTGTCTCAAGGCGGAACTTGGGCAGGAGCACTTTTGCCCTGCAGCGGAGCGATTCCGCCGGGGGAACTACCCTCCCGGAGGGTGAAATCATCGTCATCATCATCACCAACAACTCTCCTATCTTGGGGAGGGCAATCTCCATCAACATCTTCAACAACACCATCTACTCTGAAATGCTAGTTCATCTCTTGTGTTCAATCTTTATACCAGAACCTTAGATTGGTGCTTGTGGGTGACTAGTAGTGTTGATTACATCTTGTAGTTGATTACTATATGGTTTATTTTGGTGGAAGATTATATGTTCAGATCCATTATTCTATTTAATACCCCTCTGGTCTTGAGCATGATTATCATTTGTGAGTAGTTACTTTTGTTCTTGAGGTCACATGAGAAATCTTGTTGCAAGTTATCGTGTGAACCTGATATGTGTTCGATATTTTGATGGTATGTATGTTGTGATTCCCTTAGTGGTGTCATGTGAACGTCGACTACATGGCACTTCACCTTATTAGGGCCTAAGGGAATTTATTGTGGAGTAGTTATTAGATGATGGGTTGCGAGAGTGACAGAAGCTTAAACCCTAGTTTATGCGCTACTTCATAAGGAACTGATTTGAATCCAAATGTTTAATGCTATGATTAGATTTTGTCTTAATACTTTTCTCGTATTTGCGGATGCTTGCGAGGGGGTTAATCATAAGTAGGAGGTTTGTTCAAGTAAGAATAGCACCTAAGCATCGGTCCACCCACATATCAAATTATCAAAGTAGCAAACACAAATCAAACCAACATCATGAAAGTGACTAGATGAAATCCCCGTATAACCTCAAGAACGCTTTGCTTATCATAAGAGATCGTTTTGGCCTGTCCTTTTCCACAAAAAGATTGGGCTACCTTGCTTCACTTTTCTTGCTGTTACCGTTACTTGCTCGTTACAAATTATCTTTCTATCAAACTACTCGTTACTTATGATTTTAGTGCTTGCAGAGAATACCTTGTTGGAAACTACTTGTCATTTTCTTCTACTCCTCATTGGGTTCGACACTCTTACTTATTGAAAGGACTACGACCGATTCCCTATACTATTGGATCATCAAGGCTCTTTTCTGGCGCTGTTGCCGGGGAGTGAAGTGCTCTTGGTAAGTGGAAATCGGTAAGGAAAAATTATTACTACGTGTTAAAATTAATTATCACTTGTTACTATGGAGAACAATCCTTTGAGGGGTTTGTTCGGGGTATCTTCACCTCGACTAGAACAACAATTAGTTATCCCTCAACCTACTGCACCTACTGATAATATTGGTTATGAAATTCCTTTGGGTATGATAGAATATTTGCTAGCTAATCCTTATTGAGGAGGTGGAACCGAACATCCTGATATGCACTTGATATATATGGATGAAATTTGTGGATTATTTAAGCTTGCAGGTTTACCCGGAGATGAAGAAAGAAGAAGGTTTTCCCATTATCTTTGAAGGGAAAAGCATTGGCATGGTATAGGCTATGCGATGATATTGGATCTTGGAATTGGAATTGATTGAAATTGGAATTTCACCAAAAAAATTATCCTATGCATACAGTTCATCGTGATCGGAATTATATATATAATTTTTGGCCTCGTTAAGGAGAAAGTATCGCTCTAGCTTGGGGGAGGCTTAAGTCAATGTTATATTCATGCCCCAATTATGAGCTCTCAAGAGAAATTATTATTCAGAATTTTTATGCTCGGCTTTCTCATGATGATCAATCCATGCTCGATACTTCTTGTACTGGTTCTTTCATGAAGAAGACTATTGAATTCTAGTGGGATCTATAAGAAAGAATTAAACGCAAGTCTGAAGATTGGGAACTCGATGAAGGTAAAGAGTCTGGTATTAAGCTCACGTTTGATTGTGTTAAATCTGTTATGAATACTGATGCTTTCAAAAGTTTAGCACTAAATATGGACTTGACTCTGAGCTAGTAGCATGTTTCTGTGAACCATTTGCTACTCATTTTGATCTCCCTAAGGAGAAGTGGTTTAAATATCATCCACCTATTAAAGAAGAAACTAAGGAACCGGTAATAGCTAAATATGAAACTATTATTTATATTGTTGATCCAGTTGTTCCTCTTGCTTATATGGAAAAACCACAACAACCTTTCCCTGATAGGATAAAGGAACATGCTAAGGTTTCAACTTTGATCAATACAAGTTATACTAGAGCATCTAAACCTGCTGAACAAAGCAAAGTAGAACCTAGCATTGCTATGGTTAAAGAACTCTTGTGTCACAGGAAACCAAGGCCACCTATGAGACCAGGAGGCCCCTTGCTGGTTCAGCGGGGGTGGGGGGCGATGTGTTGCATAAAGAGCAGACGAGCGTGTGGCAGCGCGGCAGGGATCACACAAGCAATTTACCCAGGTTTGGGCCACACGTATGGGGGTGTGATTTATCCAACCTTCTAACCCTTTCTATGGTTGCCATGGGCATCCTTTTATAGATCAAGGGGTCACCACAATGGCAAAGAAGTCATTATGCACCGATATGATAGCAAATGATGTTATCATACCTAACTCTGCGGGTTGACAGGGCGCATTAAATGCACCGCTTAGTGTCACATCACTGGTTGCCCGGCAAGGCTTGCCGGGCTATCTTGCCAGCTCCGCACCTGTTCTCTTGAAACATCGCATGACGGGTGTCATCTGTGGGTTTCTTCTATAAGGAGGGGGAGCCATGTGGCGAATGACTGCCACTCAGTACCTTTGTGGCTTGACACCGCACTGATTGATGACGTGGGTCGTGGTTGAGTTGTTTGTGATGTGGTTTTGCCTCCGTGAGCCCCGGCAGGCCTTGCCGGGGTTCTTCAGTTGCTTGCTTTTGGGGATGGCCTCGCCCCTTGCCGGGCTTGCCTGCCTGGCAAAGGAGGCCTTTCTCTTGGCGATATCTTGCTTCTCTGGCTTGATCTTGGTCTCTCTGATCTGCATGCTGGTGCTTTGAATCCCTTGATCCTTGTGTTCTGACTTGGGTTGGTGCTTCAATCTTGTTCTCGTTCCTGTGCATAGTCTGGGCAACAAACCCATGGTTTGTTGCACCGGCAGAAGCCACGGGCCTGCCCCGAACATACTGCCGAGCATCGTCGGGGTGGGCCAAATAAGTGCACAGGTAGAGTTGCTGAAGAGGCTGGTCTCTTTGTGGTCTTCTTTTCATGGCCAGTTTCGAGTTTTCCCGCGCATTGTGTAAAGCCAATAGTGGTGGGGCCACTCCAGTAATGGCCCGTGAATGACTTTAACACATGGGGTAGAAAATGCCAATTTACACTTCCCACTGTGCCCTTATCCTTGGCCACGTATGCTGCATGCATCGCGCGGGGTAGGTAACAGAGGCGCGTGGCACGGGAGAGCATCAAGGCAAGGGCTCGGTCGTCTTGAATTGGTGGAGGAGGACGGTGGTCACTGCTGATGGAGCAGCTCTCCGCCCCACCTATAAAACGAGGGGCGGAGGAGTGCGTAGTCATCCATCCTTGCATCCATTCTCCTCCATTTCCTGCTTCTGTTGGCTATGTTGAAGAGAAGAGCCTGGGGCCAGCTGATACGTCCATTTTGCATCATGTTTTCTTACTGTTATTTATAATATTTTTATCCATAATAATGCTTTTTGGAGTAATTCTAATGCCTTTTCTCTCATAATTTGCAAGGTATACAAAAAGAGGGAGAATTCTGGCAGCTGGAAATCTGGACCTGGAAAAGCTACATCACGCTACCTATTCTGCACAACTCTAAATGAGCTGAAACTTCACGGAGACTTTTTATGGAATATTTGAGAATTATTGGCGAAAATAACTACCAGAGGGGGCCCACCAGGTGGGCACAACCCACCTGGGCGCGCCAGGATCCTGTGCACGCCTCGGTGGGTTGTGCTCACCTGTGCCCACCTCCCGTGCCCATCTTCTCGTATATAGGTCATTTTGACCTAGAAAAATAAGTAGAGTACTTTCGGGATGGAGCGCCGCCGTCTCGAGGCGGAACTTGGGCAGGAGCACTTTTGCCCTCCGGTGGAGAGATTCCGCCGGGGGAACTTCCCTCGCGGAGAGGGATGTCATCGTCATCATCATCACCAACAACTCCTCCCATCTTGGGGAGGGCAATCTCCATCAGCATCTTCAATAGCACCATCTCATCTCAAACCCTAGTTCATCTCTTGTGTTCCATCTTGTTACCGGTACTATAGATTGGTGCTTGTGGGTGCCTAGTTTTGTTGATTACATCATGTAGTTGATTACTATATGGTTTATTTGGTTGAAGATTATATGTTCAGATCCAATATGCTATTTAATACTCCTCTGATCATGAGCATGTTTATCATTTGTGAGTACTTACTTTTGTTCTTGAGGTCATGGGAGAAATCATGTTGCAAGTAATCATGTGAACTTGATATGTGTTCAATATTTTGATAGTATGTATGTTGTGATTCCCTTAGTGGTGTCATGTGAACGTCGACTACATGAAACTTCACCATTTTTGGGCCTAAGGGAATGCATTGTGGAGTAGCAATTAGATGATGGGTTATAGAGTGATGTGCTTAAACCCCAGTTTATGCGCTATTCCGTAAGGGACCGATTGGATACAAAAGTTTTATGCTATGGTTAGAATTTATTCTTAATACATTTCTCATAGTTGCGGATGCTTGCGGGATTGTTCCGAAGCAAAGATATCCGTGAAGGCCGGTTCGTTCGCCCTATTTTGATATTCAGGACCAAGAGGTACTGGATTCTCTTTCGGATAGGCCCTGAAAGGAGAAGAAAGGTTGAAATGCCAATGGACCTCTATCTATTCTCTAACTCACCCGATCCGATAGTACCCGTTTTTGGAACGTCCAGTGCCAAAGTCACTGAATGTGTAAGTCACCAATCCAATCCCTTTGACAAATCGGATGTCATATTAGATATCATAAGTAGGAGGTTTGTTCAAGTAAGAACAGCACCTAAGCACCGGTCCACCCACATATCAAATTATCAAAGTACTGAACACATATTAAACCAACATGATGAAAGTGACTAGATGAAATTCCTGTGTACCCTCAAGAATGCTTTGCTTCCTGTCCATTGCCTCAAAAGGATTGGGCTACCTTGCTGCACTTTGGTTACTACTATCGTTACTTGCTCGTTATAAATTACATTGCTACCAAACTACTCCGCTACTGACAATTTCAGCACTTGCAGACATTACCTTGCTGAAAACCACATGTCATTTCCTTTCGCTCCTCGTTGGGTTCGACACTCTTACTTATCGAAAATAGCTACAATTGATCCCCTATACTTGTGGGTCATTAATGCTATTTTCTGGCGCTGTTGCCGGGGAGTGAAGCGCCTTTGGTAAGTGGAATTTGGTAAGGAAACATTTATATAATGCGCTGAAATTTATTGTCACTTGTTACTACCGAAAACAATCCTTTGAGGGGTTTGTTCGGGGTATCTTGACCTCGTCCGGAACCACAATTAGCTACTCCTCAACGTACCGTACCTATGAAAAATATTGAATATGAAATTCCTTCGGGTATCACTACAAAAAGATACACTTCCGTGATGATACGTGTTTGTCACAGTAGGTTGCATTTTTTGTCATGCATGTACATCCATGACAAATTTATGACAGAATCAAGATAGTCATACCTCTGCTGTCGTAGAAGTGTTCCATGACATTACCAAAATTATCATCACGGAAGTGTCCACTTCCATGACGATAAATCGCACGTCATAGAAGTGCTTTCGTCAAGGGTGACCGACACGTGGCATCCATCGTAACGGAACGCCGTTAAGCTATCGGGTCGGATTTTGGATCCGATAACCCGTTAACAGCCCCGACCAATTGGAAATTTCCAGGTGTAAAATTCTGATTGGCCGTCAGTGGGCCAGATGTCGCCCGTCCATTGGAGGAGACATGCCTATGGTACGTCGACACGTGGCTGGGCCCCAACAGAGTCCCATATAGGTTAAAAAGGCCGGCCCAGTCAAAGGCCCGTAGAACTTAATCAGGTACTAGTAGGCCAACCCAATAACGGCCTGCTTAATAAAGGCCCATTTACAGCCCGAAACCAGATCTGGCCCGTTAATTGTCCGCCCAATATTTGGGCCCATTTACGGCCCGAAGCCAGATCTGGCCCGTTAATTGTTCGCCGAATATTCGGGCCCAACTACAGCCCAGTGACTTTTGGCGTGTTAGAGGCCTGATGTAGACATGGGCCCATTTCATCCCGGTGTGACTTTCGTCCTGGGAATGGCCTGTGCTGCCCATGGGCCATATATGGTCCGACGGGACATCAGGCCCACTAATGGCTCGTGCTAAAGGTGGCAACAGTTAAGCCCAACGTGACTTTGGGCCTGTTAAAGGACTGTCACGTAATTTGGCCCGTTGATGCCTGTACTAAGCTTTCGGCCTCTTAAAGGCCCATGATATCAGTGGGACAACTAAGGCCGAAGATATGTTTCGGCCTGGTAACGGCCCGTGAGCTAACTGGGCCCATAACGGCCCGGTCTACATTTCGCCTGTCAAGGCCCGTCGACAACTAGTGAAAATTGAGGCCCAACATGCATTTTGGCCTGCTAAAGGCCCGTGGTTTCATCTCGGCCGTAACAGGCCAGTGCAATATTCAGCCTGTTAATGGGCCAACGCTACCTTGGCCAAACTAAGCGCTGGGTCGATAAAAGGCCCAACTAAAATATAGGCGGTGCAAGTTTGGGCTGGCGCAATGTGAAGGCCCCAATCATTCGGGCCCAAGAAGACGCAGCGGGCCCAATTGTGGCTCAAGAAAAACCCGCCCGCTATCGAATGTTTCGCCCTACGACTACATCTGATTTTTTTTTTCAGATAGCGAATGATGGCAGTAAAGAAATTACGGCATAGTAACTAAGAATAAACCTACACTATACAATAAAGGATTTAAGATATATTACATCCACTGGGCATCGAAGTTCGCCACTAGTGATCATAAAGCGCAATGAAGAAGCAGATTACAAAATCGGGCACCATTGCAGCAGAATAAAATAATATCAACCGAGACCACTTCCAAGACAGTTCAAGAAAGGTTAGCCTTATGGGGAAATGCTGCGCGAGCTCTTGAGAGAAGGTTGTGAGACCGCCCTAGCATGTCGGTCATAGCTTCCGTGTGTAGCTGTTTAGCGATGAGGTTCTCATTGGTGTTCTCGCATAATCTTTCTTAGAGATAGGACTTCAAGTCGAAGTTGAGTTGCGTAATGCCTTTCGCTAGAACTTGGGATCAAGAAGTCGAACTGATTGCATAACGAATTCGTGAGCTTGTCCGACCGTTAGTCTCAAGTAACTTGAACACCGCATCAAGACAAGACTTTGGGGTTATCTCGCTATCTTCAAGATGTTTTGCCTTCTTTGCTGCAATATATGTTGGGTTTGTCTCACGCCTTCAGCAGACTTGTGCATGCCATCGTGCATATCACCTGAAACAAAGCGAGAGAGATGACAGGTTTTGCACGTGTATAAACAAAGATGATAACTGTTCTATCAATTCTATCCAATTTCAAATTAGAAAATAAAGAGTAAGTTCAAAATATCAATAGCATAATTTGGCATTGTTCATAATGCGGGAGCTTCACCACACTCTTTGGATTACCATGTCAACATAACAAGCATAGATGAAGGGCAAAGAAAATCATTGTATCTATTTTGGATAATGTGCATGGCATGTTGTTCATATCATCGCCACGCCAAGAAGATAAAATAGGAGATGACAAGTGCAAACGCTGGCTGCTTCACCACACACTGGATTATAGATCCACAAAACCATGCATACATATAGGGAGTATTTAGTAATGTGCATGGTATGAATAAGAAATTTGGTTTTACAAGTAAAACTTAGAACTTACGGTTCTTATGAACATGCATTTTGGTAGAAACAGCAAACTAAACAGCAATAAACGATAGGGAGTATGAGCAAATTAAATAGCAGTTGAGGATAAAGGGAGCCACCAAGAATTCGTAGAAGCTGTGTAGTGTGCTTCGGTGAGAGAATGTCCGTCCATACATATATTTGTTCCCCTCCTAAGCGTGCCTTTTCCGTCGATCTGCCCTTATGCATGATTCAGGAACACCAATGGCTTAAGGTCAGGAATAAAGTCAATACAAACTCAATGACCTCCTCATTTTGATGGCCCTTGGAGATGCTTCCTTCGGCCTATGCGGTTATGAACATATTTCTTTAAGACTCCATAGAACCTCTCAAAGGAACATATGTGAAATCTGAGGACCCAAAACGTTAATCTCTTCGCAGGTGAACTGGGGCGTGCGTCATGATGTTGAAGAAGGATGGTGGGAACACCAACTCGAAACTTACAAGACATTGCACGAAATCATTACATAACCTTGGTATGATTTCTGGATCGATTACCTTCGAGAGATTGCATTGAGAAATGCATAGCTTCACAATGGCTAATCGAGCGTTTTCGGTGACCCCTCAATGCAACGGAAGCGATTGCGTCATAATCGTCGTGATCATGAGACTTTAGGTTACGGAACTTTCTCGCCATGTTTATTATTCCCTTTATATTCGACGAAGCGGACGGTACCTTACTCTTGAGCAGGCATTCAAAGAAGATTTCCTTCTCTTCTTTGGTAGGCGTAGCTTGCATGACCTGATATAGCGTCTTCTCCGTGCATCGTTGCTGGTCCTCCGTGCCTCGGTGTATCTTTTGTCTTCCCTTACGCCCAAAAAGCCAAGTAGGGTCACGCAAAGATTCTTCGTCATGTGCATCCGCGTCGATTGCGAGGCGGACCTCTGGAGTCTTTCCAATATGGCAGGTCACAAAATATAGATTTCTTCCGCCACATGGAGTGCGCGTCCGTCGGCGTCCTTTGGAACAGGTTGTCGCGGGATACTTTCCAATATCTCACCTTCAAATCCTTGACCATATGATGTACATCAGCACGATGCGGTGGCGAGGCTTCGTCCGTGATCCGCCTCACCTTTGAAATGCTTGCCTTTCTTTCTTACGGGATGCCTGCTCGGAAGAAATCGGCGATGTCAGTACACATTCTTCCTACAACTATTCAAATATATCTTTGTCGGTATCATCCAAACGGTCGTGCATCATGGTATCCCTTTTTTATGCATCGAGAAAATTCTTGAGAGCAGGCCAATCATTGATGGTCACGAACAGGCATCTTTAGGTCAAATTCTTCCCCATGTGCTCATCGAGCCGTACACCTGTTCCATTCCACAGTTGTAAGTTCTTCAACTAATGGCCTTAGGTACACATCAATGTCGTTGCGGGTTGCTTAGGGCCTTGGATGAAACGCGGCATCATAATGAACTTCCTTCATGCACAACCAAGGAGGAAGGTTATACAAACATAGAGTCACAGGCCACGTGCTATGGTTGCTGCTCTCTCCCCAAAGGATTAATGCCATCTGCGCTTAGACCAAACCATACGCTCCTTCGTCATCACAAACTCCTTCCGTACTTTCTTTCGATTTTTCTCCTGTGACCCGTCGTTGGTACTCTTCCCGTCTTTCTTACGGTCTTCTACGTGCATCGCATCGCCTTAGCATGCTCTTTGTTTTGGAACAACGTTTCAACTGTGGTATTATAGGAGAATACCACATCACCTTGCAGAATCTTCTTCTGGGCGCTCGCCCTCGACATCACATCTCATGCGGCTGATCTTATGGCAATACCACATACCGAACAGCGTTCAAATCCTCGTACTCACGGTAGGATGCAATCATTAGGGCATGCATGTATCTTGCACCTCTAACCTAGAGGCGGACAGCCTTCTTTAGCCGTGCGTACTCTCGGGCAATTCGTTTGTCCTTTGGGCATATCCTTTATCATTACCGACAACTTTCCAAATCCCTTATCGGATACACCATTCTCGCCTTCCATTGCAGCAATTCCGGTGTGGTGCCAGCTTTTCTTGTCACCTCGCAATTGGGTTTAACAATTTTTGTGATCCTCTAACATGCTTGGGGCCGTGGCGACACCCCGGCGGATCTCCTTGCGGATGGAACCCGAATAGGCGATAAACCTGGACGAGAGACTTGTGTGGTTAGTCGGTCGTGGCCGACTCCTCGCCGGCTTCCGCTTGAAGGTTGCCGAGGTACATGGCGTGTCTGAGGCGATAAGTGGCGAGCGTGTGTGAAGAAGTACACCCTGCAGGGTTATCATTATCTATTGAATAGCGGATTCCTCGGATATGGAAACTTGGACCCCTTGCATAGTTCATAGACAAGTGAAAGTGGATACTCTAAAATCGCAAGATAAGCGTGAGTGCTATGGATGGCGATCTCGTAGGTAGACGGAGCGGATCCATAGTGGTGTATTGATATGGTGAATATGTGGACTCGTGCGCCACCTCAAAAGAGTTACTTGCAATCGTAGTTCAGGATAGCCACCGAGTCAAAGCTGGCTTGCTGCAGTCAAACTCCACCACCCCCTTTGATAATGATGCATATGTAGTTAGTTACGATGTAAGTCTTGCTGAGTACAATTGTACTCACGTTTGCTTATTTTATGTTTTGCGAGAGGCGTCGGTCTCGCTAGTAGTTCCACGTGGACTTGACGTTTAGCTTGTTACCTCAGCTACGATCTTGTGCCTCGGCAGGATCTGGTAGATAGTCGGGCTTCTCAGCCTTTTTCATTTATAGTTATGCGTACTCGGACATGTTTAGCTTCGCTTGTGCTTTGACTTGTATGCTTCGAGTGTTGGGTCATGAGACCCATGTTTGTAATATCTCGCTCCTCGGAGCCTAATGAATAATATTTGAGTCGAGAGTTATGTTGTGATGCCATGTTGTATCTACGCATATTGAGCATAATGTGTGTATGTTTGAAATGCTTGGTATGTGTGGGATCCGACAAACTAGTTGTTTATCCTTGGCAGCCTCTCATATGGGGAAATGTAGTCTCGTGCTTACGGCGATAGTAGTCGCTTCTGCCGGTTCACGGAGTCCTGCTAGCCAAGACTACTGCTTGGACACTTGATCTGGCGGCATGTGTTTCGCCGTTCCTATATACGTCCCTTGAAATGTCACGCGGTGGTATTGAGTCCTGCCTAGCCTGCTATAGCCGGGATACCGAGTCCTGTTAGCCCAGTGCTACAGCCCGAATACATACGTTGATGACCGACATGCTCGATGTGATTCATGTATGCCTGTCCCCATGGGTTAGCGCCGCTTTGGGTTCACGACTAGCCATGTCGGCTCGGGTTCTTCGTCATATGGATGCTAGCGACACTATCATATCGTGAGCCAAAAGACGCAAAGCGGTCCGGGCCATGGTAAGGCGACACCGTGGGAATACCGTCGTGAGGCCGCAAAGTGATATGATGTGTTACATGCTAGATCGGTGTGACTTAGGATCGGGTCCGACAGCGTTGGTATCGAGCCCGATTGCCAGAGGATTACCAAGCCAAACTGGTGAAGTTGTGTCTAGAAATGCTTTAGTTATGTAAGGAATTGATTGTGGAAGGAGCGTAAGGCTCTTTTTACTCCTTATACCTCATGGCCTTCTGATCTGGGTCATCCTCTTCTCTTCTACGGGGTTTAAGAACTAGGCTTCTCATCTATCTATCAGGATGACGTGTTACTAATCCATAGACCTTTAAGATTGTTGGTTTTAATCCCCAGTTCAGTTCCTACTATTTCTGTATGATAACTGTTGATCTCAGAATCTTGTTATGATGTTGTTGAGTGGTTATGCCACCATTTTTGCAGGATGTCTCAAATCATTTTGAGCATTTACAGCCGTTATGCTGTCCGAGTTATCCCAGGTCTCTAAATAGTCTGATGCATTTGCAAATCCCTTCCTCCGTTCCTGATGTCCTTTTGGGCCGATTAAGCACACTAACCGGTCGAATGAGGTACTCCATTGCCTCGACATATATGTTGGAACTATTATTATGACCCTAGATGTTTAGGAAGTCACCTAGCAATTTAGCAATGCTTTTGTATCCCAAGTGTGATGTTTCTGGCCATTATTCTGGAAAGCATCCCATGATGCCATTTAGTAGTCGGTATTCTACTCCTGAGTTTCTGAACCCGAGATTCATCCTACTTCATGTTGTTAGTATTTGCTAGTGCCTTTAGGATATTAGTAACCTTTGCGATAGTCCTCGATGTCTGTGGTACTTCCTTCTTCCAATTACTACGAACCGTTTATGGCAGAAGTTCCTTGTTGAATCAAAACATCACAATAAGAGTGCTCTTGAGGAGTTCTCCATTCATAATTGTGAATCTGCCAATTCTACCTTTCTGCATGGGTTATCCGGAAGAAATGTTGAGCTTGCTCGACATACTAATCTGTGCATCCACAACTCAAAAAATTATAAGTTTCCTTGAGTTGTCCCTCTTTAGTTCTATTCTGATCCCGCCTGTCAATTGATAGTTAAGGGTATGCATGCATTCATTTATCGATGCCTATTACTCATGTGGTCCGTCAAGCCATTCTATTCCGGAATGACTAGGAGAAACAAACTCCAGTACCTTATCCATTTCTAGGATTGTGTCAAAGTAGTTGTATCCCGCAGATCAAAATGCCAATTCAGCTTTTGATTATGTTCTACCCTGAAGTACTGCCATCTTATGTCAAGAATGTCATGGGAATTGCACAACCTCCTAGGAATTCTTGATGCAGTGATACTTCTCACCATCATCATTCATTCCTCGGTCCTCGTGTTGTTGTAACCAGAATGCCGACAAGTGAATTGTGATGTGGGAAATCAATACTCCGAGCAACTTGTTGCTTGGCAGCTAATGGACACTATCCTCATTCTTGGCATGTTGGTTATTAAATCATCATTCTAAGATAGATTGTGCTACCTAGTCCTTATTTCTGGTGCACACTTCGATTGATGAGTTAGGGTTGTGTCAAGTCCTCACTCATTTGATCATATCATCTTGCCCTGAAAAGCAAGACTGTTCTCGAGCTTAGTAACATATCGGTGGTTCGTGACTTTCCAATTATCTTCTTGGAAGTGTTACCGGGTTGTTCCCTGACTGTTATGTTGAGCTCGTGATCAAGTTGGTTTCTTGTGAACCACCCCTTCTCCAAGAATCTGTGTTGGATATCCCTGAGCTAGTCGGTTAAGCTAGACAACAACTTGGAGAGTTGGAAGATAAAAGCTTGCCTAACTTAGTTCGATCCAAAGGGATATTCTTGTGTAGTGTGTGTTGAAGAAAGATGATATCTTCATCGATTGGTCCCTGTGACCAGTTGCTGGACCTATTATCTTATCAATCCTTTGATTTGAGTGTGGGATATCGTCAAATCAAATCAGTACCAACGATGCTCGTAATGTTGTCTTACTCGTGGTTGATCCCTCGAGCATACCCCATTACATCTTTTGGTCTGGCCAATGCTATCACCGTGTTCACATGATGGTGGAAGTCCAGTGATATGGAAATTCCGACGAGTTGTTGTTGAGCCCATCAGCAGCATTTTGTCTCCCCCATGAGTCATGTTGAACATCAACCTAGTGTTGGAAATTTGTGTAAGCATTTCTTCGTGTGCCGTTCATGAAGCCTATGCTTGGATGAAAGAAGTGACTTCCTCGGATTCATGTGCTTAGGTGTAAGTTGCCGCCGTGAATTTGAGAAAGGTTTGTTTTGCCTCCTCTGGAATCATCCCAATTCAGTCATGCGTACGTGCGAAGTATTCTGTGGTTCGGAGACTTGCAACCTTCGCTCTACATGTGTCCCTAGCACACCAAGCCACTGATTGATTGTTCAAGGAGAAGAAGTTCCTTCCTAAGAGCTAATCCGGACTTATGTAAGGACTTTGTTATCCGCAATGATGGTTCCCAACCTGAACTCGGTAGTGTTTTATTATAAGACTACCACGTGGCCATGTTTGTCCGGGACAACGTGTTCACCTGTTTGTAGCAGAACCCGCTCATGCTTTGGAGCTTACTACCTTGGTTCATTCCCCGAGAATCTCGCAACGTCTTCTCGTCGGCTTGTGTTGCAACCTTTCCTTTTCAGACATGCTGAGTCTGAGGTATCCCATCACCAATCGGATCTGAATCTCAGGCAGATATGATGGTTGGAACATTCCAACAGTTGCATTTCGTTCCCAGCTTGCACCGTCCTTGGGCCATCTCACTATAGGCTGTCTTCTTAGTAATTCTTGTCTAGGTTCATCTTCAAAAGTGGACTTACCATGGGTCCCCTCCACCTCCGACGACAAGCAAAAATCATCCATTGCGTTGTATTCAACAAGGTAGTCCACATCATCCATTCTAGTCCGGGTGTACCATTCCTTTGCGTTCCACCAAATGATCGCTTGTGATTGCCTTAGGCTGGTATAAAGGGTTCCAATGATCTATGGATCAAAAGTAATTCTTTTTGCCACTTAAGGGAATAGTTCCTCGCGTCACCTCCCCTGAGGTGCCTCGTTATTGAATCATGGTAAATATTTCCTCGCCACCTTGACACCATCCACCATCTTTCTAAGCGTGGAGTTGCTGCCACCAATCAAACCCCGTTGTTGTTCTTCCATCCCTCTCGATGCATTTGGTGTCTCAACTCGAGATGTGTCACCGTCTCAGTCCGTGAGTTGATCATGTTTACCTGATCTTCATGAAGATTGAATCATGTAGGGTTTCCCCTTTCTTTCTATTGTCGTGTCGAGTGAAGACCTCGAAAGCAAGGACGTCAAGACTAAGATGATGGAATGAATCAACATCTTCGAGAAGGGCAAATGGGTCATGAAGATTGTGATAGTCTGTGACTTCCCTTTTCCTCTTGCCTCACGTCTTGAATCTCGGGGCGAGATTCTTGTTTAGTGGGGGTGAGCTGTCACAGCCCCAGATCAACCCTAGAGCTTGCTTGTAACTAGCAGCATTGCATCCATGCATCATATTTAATTTCCATGAAATTTGAAATGGGGATGACCAAGCCCTAGCACTAAAGCAATTCACTTAGGTTCAAATTCAAAAAAATATCTTCAAGAACCCAAAGTGGTTTGCAAAAATGTTCATGATTAATGGAGAAAGGTGAAAACCATATCCAGAGGTGATGGATATTTTTCCAAGACATTTTTGGATTTTTGAGTAAACCATATTGTATTTGAATTGGGGCATTTAAATACTATTAATATTTTAAATGCTCCAACAATTCTGAAAAATATTTAAGGGCCTCTGTAATAATTCAGTTAATGCCCACAATTATTTTCAGGATTTATTTAAATGGTTTAGTATTTTACTAAACTAAAACAAACAGAATATAGAAATAGAAATAAAGAGAAGGAGAGAACTGTACCTGGCCATTACTGCAGAGCCCACCCGATTTTCCCCTCCCTCGCTGGCCAGATTGGTGGCCCAGCCCACCAACCGCCTCACCGCTGTCGCCTACCTCCTGCCATGAGGCGAGAGGAGGGACACGGCACGCGCCCCGAGCACGCCACCTCCTCCCTGCTACTTTGCTGGCTACTCCTCGACGCCCGAGGTGCCACGACACCCCCGACCCCTCGTCCTCTCCTCTCTCCTGGACCATCTCCTCCCTGCTCTCTCTCCCCACAGCGCCACGAAGCCTTGGCCGCCGGCGCCGATCGCGTGCACCATGCCACCGCCACCCCTCTCCTCCCGACATGCCCCCAAGCCCGCCACTCCATCCACGCCTCCTCACGAGCCTCCTGACGCCGGAGCGCCCGAGGCGCCGCCCCACCGCTTCCCCTCTTGGACCAGCGATCGCCGCCGATTCGGTCGCAGCACCAAGACGCCCCAGAGCTCACCGCTTGCTCCAACCGACTCGCCGTGAGCTTCGCCCATCCTTCCCCCTCCGTTCGCTCTTCCGACACCCTAGCGACCACACCGCACTCACCCGGACGCGCCGCCGCCCGCACTCGTCGCCGGTGATGCTCCGGTGACCATTTGGTCCCGGGCATGCGCCCACCGCACTCCCCGCGACACGTAGAGCCTCCGTGGCACCTCGCCGCGCTCGTTCGCGCATCGTAGCCCCATCCCCACTTGCACCCGAACTCCGGCCACCGCCGTGAGCTCGATTCCGGCGAGCTCGGCTGACCTCAGCCCCCTTGCTTATGAGATGGATGCGGCCAAGCACCCATAACCGTGAAGCCTCTCCGCCGCTCGTTTGGCCCCGGAGGCATAACCCGAGCCGTTCGCTGTGTGCGGCTCACAAGCGCCGAGTCGCCGGCGGGTTCACTCGTTTGACCGTTTTGACCGTGAGGCTGACCCCTCTCTTTCAGCGACATGTGGGCCCAAGCCCTAATTAGTTATCTCGAGATTAATTAGAGCTAACTAATTTAGTTAACTAAACTAGACAGCGACATGTGGGCCCCATACCGCTTCTTGACTGGTTAGAGTTAGTTTAGCACTAACTAACCAGTTAGTCGACCGAGTCATCGACCAGTGGGTCCCCGGTCAGGTTTGACCTGGACGGCGCCTTTGACTGTCGACGTCACCACGACGTCGGTGGCGCAATAACTAGTTTTCTGGATTTAGTTTAATTCAGGAAATTCCAGGAAATGTCCTAAACTTCTAAAATTCATAGAAATTCAACCGTAACTCGGACTGAAATAATTTATATATGAAAAATGATCAGAAAAATATGAAGAATCTGTTTATGCCATGATCATGCATGTTTGAACAAGTTAACCTCACTGAATAGGATGAATCATGATTAGGGTAATTCATGAACTAGCATTTGGAGTTGGAGTTCAACCTTGTTTGAATTCCACTTCAACTAACTTGGATTATTATTGCATTAGGTGAATTCAGTACCTTAATATGACATGTAATTCATGTGAATGTGCATTGCATTGATTGTGTTCTCTCTTGTTTGCCGGTAATTGTGCCCTCCGGTGAGCGATGTACCGACGATGAGTTCGATGACACCGATGAAGAACTATATTATCTTGAAGTGCCTGCAAGCAAAACCCCTTGTTCATTCCGATATAATCCCACTCTCTCGCTCCTGCTCTATTTTACTGCATTAGGACAACAACGACTCATGTGTTACTTGCTGCGGTAGCTGAACCCCTTTATCCTCTTGCATGACCTGTCATTCCACAAGAATTAGATGAAACCCACTAGCATGAGTAGGAGTTGTTTGAGCCTGTTGTGCCTACTCATTCATGCTTGTTTGTCATGCCTGCTCGCTTAGAGTTGAGTCGGTCGATTCATCGGGAATGAATTGGAAAGTGGTGAACATGTCCTACTGTGTGTGAATTAAGTGTGTGAACACGATTTGGTAAAGGTAGCGGTGAGAGGCCATGTAGGAGTACATGGTGGGTTGTCTCATTGAAACCGCCCTCGAGAACTGAGTTCTGTGTTTGTGATCCATGAACAGTTACTACCACACATTGGGTTCCGTAACTCGACCCTCTCGACTTATTAATCAACTTGATCTCTGTCCGGGAGTTGCAACTAGTTTGGTGTTTGTAGGTAGTGTTAGTAGTCTACCAAGTGGCACCCTGCATGTGGGCTTGGGGGAGACTAGGCCTGATGCACGGTGTACCAAGTGGCACCGGTTGGTGGCTTGGGAACCCTGCTCACATCGTTTGGGGCCGTGGCGACACCCGCCGGATCTCCTTGCGGATGGAACCCGAATAGGCGATAAACCTGGACGAGAGACTTGTGTGGTTAGTCGGTCGTGGCCGACTCCTCGCCCGGCTTCCGCTTGAAGGTTGCCGAGGTACATGACGTGTCTGGCGATAAGTGGCTAGAGCGTGTGTGAAGAAGTACACCCTGCGGGGTTATCATTATCTATTCGAATAGCCGGATTCCTCGGATATGGAAACTTGGACCCTTGCATAGTTCATAGACAAGTGAAAGTGGATACTCTAAAATCGCAAGATAAGCGTGAGTGCTATGGATGGCGATCTCGTAGGTAGACGGGAGCGGATCCATAGTGGTGTATTTGATATGGTGAATATGTGGACTCGTAGCGCCACCTCAAAAGAGTTACTTGCAATGTAGTTCGGGATAGCCACCGAGTCAAAGCTGGCTTGCTGCAGTGATCAAACTCCACCACCCCTTTGATAATGATGCATATGTAGTTAGTTCGATGTAAGTCTTGCTGAGTACAATTGTACTCACGTTTGCTTATTTTATGTTTTGCAGAGAGACGTCAGTCTCGCTAGTAGTCCCACGTGGACTTCGACGTTTAGCTTGTTACCTCAGCTACGATCTTGTGCCTCGGTAGGATCTGGTAGATAGTCAGGCTTCTCAGCCTTTTTCATTTATAGTTTATGCGTACCCGGACATGTTTAGCTTCCGCTTGTGCTTTGACTTGTATGCTCTGAGTGTTGGGTCATGAGACCCATTTTTGTAATATCTCGCTCCTCGGAGCCTAATGAATAATATTTGAGTCGTAGAGTTATGTTGTGATGCCATGTTGTATCTACGCATATTGAGCATAATGTGTGTATGTTTGAAATGCTTGGTATGTGTGGGATCCGACAAAGTAGTTGTTTATCCTTGGCAGCCTCTCATATGGGGAAATGTAGTCTCGTGCTTCGAGCGATAGTAGTCCGCTTCTGCCCGGTTCACCGAGTCCTGCTAGCCCAAGACTACTGCTTGGACACTTGACTGGCGGCATGTGTTTCACCGTTCCTATGTACGTCCTTCGGGAAATGTCACGCGGTGGTATTCGAGTCCTGCCTAGCTGCTACAGCCGGGATACCGAGTCCTGTTAGCCAAATGCTACAGCCCGAATACATACGTTGATGACCGACATGCTCGATGTGATTCATGTATGCCTGTCCCCATGGGTTAGCGCCGCTTTGGGTTCACGACTAGCCATGTCGGCCCGGGTTCTTCGTCATATGGATGCTAGCGACACTATCATATACGTGAGCCAAAAGACGCAAACGGTCCCGGGCCATGGTAAGGCGACACCCGTGGGAATACCGTGAGTGAGGCCGCAAAGTGATATGATGTGTTACATGCTAGATCGGTGTGACTTAGGATCGGGGTCCTGACAGATGCAGATTGATGCTACATAATCAACTACCAATCCCTGGAAGTACAAGCGTTGCAGGACAAAACGTACTGACAAGAGCAATGGGATACACTTCTGCACTGGCATTGTCTGTGTATTCTACTTGTTGGTAAGATTAAATATAGATCTGATCTTTTTTAGTAAATGGTGGGCGAGGGAGATAAGATGCAGAATGCTATAAAATGAACCAATCCCTCTTCCCATAATACAAGAGTGTTTTGAACACTGGTGTACTGTACAAAACATTCTTATATTATAGGACGGAGGGAGTAGGTGTTAATGTAAGTACAGTGATAGACCACGTTCAGTCCTTACAAGAGGACTGCAGAGCTAAACCTCTTCAAAAGCATTAGGTTGATTCTAAATTTGTGTAAGAGTCCATACAGATCTTATAATGTCCACCAAATGGGCGATTACGAGGCTAACATGTGCAGTGATGCTACATAATCAAACAGCTATGAAAGTAAGTATGGTCATACAGGGCAAGAGGTACTCACGAGAGCAATGCAGTGTGCAGTATAGTTGCGAGATTGTGTGGTCCCTTGAGAACGAATGTTCTTCTGCTAACAGTTTTCATACAAGTGAGACATTAAGGCAAATGGAGAAATATAGTTCAAATTGTGATGTGATATCATAGGCAGTACCTTACGCTGCAGCCAAGACCAATGTGTAACAAGATTATTCCAGTCACCGTCGGATAAATGTAGCACCGGAGACTTTACAGAAATTTCGTTCAGAGGCTTGCCATCAAAGTGCGCTTGCCTCAGGTAGGAACGATACTTCATCAATGAGTGCTTGAAAAGCGCAACCAACTCTTGCTCGTCATCACAATCCTGTTTGCTCCTCGCCTATTTAAAAGAATGAAATCTTGTGTCTTCTGTCAGCAGAAACATATGCAGTAACGACCATGGATAACATTAGTACATTACTTACGCGTAAGTTGCGGAGGAAGACTGGAAATTGTTCTGTGTCTGCGGTATAATCTTTCCATGAAGGAAAGATGCACACAAAGTTCCTGACAACAACATAAGCTTCGTCTCCTAAACTGGAAAGAAATGGAACATGGGTCCTATTTGCTGCAATTGGGGCTCTCTCGGTTCGAAAAGGATTTGGCAACTGGATTTGGTGTACTCTTTGCTGGAATGGGGTTTATGTCAGACACGGTGGTGCTATGTCAATCGGCATAATCATCTGTTTGCTGCAGTTGGGGTCTCTTGAGTTGGGGCATCGAAATGACCAAATGTAGTAGGGCTAGAGTCTGCTAGAGTTGGGGTATTTTGTGGGTCGGTGATATTGCAACTACACCTAATGGGCTATTTGATTTATCGGTGCCACTACCTTTTCCAAATACTTTGCTTGTGCTCCTCCACGATCAGCAATCGCCTCTTCCTTTTGAACGTCGATACACAAGAACAACATTTGAATGGATAAATATGGTATGATGACAGATGGAATATGTATTGAAAATGGATAGGCAAGGCGTATTCACATACGATGTGTAAACTAAGCTAATGGCAGTTCAACAAAGTAGAAGCAATGCAAAGCATCGGTTGCAAGATATGTGCGAGCAATGTAACCTTGGAAAGTTAGAGCAAGTACCTTGATGGGTGAATAAGATAGGGCATCTTCCTCTAACTCCTCCACTAGGGAGCTACATTGACTTAGGTCTCCTCTAGCTCGAGAATCACTGTTAGGATCATATTACGAGCATGAATATGTAGGTGGAGAGCGTTTGCATTGCATTGCATCCAGACTTGATTTCAGTCCCTTATTGCCAAGTTTGACAGCCATGGCATTGTTCTGCTTTATTCTTTTCATGCGCGCAAGCTCATAATCATTATGATGTTGTTCAGAATCTGAGATTCATGAAAACATAAATAGTCGATTATCTATGGAATGCATTGTGGATTCAACTCGAGAGTGTCTCCTATAAACCCCTGCATATGCAAAGTTCACCTCCCCAACCGTCTTGACTGCACACACACGTAAATACAAACCCCTTATGTCTCTATAACAGGAAGGCACACATTTCAAAACTGAAGTAGGAACATTAGAATCATATGAAATTCAGTATTTGAACAAATAAATTAAGCAATTATGAGTGGCGAATGTTTAGCTTCAAGGGTGGAGTGTTGGTAGTGCGACACAAAGCAAGTAGGCAGATTGTATTCCATGTAAAAGATCGAAACCTATGTAAAAGCTGGAAATGTCACTTTCTTTCTATACAATGCGATGTTAGTTACCCACACATGATGGAAGAGATCACATAGAGAAATACTATTCACTCAGGTCTACGGTTCCAGTATTTAGAAACAGGTGGTCCACCCTAAAAGAATATTGACAACAAATATGACAAGGCAAGCATAGATGTAGTGAATCAATCATTTACTTGTGAGCTTATTAGGACAAGTATGCAGAATTGTAATCGCAGAAGAGACCGTCCAAAATCTGAATGAAGAAGTTTGTCTAGCACTTATTGTTTGCAACTAATCAACGTGAATAATTGGATATTATATCGAATGAGTGAGGAAGACAAGTAAAATTGTCAACAAACCTGGCTTGCAGTAGTAATCTGGGTCAATGTCACTATGACCAACAATCCAAAATGACTAGTTTTTGTTCCGAGGGACGAAATTCTGAAAACCCTGTGAACTTTAGTGGTACTAAAGATTACCGAAATACATATGAACTAGTAAGTGTAGGTAGCACTGAGCACACAACAAACCCTAATGACAGTCCTGCCTAATGAGTAATGAATCAATTAGAAAATGGGTGATGAGGAGTGGCTGCTGAGTGTTGAGGACGTATCTTAGGATAAATCGGGTTGGCTTGGTGGGTGCTGCACGCCTGAGCCCTGAACGGACTGAGAAGGTAGGCACGGCGGTGCGCCCGGGCAGCGGTGTCGCTGTGCTAGCAGCGGCTCCGCCTCCTGTTAGTCCGCGTCTCCTCCTAGAGTCATGCCGTCCAGGGATGGCAAGTCGCTTGACAAGGCAGGCGGCTGAAAGCAGTAGAGATCGAAGCGCCAAGAACAGAGGGGAATCGGGGCCTGGGACGACCCAAAACCCCAGGATGGGTCGGCCCACCATGGGCACCCTGTAGAGATACACACCCGAGCGAGGTACATGCATTTTTGAAACTAATTTAAGAACATTTAGCTGAACAATTAAACAACTCTGTTTTAATAATATCAGATTCGTATTTGAACATCTAAGCTTGTTTAGCTTGATGCGTGGAGCAGTGTTATTATGACACGAAGCACGATTCGATCGTATAGTGATCATAAAGGGGGAAACTCTAAGCATATTTTTTAGCAAAAGAGGGTTTTCCTCCGATTTCTATTAAAGAAACCACCATGGAACCAACATGATCAATTAAACCCTAAGCATGATCAATTAAACTGTATTGTCGCTGTGCCATGGCAGATTTGAAGCTGCAAACCGGGGAAATGGTATTTAGCATCCATTGTTTGCTTCGAACTAAGAACTAAATTCTAAGAGCTGAAAAGAAAGTAGAGTAACCAAGTTAAGATCTATTTTCTGGTTAAGATCAAAAAGTTGAGGAGATATGAAGTACCACCTCTCTTGCATCGTCGTGTAGGCATCGGGGGTGCGATGGCTGTCGGTGGCGTTGAAGCAGATCTGCGACGGTAGACGGGTGCATCGGGGGATAAGTCCTGTTGCGGTGGAAGAGAAGGTCGTGTGAGCGGCCCCCGCAAAGAGGACAACGGCCCTGATGAAGTGAGAGGACGCGATGCAAGGCTATTGGTCCGTCGCCGTGGATGAGAAACGTCCATCTCTAGCAGTGGACGATGCAGTCTTGGTATGCGCTCTGGCATGGTGGAGGACGGTGGCGGTGGATGTGGTGGAGGACGACGGCGATGGATGGGGTGGCGGACGGAGGCTGGTGTGGGGATGGGGTGTTCTAGCGTGGACGGTGTATGAATGGGAAAATGGAGGGAGAGGTACAGGGAACCATGTTTTTGGGACGCGCCTGTCTGAAATATGGGAAAGTTACAAACTTAGCCCCCGTTTAGAATTTGGACGTCTCGTCGGTTGGGGATAGGACGATAATCTCGCATCTCGCCAATATTTGCCCAGAGCGATTTCGGGCGAGGAGAGGGTGGTTGGCGCCCATGGTTGGTTCCCACGGTGTATGAACGGGGCTGACAGGTAGGGCGGTTGTGTCATGTCTGAGTGAAGTTACAAACCTGCCCCTATTGAAAATATTTGCCTACATCGATTTCGGCTGAGTCGAGTATGTTTTTCCGCCCACCGTGTATGAATGGGGAATGGAGGGAGAAACAGAGGTCTTTCGGACGAGCTTGAATCAAATGTGTTTTGCCGCCCATGTTTGACGCCCACTGTCTGTGTCAAAACCGGCGGATCTCGGGTAGGGGGTCCCGAACTGTGCGTCTAGGCGGATGGTAACAGGAGACAAGGGACACGATGTTTTACACAGGTTCGGGCCCTCTTAATGGAGGTAAAACCCTACGTCCTACTAGATTAATATTGATGATGTGTGTTCCAAGAGTAGATCTACCACGAGATCAAAGAGGCTAAACCCTAGAAGCTAGCCTATGGTATGATTGTTTTTCGTCCTACGGACTAAAACCCTCCGGTTTATATAGACACCGGATAGGGTTAGGGTTACACAGAGTCGGTTACAATGGTAGGAGATCTACATATCCGCATCGCCAAGCTTGCCTTCCACGCCAAGGAAAGTCCCATCCGGACACGGAACGAAGTCTTCAATCTTCTATCTTCATAGTCTTGGAGTCCGCCGATGATGATAGTTCGCTATCCGGACACCCCTAGTCCGGAACTCCTCAAGAGCCCTGAACCAGGCTTCAATGACGATGAGTCCGACGCGCATGTTGTCTTCGCATTGCAAAGCGGGTTCTCCTTCGATCTTCATGTTCCCGTCGAATAGTGTCCGGTTTCTTTATAAATGTTGCGCTCCTTGGCTTCTACGCCCAATAATGGCCTTCTTCCACGTGTCGTACGAATGCGAAAGGCTGGGATATTTTTACATTTTACCCCCTAGCCATGCGAACGAGCCGCCTACAAGAGAGGCGAGGATCTAGATCCAGCTCACACCATCCTCCATCCGCAAGTTCTCATCGAAGCGCCTCTGACAAAAATCCATTTCATCATGGATAGCCGACGCGGCTCCTCCTCTCGGGCTCCCAGCCCTAAGCCAGGAGATTGGGGGAGATGCTTAGTTCCACACAGCGAGCTAGTGGTGCTTCAAACCAAGGGATATCTTCCCCCAGCTTTCATGGTTCCGGTTCGAGCCGGACTGGCCACCTACAAGGGTGGGAAGCAGGCGGAGAGCGTCCCCAACCCTTCCAGAGGGGAGCGGGTATGCTTTGTCCCCTATCTAATAAGGGGACTCAGATTTCCCATACATCCGTTTCTCCGGGGGCTCCTAGAGTTCTACGGACTCCAACTTCACCACCTCACGCCCGCCTCCATTTTGTACATCGCGGGCTTCGTAGCTTTTTGCGAGCTGTTCTTGGGCATCGAACCCCATTTTGCCCTGTGGAAGAGATTGTTTTGTCTCGCACCCGTTCTCATGAGGGGTTGATATACCAAGTGGGCGGAGCCAAATATGGCGCATCGCCGGACCGGATATCTATCCGCACCTTAAAGAAAGCGCCCAAGACTGGCCTTCGAATGGTTCTATATGGAGGACGCCCCTCTGCCGGATCCAGTCCGGATCGGCCTCCCGGAGTTCAACAATGCTCCCTTGAAGAAACGCCTGAGTTGGCGCCCGCGGAGCCCTCAACGGGAAGAGGACAGGAGCGTCCATTATCTGATGGGCCGGATTAGGTTACTGGCCCATTCCGGATTGACCATGATCGGAGTCATGGCCACGTGCATTACGCGAGGGGTGCAGCCACTCCAATATAGGGGCCACCCTATGTGGGATTTCAACGGGGAAGATGGCGCCACCCATCATGGCCGCAAAGGGCTAGGCTCGGCAGCCGATCTGGCAAAGATCCTGTCCGGCTTGTACAAGGGAGAGGAGGAGGACTTCCTCCGCAAGAATCCGTTGAATGGATTTTCTATGCATAACCCTCGGAGCTGGGTAAGCGTATGTTCATCTACCGATCCATACCTTTTTTTAAAGTCAGGTATCTTACTATGTGATTTCGACGCAGGAGCTGCGCCGGGACGTGGAGGGCATACGAAGCCTAGCTCCACAGCCCGAGGATCCGGAACGATCCCTTGATCCGGCCTCCGAAGAGGATCCGGACATAAAGGTGCAAGCTGATCGACGGGTGTTCCACCAACGTAGCATAGACAATGCCCTAGTCGCCATTACGCTGACTACCCCGGTTTGTTTTCGCCTCCCGGTGACTACGACCGAGGTCTTGACACCATCGTTTGATCCGCGCTCAATTCTGACCATCCCATGCTGATGGTGTATCGCAGGATGTGCCTTTAAGACGGGAAGCCGAACCCGCGGCAGCCGACCAACAAGGATCAGTCCGGTCCAGTAGGAGGAAGAGGAGTGCAGCGCGAACTGAGACGTCGGCGCAACGGTATGGAGCACCGCTATTTTTAAGGGAAGGATCCCCAGAAGGTATATTAATGCTCATAACTTTTCCAGAAAGAGCACTCGCCGGAAGGTCCGCAGAGGTTGCCAATCAAGCCTCCGCCGCCATGCTCCAACGCATGGTCGGGAGGGAGGTGAATACAAGGCGTAAACCGGATGCTCCTCCGACGGAGGATGCCGATAGGCTGTCCGCCACCGTGCGAGGCGGAGAGCGCCATGAATCACAAAGCGCCGCCGACAGTTCTTCGTGACGCGTATTTCTCCCCGGAGGCATTAAATGCCTTTAAAGCGGGAAACGCGCACCTTCGTGCCGCTCAAGATGGGTTAACCAGAGCCACGGAGCAGTATGTGAAAGACATACGGGTAAGTAATTTTAATAGTTATATATGCCAGTAGCCCCCGAGACTTAAAATAGTTGAAATAACTGATTTAAGGATCAATTATTATGCAGGGTCTTGCGGAGAAGAATACCCAGCTGTCCCAGGAGCTCCAAGAGTGCAAGGCCCAACTTGAAGCCGCACTGGCCGCCACAGGGGGAGCCACAGAGACCCCCGCTGGTAAGACGTACTTTTAAAAGATAATTATTTAGCAAAGTGTGGCATGAATCTGACAATAATATTGCAGAGGCGCGGACTAGATCCGGACAAGCAACAGCTCTGCGTACCTAAAGGCAAGCGAGAGGGTGCTTATGAAGGTGCAGCGGAGAGAAACAAGCTCCAAGATGCCCACACCCAACAAGGAGAAGAGCTGAAAGGTGTTCGGGCCCAGCTGTCCTGCTCCGTGAAGGAGAATCAGCGGCTTCGTCGCGGCATTTATAGTAGTGCTTGAACGAATTCCTTTGAAAAGAAGAATTCGCGAGGAAGACGATTGATGAAATATGTCTTTAGGTGTGCTCACAGTCACCTGCTGGAGGAAATGCCTGAGTCAACGGGTGACCAACTTCCCGAGCTAGTGCAATTGCTCGAACATGTTTGGCAAAGCGATGAGTGGCGTCGTTCATGCTTTATGGCCATCCGCCTCCCTACCCGAGGGCCTTGGTGATCTTGCCGAGAAGCTTGAGGAGCACGGCGACGCCTCCGTTTGTGGAAGATATCGGCCTGCCGTCGAGGCGCCAGGAGGCTGGGCCATGGTGAAGACACGTTACGAAGTCGACCCAAACCACATGGTCGAGGTCGGACTGCGGGCCTGATGGGAAGGAGATCCTGTGAGTTGATGTACGCCAAGTAGGGCGGCGCGAAATATTCCCAACAGATGTAAATTAGACAGCCTGTTAGATGGGATTGAAGAGGACTACAATCAGTCGGTTTGATGATGTAATTTGGAATGACATGTAAAATGCCTTCTAGCCGTATTGTAGATCGTTTGTCTTTGCGGATCGTTTCGCTTCAACCTCGGGACCTAACAGTCCGGAGTGTGTCGAATACCCTTACGGTTATAAAAGAACCGGGGCATGCATGGAGACAAGGCGCCGGAGTCATAATTGCTTTATCGCATAAGTGCCCAACTAGTTATGTTATATTACATGGTTAGTAAGAAGCATCTTCCAGGAGAATAGTTCCATTAAGGGTTCCTTTTCGGGAGGCATGCCCTAAAGTGCAATGCGGACTGCAAAATAGCGAGAAAAAGCATCGAGGGGCAGATAAATAAGTAAGTAATAAATCATCTTTCAAGTCACCGATCAATATTCTCTTAAGAACGCTAGCTTTCGACTTCACCTACCGAGGTACACATCCGGCTGACCCGGCAAGAATAATCACAGAGGTGCTCCTTTACCTCCTAGCCGAACAATCGGGAACGTAGGGGTAAGCACAGAGCTAGGCAACCCAGCTTGGCAAAACTTAAGTCATATCGATGCATATAATGGTGAATAAAAGGTACATGCGGAAGTATGACACATGTATTGGGCATGAAGCTCGTATGAATAAGCTTCATTAAAGAAGCCCCTGTATAATGAGTGCTGGGGCACATCAAGTGTAAAAGCGAACAAAGCGCAAATCAGCCCATAAAAGGTAAAAAAAGTGGGAAGAAGGAGGAGGAGGAGAGCGGTAAAAACAAGGAGTGGACGGGAGTGAGACGAACCCGAGTCCGGCGTTAAGGCGAGAATCTTCGGAGACGGGCTGCATTCCATGGGTTCGGCTCGAGTCGGTTGTCCGATGCGTTACGTGAGACGGACGCTCCGCCGGTCGGGACTTGGTCGATGATGAAGGGACCTTCCCACTTGGGCTTGAGTTTGTCCTTTTCTTGTCGGCGGCGAGAACAAGTTCGCCAACATTGTAAGTTTTGGCCCGCACTTTCTGCTTTGATATCTTCGAGCCTGCTGGCGATAAAATGCGGAACGAGCCTTTGCCACGTCCCCGCCTCCTCTAAGGCGCCCAGACTGTCATGCCGATCTAGCTCGGCTTCTCTTTCTTCGTATATGCGCACACGAGGTGAGTCATGAATTATATCGAGGGCAGGACTGCCTCTGCGCCAGATACCATGAAAAATGGTGTGAATCCGTAGTTCGGTTTGGCGTGGTCCGCAGCCCCGTGAGTACGGAGTCGAGCTCCTCTACCCAAAGGCGTGTTAGATTCCTTGAGGGACCGCACTAGTCTGGGTTTGATGCCGCCATGATTAGACCATTTGCTCGCTCAACTTGACCGTTAGTTTGGGGTGATAGATCAAGCGTAATCGAGCTTAATGCCCATGTTTTTGCACCGAGTTTAACCTCGTCGGCCGTGAAGTTCGTGCCGCTGTCGGTGATGATCTTTGTGGGGACACCAAACGGTGTACTACCCGGATATGAAGTCTATCACCGTCCGGATTCTGCCGCTTTAACCAGCTTGGCCTCAATCCATTTGGTGAATTTGTCCACCATGACCAATAAGTATTTGTGCTTGTGGGTTCCCCCTTTAAGGGTCCGACCATGTCAAGCCCCTGCACCGCAAACGGCCAGGTAATGGGTATAGTTTTGAGGGGTGGGTGGCATGTGGCTCGATTAGCAAAGAGCTGGCAACCGACGATCGTTGACTAAATCTCGGCATCTGCCTGGGCTATCGGCCAATAAAATCCTGTATGGAAGGCCTTGCCTACAAGGGCCGGGGCTGCAGCTTGGTGCCCGCCGAGTCCGGCGTGAATTTCAGCCAGGAGATTTCGCCCTTCCTCTTCGGAGATACACCTTTGAAGGACTCCGGTTGTGCTTTTCTTATAAAGCTCTCCCTCATGGACCTTGTAGGCTTTAGATCGCCGAACTATGCAGCGGGCCTCATTGTGGTCTTCGGGAAGTTCCTGCCGCATTTAGTAGGCTAGGAATGGTTCTGTCCACGGGGCAATGACTGCCATTATTTTGTGAGCTGAAGGTGTTATTTCGTTGGCTGAGCCGCCGATTGTGTCAGAATGGTCTGAGTTAGGTGATGCAGCTGGCTCCGGATTGTTATTTCCGGACTCCTCTTCCCATAAGACGAATGGCTTAAAGAGCCGTTCCAGGAAGATGTTAGGAGGGACGGCGTCTCGTTTCGCGCCGATGCGTGCTAACACGTCTGCTGCCTGGTTATTATCCCGGGCTACATGATGGAATTCTAGTCCTCCGAACCGAGCTGACATTTTTAGGACGGCGTTGTGGTAATCTGCCATTTTTGGATCTTTGGCGTCGAAGTCTCCATTTACTTGGGATATTGCGAGGTTTGAATCCCCGCGCACCTCTAAGCATTGAATGCCCATGGAGATTGCCATCCGGAGACCATGTAGGAGAGCCTCGTATTCGGCTGCGTTGTTGGAGTCCATGTACATTATTTGAAGTACGTATTGGATTGTGTCTCCCGTTGGGGACGTCAGGACGACGCCAGCCCCCAAGCCAGCCAACATTTTGGATCCCTCGAAATGCATGATACAGTTGGAGTACGCGTCGTACTCTTTAGGGAGTTCGGCTTCGGTCCATTCGGCGATGAAGTCCGCCAGAACCTGCGACTTTATAGCTCGCCGTGGTTTGTAGGTTATGTCAAATGGTAAGTGCTTGATAGCCCATTTTGCAATCTTGCCCATTGCGTCGCGATTGTTTATAATATCGTTGAGAGGTACTTCGGAGGCCACCGTTATTGAACACTCTTGAAAGTAGTGACGCAGCTTCCGGATGCTATGAACACCGTGACACGCTATCTTTTGATAATGTGGGTACCGGATTTGCATGGAGTTAGAATAAAGGATACGTAATACACGGTTTTTGAAGAGGGAATTTGTGCCCTTCATTTCTCGCTCAACGACGAGTACCACGCTAACAACTTGATGTGTTGCTGCGATATATAATAACATAGGCTCGCCCAGGTTGGGCGCGGCCAGAACCGGATTTGTTGCCAGTATGGCCTTTATTTCTTCGAGTCCGGCTGTGGCAGCATCCGCCCATTCAAATGTTCGTGCGCGGAGGAGGCGGTAGAGGGCGAGCCTTTTCTCCCACACGGAGATGAAGCGACTTAAGGCCACTACGCATCCGATTAGTTTTTGTATCTGCTTGAGGTCTTTTGGAATATCCAATTGTGACAGAGCTCAATTTTGGCCGGTTTGCTTCAATTCCTCGACCGGATACGATGAAGCCCAAGAGCTTTCCGCTGGTACGCCAAGACGATTTTTCCGGATTGAGCTTAATGTCATATGCTCGGAGGTTGTCGAATGTCACCTCAAGTCTTCTACTAGAGTTCCACGTGTTTGGTCTTGACGACCACATCGCTCACGTATGCCTCTACTGTTTTGCCTATCTGGGTAGCTGTGCATGTTTGAATCATGCGCTGATATGTTGCGCCGCGCGTTTTTGAGTCCGAAGGGCATTGTGTTGAAGCGAATGGCCCATATGGAGTAATGAATGCCGCTATGCTATGTCTTTCTCCGCCATCTTGATTTGATGGTATCCGGAGTATGCGCCGAGGAAGCACAATGAATCGTGCCTGCGGTAGCATCGATGATTTGGTCGATGCGAGGGAGGGGAAAGGGTCCTTTGGACATGCCTTGTTAAGGTCTTTAAAATCGACGCAGAGGCGCCAGGATTTGTCCTTTTTGGTACCATTACTAGATTGGCTAGCCAGTCCGGATGCTTTATATCTCCGATGAATCCGCTTCGAGAGTTTGGCTAGCTCTTCTCCCATTGCCTGTCTTTTGGGCTCGGAAAATCGCCAAGAGCTTGTTTGACTGGCTTGAATCCTTTAGGATATTTAGGCTGTGCTCGCCGACCTGCGTGGGATTCCCCGGCATGTCCGAGGGATGCCGGGAAAAATGTCCCAATTTTCCGAAGGAATTCTCGAAAGTCTTGGCCTCGACATCAGGACTTAATTGTGCCCCAATGGAGGTCGTCTTTGTGGGGTCCGTTGGATGGACCTGAAATTTGACTATCTCGCTCTGCTGGTTTAAAAGAGGTGGATTTGGACCTCTTATCGAGTATCACATCGCCCCTATCCACCGTGGAGCGCATCGTAGCTAGTTCCTCCGCCGCTAGGGCTTCGGACAATGCCTCTAGGGCCGGTGCGGCTGTCTTATTTTCAGCTGAGTGCCGATCCGGATCATCGCGCAGAGTGATTATCCCATTGGGTCCGGGCATTTTGAGCTTCATGTACCCGTAGTGGGGTATAGCTTGAAGATTGTGAATGCCTCTCGCCCTAACAAAGCGTGATATCCGCTGCCGAATGGGGCCACTTGAAACGTGACCTCCTCGGACCAGTAATTGCCGGTGAGCCAACACTACATCTAGTGTGATTTTTCCTGCGCAGCAGCGCATTTCTCGACTAGGGATTATCCCTCTCAAGGTTGTGCTGCTTCGCTCAATGCGGCTCCACCAATTTCCATTTTTGAAGGGTTTCATAGATGAGGTTTAATCTGCTGCCGCCATCCATGAGTACCTTAGTAAGACGAAAACTGTCTACTATCGGACCGAGGACCAATGCGGCTGGTGCTCTAGCTGTTCGAATTTAGGTTCGTTGGCGTTGAAGGTGATAGCCGTGTCGCCCATGGATTTGTTGTTGCTACTTGGTAGACTTCGTGAGGCTGCGGATTGTTCGCTTCGCATGTTATTTGATGCGAAAGTCTCAAGACTGTTAATATCGCATCGGTATCTGCTGGGTTGGTTGCCCGGGGCTAAAAAGCCTACGCCACTTTTGGCCACCTGCCGTAGTATCCAAACGCTCGAAGGTTGTGTGTTGGAGTGGCGCCCTCCGTGCTGTGGATTTTGCAGGGTCCGTTGAGCCAACCCTCCAGTACGGTTCCGTACCCTTTAGGGGGTTTTGGTTGTTTGGTATTCAACCCGGGTGCTTGATAATGATGCACCCTTTTGTTCCGGACTAGGGATGTATTAGGTGCCGGATTATCCCAAAATTTACTTTCGGTTTTCCAGGCGCTCTCCGTCGCATAGTACTTTTGTATTATGGTCGCCAAGTCAGTAAAGCGTGTAATTTCGCGACGACTTATGGCGTTTAGGATTCCCTTGTCCGTGCAATTATTGCAGAAAATTGGGATTGCGTCCTCCTCTCGGCAGTCCTTTATCCTCTTCTTAACCAGGATGAATCTGGCCCAGTAATGATGTACTGTTTCAGCGGGCTCTTGCCGAATTCGAGAGAGATCGCTAATGTTTGAGTGGGCGGGTGGGACTAGATCCAGAACCCTGTCCAATTCAGGACTCAAGGGCCGAAGTTTCCAACTTGGAAGTTTGGATTTTGAGTGTTATCCAATGAGTCCAACCCCACCGACTTTAAGTTCAGGGCTTGGTCGACGTCCGCCCCTCTGCGGGAATCCTGCATGGAGGGATCGGGAATCCGGACGCAACTAGTCTTTAAGATACAAGAAGAATCGCCGCATTGCTGCTCTATCACAGCAACATGATGGGTAGCCTGGGCAGAGTTGATCTCTCTCAGATCGGTTTTAGGCCCGATCCGTCAGTAGTCTGTGGCGACTCCTGTGGCAGTGATGCGATCCAAGAGCTCGCTTATGGAGGAGAGCTCGATCGATCTAACAGTTCAGCAAGTTCAACTAACTCGAGATTGGTTTCGATGACTCGAGGGTCATCGTCGCCATGCGATGGCGGATGGCGGTCATAAGAAAACCACCTAGTCAAGAGTTCGCCAATGGCCAAGGCTCCTTTGGCGATAGTATCGCCTCTAAAGACGAGATGAGGCATCCTACCGACGGCGGCGACATACGGAGGAACTCTCATTGAAAGCACCAATGTCGGTGTCAAAACCGGCGGATCTCGGGTAGGGGGTCCCGAACTATGCGTCTAGGCGGATGGTAACAGGAGACAAGGGACACGATGTTTTACCCAGGTTCGGGCCCTCTTAATGGAAGTAAAATCCTACGTCCTGCTAGATTAATATTGATGATGTGTGTTACAAGAGTAGATCTACCACGAGATCAAAGAGGCTAAACCCTAGAAGCTAGCCTATGGTATGATTGTTGTTCATCCTACAGACTAAAACCCTCCGGTTTATATAGACACCGGATAGGGTTAGAGTTACACAGAGTCGGTTACAATGGTAGGAGATCTACATATCCACATCGCCAAGCTTGCCTTCCACGCCAAGGAAAGTCCCATCCGGACACGGGACGAAGTCTTCAATCTTCTATCTTCATAGTCTTGGAGTCCGGCCGATGATGATAGTTCGGCTATCTGGACACCCCCTAGTCCGAAACTCCCTCACCCACCGTGTCGGAATGGGCTCAGAGGCGGTCGTGTCATGTCTAATTGAAGTTACTAACCTACCCCTATTTAGAGTAGTGGAAATCGGCCCAATGGGTAGACAGTAATTTCCATCTCCCAAACACTTGGCTTCGGGCAGCCGACGTGGGAGTGGACATTTTGCAGCTTCTTTCGAATTTTGGGACAATAAGCATCCACGCTACCACGGCAACTAAATTCAATCCATTTTGTATTCCTATATGAATCTTTATAAATCATTCTATGTGTTTTATATATCTTCAAAAGGACGACAAAGATGTATTCCACTATCATATATGAATATGGTTTACAAATGCCGATACTCAAATTCAGAAACTAGTATCCAGTTTAAGGTGAATTCGAATATTTGGAACACTTCATGTCCAACTCAAATGTCACACGCAGCATAATGTGTACTCCCATTTAGATATGTACACAAGCGATGTATCAAGATTCAAATACCGAGTCAATCAACCAAGAATGTATAGAACTAATGCAGACATATAAACACTTATAGAGTATATGGATCAATAATATCAACTAACATACATAAGCCAGGCCATTGTACTTTTTTTTGGCTACAAAAGCATCTTTTTTTAGCCAGATCTTGGCCCTTTCCGATGCGTGCCACTTATGGTCCATCTATACTACTACTATTGTTGAATGCACATTCAGCCCGATTGGCATATTTGTAGGTCCTGCACAACAATCCAAATGAAATGTCTCCAGTCTTATCAATTAATACAGACTTGTGCTCAAATAAAATTACAAACCAAAAACAAAAAAAAATTATTACATGATCTCTAAAACAAATGGTTTGATTGATTACATGAACAGAAAACACAAAGGTTATTCAACTATGGAAAGAACATTTCACCTATGATTTACCAAGTAGGAATTTAATTTTTTTTCCTTCAGACCTTAATAATCTGGTCAATCTCAGCTTGCTTCATTTTGAAATCCACCAAATATTTAATGGTTGTCTTGAGTATCGCTTGTGATTGTGCTGTTTGCTTCCTCAACATGTCAACTTCATCTCTAAGTGCGTAAGCGAATCTCTTTCTACCACTAGTTTAGCCTCTAGAGCATCAGCAGTTGGCAATTCATAATGCACGATTGGGCGGTGCCATCGCTGTGGGATGATGCAACGTCCATGGGGACCTCGCTCTTTGATCTTGGGCTAACTTGTTTTGCCATTAAAGTTCGATTGATTCGAAAAGTTGAAGTTAGCAAAACATCTCAACCGGGAGTTATAACAACAAACCAGTTAAACAAACAAAGAATTAAAGAGTTTCAATTGATGTGAAAAGTATTCCGTCCCATAATGTAAGACGCTTTTTAACACTATGCTAGTGTCAAAAACGCCCTATATTATGGGACAGAGGAGTAGTTATTAACATCATTGTAACCCATTGTTGCAGCAAAGAAAGCAGCTTAAACAAACAAGTAGATATTTAAGTTAAGGCAAACAGGTAATTCTTAACAGTAAGTATCAAACACATAGATAGGCTTATCTACAATATGATTAACAGGCTGTGCCATTATGTAATCAGTAGCAAACTAAATTAAGCCAAGCAACGTAATTGAACAATTTTGCAATAAGTGGCTAACTAAAATTCCGAGAAGCATGTAATCGAACTTACGCTAGTTCTTTGTACAGCACACCGCAACTTCTTTTTCGCTACAAGGTTGTACAAAGGAGTCCATGGCATCAATTGCTTGGATACGCAGTCCCAATACTTCTTTCTTCCCACACTCTATGGGTAAGTCGAATGGTTAATCTGGTAAGATGGTGCGCCCTTGATATGTTATATGAGGACGTGTAGTCGACTAGTTGTAGCCAAACACATCACAATCGGCTTTTATCAGATATTTCATGCGATTACTTTTGGCATATCGAGATCTAAGCAATCTACAATAGGATGAAAAGATGGCATCCTTCACATTATTGGCTAACTCAGTTCATAGAAACAAGCAATTCAACCATTCGTGGGTAAATCAAAAGCGCCATCGAATATTTTTCACTATCCAATCATACACGCAAAAAGGGGCGACGCCACCATAGGGGCTGGTATGGGCGGCCGCCTCAAGTGGCTGGAAAGTGTGCACCTAGTTTGAGTCGCCCAAAGTTGGCCCATGCTAGTTTTGTTCGTCCCAACGCACGAGCAGCAATGTAAAAATGAAGAAAATGTTTCAATTTGATGGGCCAATAACATAAGTGCAAGGCAGGCCCTATAGCAGGCTCATGCCCAAACGAAGCGCCCCCATATCGATCGACAGCAGGAAAAATCCCAATTCATTCGCTCCAGCCTCTAGTCTGGTTTGCTCCTAACCTAGCCGCCGCTGGACAGACCAACACAGCACTTCCTCGCGCCCTTGTTGGAGGGCGGTCGCCGAGCTTCAAGTGAACGGAAGGACAAGAAGATGAAGATCCAACCTCGGTGTAGCTCATGGGAGGCAGCGGCGGCAAGACGGGCATGGCATCGAGCTTATGCAAACGGACAGTCACAACTTGCAAGAGTAGCATGCGAACGAGCAGGTACATCACATCCCTGATTATATCTAATTCAACTCTTCAATTTCTGGCCAATAGTTAAACCCGACGGTGTTGTAAAACTGCTTGTATGTAGGGAATATATGAGAAAATGAAACCAATTTCTACTTATTTTATAACTCCCCAATCAATACCGAATCGACTAAATCTGATGTATCTAATCAAGTTTCCGTGCAAACATACAAGCTCATGTTGTTCTTGAGCCTAAAGTGTCTAATGAACAGATCGCTAATGAAGGATTTGATGCAAACATTTTACATGCTCCGGTGATGAACATATAGTGTCTAATGAGGGATCTAATGCAAGCATTTTGCAAGCTCATTGAAGGATTTAGTGTCTAATGATGATCTACTATGTTGAGAGAGACAGAGATTTGCGTGCATTGATGACAAGCAAATTATAGTGCATTTTCATAGCTTGAGGAAACGCCGAGGCCATCTACCGTAAAGTCCCAGATCATGACAACATAGCATAAATACTTTTCTAATCTGTTGTTTGAAACTATTGGCATACTTGTGCAGGATAGATATATTGATATGCAGTTTATGACCGTTTATACGCAATTACACTTCGATATTTTCAGCCGAGAACTAATAATTCAAGCAGGTGCATGCACCATGTTTGTAGTCCTTGTACACCATGTTGCATTTTGTGTTTTTGGTGCTTGCATCATTTAGTGTTTATAATCTGAACTACTTTGGATCATTAGCTGGTTTTCAAAGTGCATGTAGCTTCACATTTCTCAAGTTATGTTGATTTCGAGTGCAAGTGCCTTCGTATTTTTAAGTTAAATGTTCGCCTGGTAACTTGAATTCGTGGATCAGCCACTTCACACAAATCATACACGAATGCCAGCATTTAATTAAATGAAATGCAGGGACTTACGCTAGCTTGTTGTACAGGCTCATTGCAGCTCGCTTGCGCTTGGGATGTTCCATGTACAAGTCCATGTTACCACTTGCTTGGATGTGCAGGCCTTGTGCTCCTTGCATCCCCTCTGCATTTTTGACACGGCTAATGGTTGATCAAATAAGAGGAATCGACCTTGATGTTGTACCGAGGATGATACTTACAAGGTTATACGGGTGTGCGTGATGTGTACCAGATCCCGTAGAGTCTCCGCCATGCTTCGCTAAAAATGGATTTGCTTGTTTCAGATGATATCACCAGAAGAAATAAGAGTTAAAGTCAGAGTTGCATAGGCGTGTAAGCTAAGAGAGCAGTGAAAGGATATCCAAACATCATCGGAATAGTGCACAAGGGAGTGACGTGTGGATACCTAGTTCGGGCCGGCGTTTGGGCATGCTCGCCTAGCTAGAGTGCGGGTCACTTCAGAGCCGTTGAGGGTGATGCGCTAGCATGGGCTGGCCGCGCACGAATGCAGATCTTGAGTGGCAGGGGAGCGCTACGATGTGGTGGACGAGACCGTTGGTGAAGCCCCAACGACCTCGGGGGGCGGAGGTGCGACGATGTGCTCGGTGAAGTAGCCCCGGTGAGCTGGGAGACGGCGTCGGTGAAGCGCACCTGATGCGGTGGAACTCGGTGTCTGTGAGGCACGTCGGTTGCGGCAGCCGACGTTGTCGGTGGACCACCCGGTGCGGCGGACGAGGGCATAGATGAGGTAGCTCCGGTGCGGTGGTGAAGCTCGACCGTCGTCGTCGTCCGGCACAGAGGTGGGGAATGGTGGGGAAAGAGACGAGACGAGGGGCGATTCGAGGGATGGCGGCGAGTTAGGGATTTGAGCAATCTGGGCGCGGAAGGGGACGGTGGAGAAGAGAGATTTTGCGGGGCTGGAATTGGGTCCGCCATATATTTCAATCTGAAGCGCGAACTTATATTGTCTTCGCCCTTTTTTGGGGGGGGGGTGGGTGGCTGGGTGCTACACGTCCGTCCAACACACGCAACCACCCCGACAGGACTATGCTTCGGTACCTTAAGGCACCTGCCTTTGTGTCCATGACATGTGGGCCCAACAGTGGCTGGCCCACATGTCGCCACCCAAGGGCTGTTGCCTTTAAGGCACCAAGCAGCGCCCACCCCGACACGACCTCTGGTCTCGCCTGGTGCGCTTACATTTGAGAATGCAAACGAATCTTCTTTCATTTGCAAACGAATATGTATGTATTACCATGCCCGTGTTTTCCTTGCAATAATTAGTCATTTGAACGAGATACTCCATCCGTTCACTTTTGTAAGTCGCTTCGCATAACTTAAAATGAACTGTTTTGCACATTGTCGAAATGTCTTCAAGGTCTTATAAAAGTGAACATAGGGAGTACTATAAATTAATTAATGAGGAGTTATTTGAAAAAAATCAAAGGGTACCCACGCTTAACGTGGATTAGAGTGTGTCACATAATTAGTTATTTGAATTAGAGTGTGTGTCATGTAGTTAGTTATTTGAATTAGAGTGTGTCACGAGTGATCTCCAATTCTAACGTGGATTTCAGATTTCACCGTATCCACGCTACTTTTTAATACAAATTCATATGTATATGATGAACACCATGGTAGTGAGAAAACTTTTGGATGGATTCAAACATATGACCTACAAAATAGCACAACAAATTGAGCCAATGTCAACTTTTCGAAACTTAGTACGGCACGAATTTGAAATAATTACCCGTATGCCTGGTCCTCGGTTCAAATCTTACAATGTACACCGAATTGAAACATCGATGTTAAGTCTCGTACTATGTACATTCAAATGTTGTTTTAGTCCCCCCACGCCGCAAACGCTACATACTTCCTCAGACGGTCAATCTTCCTCTCCTAACCACCTTAGCAAGCTATCGGTTTCCAACACACGCTCATTCTTTCTCTCCATGTTTCGATCTCTAAGTCTCTCAACTACACAACCCCTTTTTCCTCCTGCTACTAAATGTATTTACCTCACACACCCGCCATTGCACCCCATGCCGAGCTCTCTCTCTCTCCCCTCTCCTCTCACCCTCTCGCTTAAATACATGCATTGCCTATCTAGCCCCCAACCTCTCGTGCGCACGAACACACGTTGTATATCTAGGTCACTCCCTCGAGACTGTCTCACTCTTTCATCCGCACGGCGGGCCACACTCTCTAAATCTCGCTCTCTTTATCTGAGTCTCGTTTAACCTCGTTTTCTTTCACACACAAATGATATATCTCCCTGTTCGGGCCTCGGTCGACACACTCTATACTCTCTCACGCAGATTGTCTATCTAGGTCAGTCCATCCAAGACGCCGCCACTATTTCGACCTCATGGTGGGCCACGCTCACTCAATCTCTCTCTCTCTCTCTCTCTCTCTCTCTCTCTCTCTCTCTCTCTCTGTGTGTGTGTGTGTGTGTGTGTATGTCTCGATTTACCTCGCTCTTTCTCGGACAAAAACGATATATCACCATGTCTGAGCCCAATTCGACCTATTCACGTTGTATACTCTCTCACGCACATCGTCTATCTAGGTCACTCGCTCCAACCCGTCTCACTCTTTCGATCGCATGACAACCCTATGTGATCGGTTGACCTTGCTACCTCCCACGCACAAAATATATCTACACGTCTGTGACTGGATCATCTCTCAAGCTCTATCTTACAGCCCTCACCCTTACCAAAAGCTCAATCGACAATATCTCTCCTGAGCATATATATTTGTTCAATGAATGTCGACCACACTCACTTTGTCTCTCTATCTATATGTCTCTCGATTGACCTTGCTTTTCATACCGTATCTTCCACGCATTGAAGCTACTACCTCTCCATCCTCGCAAAGCCGGAGCTATTTACATTGCGAGGGCACTCCAACCTTGGATTAATTTTTGTAGGCATTTATTCCGCCGGTTTAGATTATATTTTCATAGCATTCGCCCACAACTACTCCAAACGCCATTGCAACCCACGCAACTCCCCTAGTTGATTTCCTCGGCTCGGTCATCGCTCTCTCGCACGCCCTTTCTCACCTTCAACGTTGCACCATGGTATTATTGAAAAACTATGTTGTTCTCTTTAATTATTATAAATAAGCTACAAAACTACACACCAATAGTCCACTTGGAATGGAACAAATTTCACCCACAAATTAAAGTGCTACAAACTACACACCAAGGGGCCCACATGTCATGAAACAAATTTGGACCCATATACAAATTAAAAAAAATAAAGGACGAGGATCCAACATGCGACCGGCCTTCAAGCCGCACGTCAATAGGCAACATACGAGAATAGCAATGTTTGTTGTACCCCTTTGTTCACATAATGTTTTTATATTACCACAGCCTAATTAATGGATAACATGTAATATTATTTTAGTACTATTCACCTTCACTTACTGGTGGGTTCCATGTGTGCTCTCTCTCCTCCCTTCTGCTTAGACGACGGGCAAACAGGAAGAACTCGCGAGCGATGTTGCTGCTGACCATATCTGGACGCTGCTCACAACTCACAAGTCACGGCACCAGTTTCACGTACTAGCAGCACTAGTCGGTTGTGTACGTGCAATGCACGTTAATTTGGAAGTATATTAAGTGCATGCGGATATTAACTAATAGGATATTATTTGCGTGTTGTCATGTGATTAGCACTATTTTGGCATGAAATTAACTGCACGCTAAACGTGTTGAGCGCTCGACATTGAAGCAGTCTAGGTCGTTGGATGACAAGGAATACATGTGGCTTGATGACGTTTTATATTTAATTTGATACAGCTCTAGCGAACATTCAATCGATCAAACCATACATTTCGCTCATTCGACTCGACTTTAAATTATACGACGATCGATATAAAATAAACGAAATGATAAACGTTTGGATTTTAAGCATGGCAATCCAACGTTTTTCATGGCAAATTTAGATTACGCGGCGGCGGGGCGCTCGCGGTGGGAAGCGGCTCCTCCGCGTGTTTCGTGTGTCGTCGGGCCATCGACCGACGGCGACGGCGGCGCTTTGCGCCGTTGTTGGCGACTCTGGACGCTGGCCTAGCTTCAAGGAAGGCCAAAATGTTCGACTTCGAGCGAAGTCAATCGCGGGAGGAGGCGATCGCGTTGGTGCAAGGAAGCGGTCGACGGCGCCATCCATGCCGCCGAGGGGGGCACTGCACCTGCTGGGGACAGCCGCTAGAACGGCGCGGCGGAGACGTTCGTGTGCATGGGCACCGCACGGGCGCAAGACGTCTGCACGCGCAGTGCATGCATCGCACGGCGCGGCGCGGCTGCAGACGCGCATGCGCATGCGCCGCAGTGCACGGGCGCTGCGGAAAGTCGGCGGGGACCTCGTGGAACCCCGTGGCATCAAGCTCGGCGACAATGTGCGGCTCCCAGCCCATCAATGCCACGGGATGGCGCTGGCGCGGTCCGGCAACGGAGCGGGACATGCGTGATGTCTTCCCAAGGCCAGTTCAAGCTCGCCCCAAAGCGCCTTATGTTCTTGAGACTCGCTGGGTGTCTTCCTCATGAAATCGAACACTAAGGGCAGACCATCGTGATGCGGCATGGCGACGCTTAGGTCAGGCTAGTTGGAGGTAGACGACAGGAGAATCGGAGAGGAAGAGAGAGGATTGTAGCGATACCGGTAGTGCGGGGTTGATTTTAAACCACGGGCGCGGCGACATTGAAAGTGGGAGCAGTTGGGACGACGGTGGGCGGCGGAGCTCTGGTCAAAGGGCTCGCCTCTGGTGAGTCTGCGACAATGTCCGCTTGCAGGCCTCCTCGACAGCCGGCGCAGCGTCTACTCAAGACGCCCCCGCCGACTCACACGCTTGCTGGGGACGGCACCTCACCGATGAGAAGCGGGACTCGTGGACGGCCCGTGAACGCCCACGGTTTCAATAGTGAAAGCGTCACTTTAACGTGATGTGTCTTTTCCCTAAAAATGTGACAGGTCTTTGTTCCAAAATACCTTGGCTCTTCATTTGTGAAACTTGTCATAAGCAGCTTGTCTCGAATTGAAGAAAAAGGAGTAAAAGGATAATCCCTCCGCATCAAAGGCATTGCTCGATATATTAACTCAAGTACTAGGCTTGCGAACAAATGGGCTCAATTATGTGCTCATCCTGGTGTAGTAGTAGTAGTAGTACTAGGCAATACAGTTGACGGGTGACATTGACGAGCGGCGACCGAGGGAATTGAACCGTGCTCGGCACGGTAGGTAACGTTGTCTAGTTACTAAAGCATCCTCCGTTGTTCATCGGTAGTCATTATGGACCGGGACATGAGGGAATTTCCTAGGGCTGGAATTCGCCGCCAGATATTTCGACTTGAAACGCCGAGGCTCGACTGGTTGGGGTTGCCTAATATGCGTACTCACGACGCCACCGAAGGACACGAGCCCTTTTTTAGGATCAACACAAGCCAAGGTCTGGCTGGTACGCGCTGGGTCCTACCATTTGAGAATACGAAGGAACCTTTTAAATTGCCAAACTAATCTATGTGTATTACAATACCCGATTTTCCTTGCAAATACTAATCTCAACGTGGTAATTGATTTATGACGAGTCGTTGAATTAGAGTGAATTTGTGATATAGTGATCTCAACGTGATTTCACATTTCATGGTATCCCTAGTAAGTTTTCCAATGCAAATTCAAATTTAAAAGATGAACAATATGGAGGTGAGAAAACTTTGTATGTATCAAGCATATGACCACACACACACACACACACACACACACACACACACGCATCTAACACAACAACAATCCAATAAGTATAGTGCATCTATTTTTCCAACCCATGCATGTATGACACGAAGTTAAAAATACTCCTTCTATTCCTAAATATTAGTCTTTTAGAGAGTTCAACAAGTGACTACATACGAGCAAAATGAGTGAATCTAGACTCTATAATATGTCTATATACATCGTATGTGCAGTACCATTTGAAGCCTCTAAAAGACTAATATTTAGGAACGAGGAGTAAATGTAAGACATCCATGGTCCTCAGCTCAATATTTAAAATGAACATGAAACTGAAACATGAATATTAAGTCTAGTACTACAAGACATGCAAATGTTGTGTTTAGGCGGAGCTATGATTGTCGGGGTCAACCCTCGACCTTAGATAAAACTATGGAGCTCTTTTTAGGGTTGTTTAGATTATATTTGTTCCCACCCTCCCAACCACCGATTGGTTGTGCACCCCCACCCTCCTCCCCGGAGAATATCATGTGCCCCATACCTTACATGCTATATGCCGATACGAGTTGCTTGGAGCTTGTAGATCTAAGATATAGCAGCTCACATGATGTGTCTTAAATTTTTGCAGAAACCTTGATGAGTTTGAGAATTGCACACAATTTGTACAAAAACTACTTAGATGCCCTTTGATCCCATATCCAACGACCTCAAGATCAGATCACCGTAGCATCTAAGATGAAGGAGGACATCATATTCTCGTATGTAAGAATATCATGTGCCACCACACCTTAGATGCTTTGGTGATACAAGCTCTTCGGAGGCGTTGGATTTGTGACCCAACACCTCCTCGGTGGTTCAATGGTTTTTGCGTGAAAAGCCCCAAAAGAGTTCGCCACTTCTTACAAGCACAAAGACTTCTCAGATGCCATTGATCTCAGATCAAACGACCTCCAAGCTCAGATCACCAGAGCATCCAAGCTGCGATAGCACCTTATGTTTTCTCGACGGGAGAGTATGAGGTGCTCCGCACCGTAGATTCTATGGTGATACGAGTTCACCGAGATCTAACGCCCACGTAGGAGGTTTGAATGTTTTTGCAATATACGGCTGATAGAGTTTGGGAAATGCGCAGAAAGTACAAGTACTATGCATGTGCCATCTGATCACTTATCATACGACCTAGATGCTCATATCACCGTAGCGGGTAATTAAGCTACGGGAGCACCTAATATTAGCACCGGGAGCCGTTGATCAAGATGCAGCGGCACACACGAGGCCTGAATGTTTTATTTGCAAAAAAAACTTTGGAGAGTTTGGAAATTGCGATAATTACAAAGACTACTCCCAAGCCATTGATCTCACTTCCAACGTGTAAAACTCGTATCACCATAGTATCTAAGCTATGGGTGGATGTGATATTCTATGCCGCTGTCATTTTTGTTCAGAACTTGCAAAATCGTGTAACTCGTGCGTTACTTGTCTAACCGCGCAAAGTGTTTGTTCAAAAACCATCCTACACTGAAATATCGGAACAACACACGGGGTCCCACTTGTCATTAATCAAATTTGGACCTAAAACTAACAAATCTGAAAGACGAGATTCGAATCGCAACCTGGACTACAAAGCGTAAGTCGATAGCCTAAAAACAAACGGTTGTTGGCTTTGTCCCATAACTTGATTTTATACAAGACTTGCGTTGAGTAGAGTAGAGGGAGTGCCTCGTCAACACGCATGACCGTTGTCTCACTTACGGGTGGTCCTGTGTCCGCGATCTCAATCTCTCTTCTCTCCATCGCCTAACCTTTGCACGGGCACACACGTAAGAGCGGCGCTTAGCTTGCCGTGGTGTTATTACAACTAAAAAAGCTTGGAAAATAGAAGAATCGCATAGAACAAGAGACGCTATGGCTGGTCGAGACGGAGCTAACCGTGCCACGCTTGCATGATGAAGCAGTGTGGCTAGTGGGGTGTTTTCGACCGACCGGCTGGGTCCCGAGGTCGAACCATAGGTACTACGCCCGATAAAGTATATTTTACACGCACATTTTTCCTCCGCGGTCGAGACGTGGCACACCCTACCGCTGCTGTTTCGGGTCCTCCGGGTGGTGCACGACATATTCTTCCGACGGGACGCCCTACCACGCGTTTTCTGGGTCCTCCTTGGTCGTAGCGCCGAAGCAAGTAAATGAGTCATCAAATCACGAAAGACCACCTTTCCCGCCGAGTACATCAGTGAAGCACGGTGGCTAGCTAGTTGGGCTAGTTCGACCGATTAGCTAGGCCGCCACCACATTTGTTTTTTCACCCCTTTTTTATCTACTTGTCGGCAGGTCAATTTAAATATCCACCGCGGCATTGCTCTGGTGTTTGGGTGCGGCAGGATTTTAAATTTTTTGATTGACGGGAGCAGGCGCGGTAGCAATTAGTCACGATGACTCCGCCTGTAAAAACCCACTGCTCCCTGATGTGAGAAGTCGTCGACTAGTGTTTTACCATGGTGAAAACCAAAAGATTCCCCGCTCCTTGGCTGGCTCCCTCCGCCTTCCCGTAGATTGCATTGCCTTTCAGCAGTTTCGCCCCCTTTGCTTCCTCTCCCTATTGCTTCTACCGGTGCCATGGCGGGCAGCAGATCACGGAGTCCGAGGTGAGGCGATCGACACAGAGCTCCATGCCAAGGATGCGGAGCTCAGGCTAAGGACGTGGAGCTCCGTGAGCTCAAGGAGGAGAGGAGTGCCATGCTCCTCCGTTATGTGCGGAGTTCACGAGCTTCAAAAGCGGCAGCGCCCACCACAAAGATGCTCGAGGCGCGGCGGCGTTGTTGCAAAAGCGGAGATACGATAGGCCGTCGGGGCCGGCCGAGCGCGAAGCGGGCCGATCATGACGAGGTCCAGGATCGCCTCAGCCACTTGGTGAACCAAGTTGCCACGCACGTGTTGCGGCTGCACGATGCCTACCGTCGTGCCAACGCGACGATGCCAGCCGTCGGGCTAAACCCGTTCGACCACCCGGTCGACTTCAACGAGCTGCGGCTTCCTGACCTGGTCTCCTTCTTCACCTATATCTCCGAGGAGCTGAGCCGTCTCCACGCGATGGTGGGGGCTGAGCTGGACAAGGAGGGGTTGCGCGCTACCGTCGCCGTTGCCGGGCGAATCCTTTCAGGGCTCCGTCACCGGAATCCATTCATGCCATTGGACGCCGTCTTTGACGAGCTGGCTCCCATCGACTGGGAGCGGGCTCTATGGGCGGTTGCACCCTGCGTCACCAACGTCGTGCGCCTCAAGAAGCAGAGGGACTTTGGTGGTGTTTAGGCGCCCTCTGCATGGGCATGTCCATGTCTCGGCGCAACATGACTGTTGGATCAAACTCGGACGGTGCAGATCCGTCACTGTAGCACAAAGCGTGTGGGTGTGTTTGGTTGCATTCTCATCTCAATATAGTTGTTTCCTCTTCGTGTATTTTGTCAACCTACTAGTGTGGACTCATGGACCCTTCATGCACTCTGCCAAACACCCAAAAGTGGGTCGAGAAGGGAACTTTTGCTCCCATCCCGTGCACCCTTCATACACCCTATCTAACACTATAGAATGTGCTTCATATGGTTCATGTTTCATGGAGTACTGTAGCACCGTACTCTCCGTCTTGCTGTGGACCTAGTTCTGTTAACATTGATCTCACTGCTCATTCTCGACGGACAGTCAAAAAGTGGTACTATGTTACATATAGGAGAAGTTGACATGCACAACACAAAGCAACAAGATTGTGTAGTATCGACGATGAACCATCGCACATGCCTAGTAGTAGGAGCACTTGTGTATGTTCAAGTGGTTGCCGTGTTTCGCACTCCTCCGTCAGAAGAGTGGAAACGCTTGTTGTAATCATTTTTTCTTCGAATGAAAAACAGTGGACACGCTCTATAGTGCGGATCCTCCTCCACCATGCACTAAATTACTCACTTTACCGACGTGTGGGACAGCCAAGACTGGGTCCACCAGCCATGCACTAAATTACTCCATAGTAGAGTGACGGTAGACTACCCCGATCGAATCGCCAGAGTAATGCCCAATGAGCCGTCAAATCACAAAGCCCCTCCTTTCCAAAGAAGAAGTTGGATGGACGAAGCAACCATCATTTAACTCTCTCTCTCAGCTTCCTCTCTTGAAGAAAACCCCCACTCGCTTCGCTTCTCCCTCATCTCGCTCCTCCTTTCACTCTTCTCTCTCAGCTTCCTCTCTTGGATGGACGCCGGAGCACCGGCCGACGTGATGTCTATGGCTCTGGCCAAAATCATCGAGGCTCATGGTACGAAAAAGCGCAAGCACCCTGCCGAGACTACCGCAGACAAGCTCAAAGCCATCGCCCTATCCTAGCCCCCCTCTCCGGGATCCCTCATTAAGCAAGTCCAGGTAATGTCTCTTGTTGACGATCTTTTTCTCGATCTTGATCGTGTTTTTTCATCTAACACGCAGTACTAGTACTGGTAGTACAACTTTCGGGTGATCTTGCATGTGATTTTAGTGTGCCAAATGACGATTCTAAATTCTCTTTGACCAAAACATGCGAGAGGTTGACACTGATTTCTTATAGATTACTTTCAACTTCTCCCTCTGTCCCAAATTTCTTGTCTTAGATTTGTCTAGATACGGATGTATCTAATACTAAATGTGACTTGATACATCCGTATCTAGACAAATCTAAGACAAGAATTTTGGGACGGAGGGAGTACTTTATGAACATCAATGCTACCTTTTAAGAGGGTATATTTGCCTCAAGAACTTGTGTTATGGATATTGCATGTAATCCCTCCGCTCTCATGCCTTTGAAGACATGTTCTAGTGTCTTTGTTCACTCATTTCGTATGCGATATGTAGTCATATATGGAGTATAACATCGAAAATCATCTTATATTTCTGAACGGAGGTAGTAATGAAATATGGTTTCGCTTGAATTAGAACCAGGTCCACGGGGAGATGAAGTTCTCAAAGTCATGCCGTGTGAACTGGAAGACCTGATGATGAGTTCTATCGCTAAACTATCCAGCTGGTGTGTCCTTGTCGCCACGTGTCCTGAACTAGTGTTTTCTGTAGCATTGTTGTCAGCGTGTTCGAGGCTGTACTTGACCACAACAATTTCTGGCTGTGCCTTCGACACGAAGGGTGTGGTTCTTGTAAAGCTTCCCAACAAATCTGATGCGGCCTATCTTCATCATCATGTTTATGAGTGGAAATACCACTCTGTTAGGTTCTCCAAGGTTGACAAGATGGTGATGGTGCATGTAGACATCTCACACGAAGTCCATGGCCTAGTCAGTTATGCGGGGTTCATCCCGTATGTCGGTGGCAAGAAATAGTCTGCAGAGTTTAGTTAGTGCAACTTTGCTTGTCTATAGTAAGTACTATTGTTCAGTACTTGATTTGTGTTTGTGAACCCTGTATTGTTTATTAGTACTGCCACTTTTGGTGTGTGGTGAGTCCTAAGAATGGTCTATGTTAATGTCTGTCCACTCAATTCAGTCTGTACATTTTGAAGTATCCAGATCATATTTTTTGTGAGGACGGTTTATCAATTATGGTTACACTCCAATATCTATATGCATTGCAGGGTTTATCGCACCCACCAGGATTTCCAGTCCCATGGATGTTCGGTCCATACTATTTATCACGACCTTTGGACTGTGATGCATGCCACGCGTAGTTGGACAATCAATCTTCTGTTTAGTACTTCAACATAGTGATTTCTTGGTAAGGATTCACTCGTGTCACATCAAGTAAATCTTATTGATTTACTGTCTAAATCTTATTGATTTAATGTCATGTTTTCTTTCTTTTCCTGCAATTTTACGATGCAGGTCTTGCCATGTGACATTCATCACAGAATAAACCGTTAGGTTTGCTCTCACGATGGCTATTTTTGCAGGTTTCACTTCTTATGTCGTGTCAAGCTTGAAGGCACCGCCCATCACTTATATTATCGGGAAAAATTGATCAGTTTGTTGTCCGAGTACAAGCTGAATCCCTATGATGAACTGCAGTTTGGTTTAACAAAACGCCTCAATTAGTCCTTCTCGCTTAAAAGAAATGAAGAAAAACAGGATCACGGTCACGGATCCTAGTCAAGTTAGAAAGCTGATCATAGCAGACCGGACACGATCGCCGCTATCTCGCATGATGGAGCACCGGTAGTTGCTCTAGCATCGACAATGACAATGAGCTCATTCTCGATCCGGTGAGGATTGGGCACCGACCGCGTCACGGATCACCGATCTACGGAGGATCGGGCATCGACACCGCACCATCTCTACAAGGAGCACCATCTCCGGCAGCAGCAGCGGCTTCGGCACCTGCACCAACACTTGCACTTGCATTTGGTCCGGCCCGTGCAGTTGCACCGGCAACAGACTAGGCTGCAGTTCGCACTTCATATACCAAAGTCCTTACAAAAACCGACATGTCCACCTTCTTGGCAAGCATTGGCCGCCCAAGTGCTTTGTTCTTTTTTCTTTCCATGTTGTTTCACATGATTCACTGTGTTCATGTAACTGTTTGGGTATGTCTTCTTGTTTTCAAACAGGGAATTCCTAGAGCAACGAGGGAGTCGTTCAACAATCCGGGCGACCGCGGCCAAGTTTCTCTTACCATGCGCAGCATTGGTGTGAATGAACCAGCTCAATATACCGTAAGTACAAAGGATGGTCGCATGATGATTGATGCTAAAGGATGGTCAAGGTTCAAATCTAAATCATATCTTGCGGTAGGGGATGATGTCAAAATCAAACTTTCTCGGCAAGGAGAGCTGGTCCAAATCAACTTTGAAATTCTTCAGTAGTAGCACGCAATTGCCGAACTGATCTATCCTACGAGGGATTTTGATGTAATAATCTGGCATGGTGAAACAAGTGTCCTGTGTGTATAAGTAGTACGACAGTATTATTTATCACATGGTATATCGTTGATAGAATTGCAACTTTGATTGCTGGTTAGAACTGCTGCTCGATTTCATTCCAACAGCTATCGTGCTTTATTCAATTTTGTGTATTCGCCTTATGACAAAGATCTAAAACCAGCGCTTGAGCATCGATCGCTTGCAATATGAAAAGCGCCGAGGTAGAACACATGGGCCCCCAAACATGCAGGGTCGGTCTCATGCCCAAAGTCCGAACCGTGAGCCTATCTCGAGTATTATATTCTCAACTGAACCCCATAATGCCCGTGCGCTGCGTAGGGAGTATATTTTCGGCAAGGTGAGCCTGTGATATAAATGATTTTTATATTTCTTTACAAAGGGAGTATATCTCTGTCAAAAAATATATTTATGTGTAACTAGTTACTCCTGTCTTTCTACTTCCTTTCGCTGATATGTGGGGCAACCGGCAACGGGGTCCACGTGCCATATGCACAAATTAGAGTGCACAACTTCATGGTATACACACCGGTTGTAGCGCCGCAAAGAATGCCCAATGAGCCGTCAAATCACAACCCCCGCTTCCAGCTTTAGCAAGAAGTCGGACTGGACGAAGCGGCAATATTTCACTGGCCTGAATCCCTTCTCCTCGTCGCTTGTTCGAGAAAACCCCGCTCGCGGATTGCATAGGGTTTTCTCATGGAGAACCAGTACTAATTCTTCATCCATCCCGATAAATCCAAGTCCCTTGGTCGCAGGTAATCCTAGGATGGCAGCCGCCGCTGATGCATTTTTCTTCATATCAATCTAGTGTGTTTCATTCTGAAGGCCCAAAGTGCGAGTACCCTACAGATTTCTGCGCCCACGGCGAGACGCCACACTTGTTCCTTCTCGTCCTACCACAGCATTTTGAAACACGCATAGTATGTTCCTAGAATCCTCTTCCTATCCGGGAGGGTGGGGTTTTTTTGAACATGCTGTGTTCTCATATTATTTTTCCTGCAGTGTATTATTTGCTCTGCCAGAACACATGTACTCAAGATGCTCGGCCTTGCCATAACTGAATACACTAGTTTAATGGTCACAGTGAAGACAATACATGGATATTGCTTCCGTGTTGGGTTCATGAACCAAGAAGATCGCTGCTTTTTTTATGGCCGAACTTGGATAAACTTTCTCAAGTGTTACAGACTGAAAATTGGCGCATGAATGTTGCTGGAAATAGCAGAACCTGGTCTCATCTTCACTGTGATCTTCCACCCCGACGTCGTTCCAATTGTTCATCCATGTTAGTTTTGTATCTGGTTCTTGCTTGTTGCCTCGATTACTTCTTAATCCACCTATTCTGTCTAACTAATCACAATTTAACTTTAGAAGTAGCAACGAATCTCTCACGAAGAGGCTACTTCTAACTAATATTGTCTTATAATTGGTGGCACATGTAGGTTTTTTCAGAGTTAAGCAGTCTGCTCGTTTGTTACTCTGTAATAACTTGGCTATTACTAATGGCACTGAAGTTGACTGGATCGACATCCACATGTTCCTACACTTTATTGATCGTCTTGAGGTCCTTGTGGGGCGTTTCAATGGTGGAAGGCCACGGGATATGTGTGCATCGCTGCACTCGCTGAACAGGTCCAACGTGTCGAGAAACTTATGGTACGAGCTGTTTTCTCGTTATATATGTTGTTCATAAACTATTGCTTATACACAATTTTACAGCTGTGATCTTCTTAAAACAGAACTGCCGAAGTTCTATTGTTCCTATACGGATGCTCGACCATGGTCGGTCGACTTTGCGCTTGGTCACAACATGATGTTTATGTCGACCTACTCAATTCCCTTGGAGGCTTAAAAGATACTTATTCGTGGGTGGTCTCAGATAATGAAGGCCCGCCCATCTTCGAGAATAGGATGTAAGATTATGTTCATGCTTTTCCATGGCTCTAAAGCGAATATCCTGTTTATTGACCACGCTATGAGATGAAGCCGCTTTGTAAGGTTGTGGATGCGCTGGGTGGCGCTGGGCCTTGTCCCAGGGGCTTGGCGGCCTCACCCTTGGTTAATCAGAGCTCAGAGGCAAAGTAGCACTGCTCGAGGCGTGCTTTGTACGGTTGAACCTATATAAGTGCTCATACCGCTTTCAGCTTTGGTTGTTAAGTGCCCCGCTGGTTTTTCATTAAGTACTCCCGCTGATTTTACAAGATGTCGTGTTTCTTCATTCCTGCCTTCCTCCACCGCCAAAACCAAACCAGCGCCAAGGGGCCGCTCGCTTCGCCTCCCACGGTGGCTGCGCGCTCAACACGACGATCGCCACCCCACGCCTCCTAAATCATTAACACCGACGTCCTCCGCGCTTTGGTGCGCTTCGCCGACGCTGCCCTCTCGCGTTGTCAACATGGTCAACAAACAACAGAATCGCGTAAGTACGTGGAGAGGATGACAAGAGGGCCCACCACGTCAACAGATGCAAAAATAAAATGCTTCCTCCTAGTGTTTTCCGACATCCGGGACCCACGACATTGTGAGCGATATAGTCAATAGACAAGAGAACAACACAAGATCGGCCGACACCGGGACGTAGCTACTCGAAAGCAGATTTTTTTGTTTGGTATTGTTGAGACGGAGCAGGGTTTGAACTCGGCCAGGCCCGCCTAGCCCTGAGCTTATATTTTATGTTCACCATGTGACCAGCCCAGCTATTTTTCTTTGTGCAAATGAGCCCAGTTTAAGAATACCCAATCCAGGCCTACTAATTTTTCTACGCCTTGAAAGTAATATGAAATGGGTTGTAAATATAAAAACAGATGACAAATTGGCAATTACTTTACAATTTCTGATTTTTTTCACATTTTCTGATTCCTATTTCACTGGGCATTAACCTAACTCAAATATATCTTCAAAGTACTTTAAATCTGGCTCGACATTTCGGTATTAAAATAGTTTGGAACCCACAAAAATATGCGAAATTGGCCCCGCAAACCAAAAACGATCGCAATAAATTGCAAAAGAAGTTGCTATGAGCTATATATAAATTATTAAAAAGAGGAGTGGTCTGACTTAGGGCCTGTTTAGTTGACGCGTATGCAAGATTCTTTTAGTTATTATATACTACGTTAACAAACGATTCTAGCAGACGAATCGCTGTATGTCAATCCAACGGCCGCCGTGTTTCTTCAATCTCGATCTTCTTGCTCCGGCCGCCAAAGCAGCGCCTGCTGGACCGCTTTGCTCCGCCTCCGTGGTCGGGTGTCTTTGCCAGAGGCCTCAAAGACTTCTACTACTCCCACCGCTGGCGTGGCATCCTCTACTCACCCACACCCCTCGTTATTCTACGACGACGGCAACCTCACACCGCAGCCAACCGGTGAACCTCGATTCCTCTCCGCACGGGCTTCCACTACCGCGTCTTCCGGGCTCGGCGTCGCCCCTTCCTAGGCTCGCCGCCGCCCACCGCCGTGGTGCTCTCGGCGGGCGTGGTCAATGTGGTCAACGACCGACTTCCATCGGAAGAGTATCAGACGTGGAGAGGCCGATAATTGGGTCCACGGCAGCCGCAAGGAAGTGCCTCCTTATTACGCCGGAAAATAATTATTCCTCCACCGACATCCGGGACCCATCGACGGGCCACCAGTATTTCGTGAAAAAACTTTCCTCTCTTTGGGACCCACAGTCGGGCCACCGATTTCGTGAAAAAACGCCTCCCCATTGTTAGCTCGACCCACCGGAAGTGCCTCCTTATTACGCACAAAAAATGAATACCCCTCGCTAGCCGGGACCAACCTTGGTGGCAGGCTGACTTAGGGCCTACTAAGTTGATCGACGGAGGCCTTTGTCAACTTTAGTCAATATATGAACGATTTTAGCTCCAAAGGACTGCACGATATCCATCCAACGGCCATAGTGCTTCTTCAACCTCTGGTTGTAACATCCCAAATTTTCAATTTGGAATGTTATCCATAGAGCATCATTGCATATCATATTTTTCGTTGCATTTTGCTCGATCCTAGAAATTCTACACAACTCAAGGACCCACGGAGAGAGTTGGGGATTTTCGTTATTTTCATATTTGAGTTTTCTCAAAATTTGAAAATAGGATCATTTGATTTTAATTATTTAATCTTCAATTATTTCTACTATCAAAATATGAGAGAGGGAATAAAATGACTTTCCCAAAATAAAGAAATAATGAAGATTTAATAATAAAATCAAATAAGATTTTATTTTGGAGTTTTTCGCTTTTTATTTGAATTTAGGAAAAATGCGCGTTTTTCAAAATTGCATTTAGGCCCCAAATAAAAGTTCATCTTGTCCGCTTGATTTTAGAAGCCGGGAAAATTTATTTCGGATTTTGGAGTCCGTTTAGTATTTCTTTTTAATTTTTTTCATACAGAATTATTTTAAAAAACGAACGCTTTTTGGGCGTTCCGGGCCTCCGCTCGGGGGCGCTTTAAATAGCCGCCCTTGCCCCCAGCCCACCCAAGCCACCCGTGTCTCAGCCACCTCACCATGCCCGGCCCACCACGGGAAACCCTAACCCTAGCGCCCGCCGCCGCCGCCGCCGCCGCCGAGGTTCGCCGCCTCCTCGATCCGCGTGCCGCCAGTTTTTCTTAAAAACCGGGCGGTTTTTATTTCGGGTTTTTTTGTTTTTTTATATTCGTTTTTTTATTAGTTTCAGTTTTTTTGGTTTAGGCTAATTAGCGGACGTTCGTCCGTTAGTTCATTTAAACGAACGCATTCGTCAGATTAGTTTAGTTAACGAACGTCCGTTCGTTAACCCGTTCATCGTTTTTCTTTTTCTCGGATTTAATCCGCCATTTTTCTGATCGTGATTCCCGATCCGATTTTCGTTTTAGTATAACTTTTCGCTCGTTTGTCGGAATCAGGCGATTCAAGCGCCTGGAGTTTCGTCTCGAAACCCTCTTTCCGAATAATCTACTTAAACAAGTTTTTGCTTCTGTAAAATTTGACTTAGATCCAGATTAGTAAAACAAAGTTGTTTTCTTCCGCCGCTTGACTTTCGTTGCTTCGCTTGATTTGATTCTTTTGCAAACCGGAGTTCTTAAGTTGAACTATCTGGTTAGATCTATTTGAGTTTTACTGTGCATTAGATGAGTACTTATTGTATGCTTGTTTGTTTGTCTGCGATAGAATACCCGGAGTGCGCCGCCTATTACTTCGAGTCTCTAGGTTTCGCTGATCATCAGCAAGGCAAGTAACACTTTGATCATACCTCTTCTCATACCCAGTTTTTATGCATTTGATCTATCCTCAAACATTGCATGATCAGGGTCTAATTAAATTGTGGGTTTTGGGAAGTAGATTGAGGTAGTACCTATTACCTGATTTATTATCAAACCCTTGGGAGTTACTCCTACGTTTGCTTATTATGCCATGCTATGCTAGTAGACGTGGATTGGGTGAGTGAATCCATGACAGATGTGAGATTGTTATTTAATGGTTTATTTAAGGTGGCAACTTAAACACACATCTGGGTGGATTGAGGCACATGGTTTCTATCAGACTTGCTCTGTATTTCTTCGGACCGCCACCCGTGCTCAAAGGGATCATGAGATTATTCAAACTAGAACTTCCGTGTGCAGCCACAAGCCATTATGGGCTCTGGCATAGTTGATTAAGTTGTGCGAACTCTTACGGGTAGACTAGCAGATGTAGGGGAAAGTAGGTGTACCGGTCTACCCACAAGTAAGGTGCTAGTGCTTCTGAAATACTATTTCTCGGTCATCTGTTTCTCAAACATCAGGTAGTGCGAGAAATTCAACGGAGGCGATCGAGTCTTGTGGGGAAAAGTGCGCAAAACTCTGCAGAGTGTATAAAATAATCATGGTTAGCCGTGTCCCCGGTTATGGACATCTTGAGTATCTAGTACTTGGATTATCATGTGAATCTCATCATGTTACTCTAATTAATATTGTTGGGTTTTAATGAGTACTTTTAATTGGGATTGAGAATTCTGTCAACCATTCTCAATGTTTAACAACCACCATGATAGTTAAATAAATTTATTCCTTTGCGTAGGGAAAAATTGGCTTTATGCAAAACTCAGAACCATAGAGCTTTCCACCAGCCAATATGCATGTAGTATAGGCTTATTATTCCATTATTCTCTATGTGTTACATTGCCAGATATTCCATGTGTTGAATTGCTTTGGCTGCAACTTTCATGTTGCGACTTTTCGCATTTACAGTAAGGTGCTTAAGTCGTGGTTCTATACTCGTGATGCCGTTGGAGTTGATGGACTCGCTTATTCTTCCAAGCCTTCTGCTGTTATCATAATTAGATGGCCTTAAGCCATATTTGATTTTACTAAGTTCTCTCTTGAGACATTCGATTGTAATAAGTGTGTGATTGCTACTCTGTTATAAATCCTCCGAGTAATGTGTGGTGTCAAGATTATCGATCCAGGATGACACCGAGCACAAAGATCGACTGTTTGAGGTCCGGTCGCTACAAAGATGGTATCGAGCACATGCCGATTGTAGGACACGACCATTAAGCTAAAGCCCTAGATCACTACTCTCTTCTCATTTCTAACTCCTCATCTTTTCTACTCTTTTAGGATGACGAAGCGAGGATCAAGTTCACCCACCGGATGAAGATACACCTTTGGACGACACCGAAGGAAGTCACTAAGTACCTTAACATCGGATTACCAAGTTTCACCGGGACCTACAATTCCACTTTACCCGAAGAAGAGCGCTGGAAGATTCAAGCTCAAGTTCCCGGAAGGACATTTGCGCCAATCACGGAGCCCATAGAGTGTATTTTCAATGCACCAACCTGGAGTCTGGGAAAGAGCATGGCAGCTCACATAACCATGGGACGCATTGGAGACGTTTACAAATAAGACCTCAAGGATACTATCTACCAGATTTGCGGGCGCCGAGATGAACAATGGGGATAGTTGGCACTAAGAAGGATCGATCCATTGCAGCTTTCATCCAGGAGTTAAACCAGCACATTCGACGCCAGGAGAACCAGATGTGCGCAGACATGATGGAGTTGAAGACAGCAAAAGCCAAGATTATCGAACTAGAAGGAGAGCTGAAGGCCACTCGCAAGGACTACATGGAGGAGATTGTAGCTCTAGTGGGACAAAACGGCGATCTTAAGGAGAAGATTGAAGAACTCATGGGAAATCCAGACCGGAGGAGAAGATGAAGATTGCACCTGTCCAGAGAACTACATCATCATCGATTTACACCGATTCCGATCCTAGTGATGATGATTACGAAGATGAAGTGGAGCAGATATCATGGAGTCTTCATCGAACAGCTTTTTCTAGTTGACCACCATAACGAAGAGTAGATTTCCCCATTATAATTAGTTTTAGTTCCAGCACTTTGTAACGATAGGTAGACCGTTGTATGCCCTTGTTTGAATTGATTGGAGTGATATTGTGTGATTTTTGTCTCATGTGCATATGGGTAGTGTTTCTCTTTAGACCTCATTCTATTCTTAACTCTCGTCTTTTCTTAAACCCCTCAGATGCATCCGAGACGCGACCCCGGATTTGTTTTTCCGCCAGAGATCACTCAGTTGATTCAGCAGCAGAGTGCCTTGATTCAAACATTGGTACAGAACCAAGGCAACAACAACAACAACAACAACAACAACAACAACAACAACCCACCACCACCACCACCTGTTGACCATTTGACCCGTTTCTTAAGGCTGAATCCGCCGGTGTTTTCCAATAGCACCGAGCCGGTTGTTGCAGATGATTGGCTCCGTATGATAGGGAGGGAGTTGACCACTGCAGGATGTAAAGATGGAGAAAGGGTTAAATTTGCCGCACATCAGCTCGAAGGACCCGCAAGAGCATGGTGGGAGAATTTTACAGCCACTTACCATGTAGACACCGCCACATGGGATCGAGTTTCAACAAGCTTTCCGTCGCCCATGTTTCAGCAGGAGCTATGGCCATGAAGAAGCGTGAGTTTGCAACTTGCGCCAAGGAGGACGGACGGCCACAAGATGTGTATGATTTTAGTAAGTTAGCACGTTATGCCCCAGATGACGTTGCTACAGATGCAGCTAAGCAGGAGAAGTTTCTAGAAGGACTGAATGATGAGCTGAGCATGCAGTTGATGGTAGCCACCTTCAATAACTACCAGGAGTTAGTAGATCGTGCTCTTATGATTGAAGGGAAGCAGTAGCAGATTGACTATCGCAAGAGGAAGTATGGATAGGGGAAGAATAACTCTGGAGCTCAGCAGAAATTCGCTTTACCCCGAAGACAGGAGGACAATTTCAGCATACCCATGGAGGAGGTAGCTCGCACAACCATAATGGCACCAAGAATGGGAACGGGAATGGAGGAAGCAATGGACAAAACTGCACCAACCCGTCAACACCATCCAAGGTAGACCTAAGCCACATCACTTGCTTTAAGTGCCGCAAGACTGGGCATTATGCAAATGATTGTCAAGAAGGCCAAAATGGAAATGGCAATGGAAGCTCAGGAAAGAAGCCGAACCCTTTCAACAGAGGAAAAGTGAACCACGTTACCGTGGAGGAGGTTGAAGCTCACCGGATGCGAGAATAGGTAAGTTTTTGGTTAAGTCATTTACTGCAGTTGTTCTTTTTGATACTGGTGCATCGCATTCATACATATCAAGGGGATTTGTGGATAAGTTTAGCCTGCCCACTAGAACTCTTAAGACACCCATGCTAGTAAGCTCACCGGGAGCAGAGTATACGACCAGTCAAGGATGTTTTCAAGTGCCATTAAGTATAGGGAGGCATGTTTTCCCAACGGATTTAATTATATTGGAATCCCAAGGTTTGGATGTCATTCTGGGTATGGATTGGTTGTCGATGTATGGAGGAAACATTGATTGCGCCAGTAAGACAATTTTGCTTACGACACCCGAAGGAAGGAGAATCAAGTATGTATCACGGCATGAGCCGAGAAGGGCACATGTAAATTCCTTATCAGGAGTTGTGCAGGAAGAAGTACAAGTGGTAAGGGATTTCCCCGATGTGTTTCTGGAAGAGTTGCCAGGCATGCCACCGGATAGAGACATTGAGTTTCTGATTGAACTATCGCTGTGCATCGGGCCGATATCTAAGAGACCGATAGGATGCCAGCCCAAGATTTGGAGGAAATTAAGAAGCAGATTAAGGAGTTCTTGGATAAAGGTTTTATTCGCCCAAGTTCTTCGCCTTTGGGGATCACCAAGATTTAGTGGAGAAGAAGGATGGATCATTAAGAATGGTTGTTGATTATCGAGGATTGAATGAAGTAACCATTAAGAACAAGTACCCACTGCCGATGATCAATGACTTGTTTGACCAATTGCAAGGAGTTAAGGTGTTTTCCAAGATCGATTTGCGATCGTGGTACCACCGCTTGAAGATTCGAGAGCAGGATATACCTAAGACGGCTTTTACCACTGTGCACGGGCTGTATGAGTATACCGTTATGTCATTTGTCGACTAACACACCTGCCTATTTTATGAACATGATGAACAAAGTGTTTATGGAGTTTTTGGATAAGTTCGTCGTGGTGTTCATTGATGATATTTTGGTTTACTCAAGAATGAAGAGGAACATAAGGAACACTTGCGCTTGGTACCGAGAAGCTCAGAGAACATCGCTTATATGCCAAGTTCAGCAAGTGTGAGTTTTGGTTGAAGGAAGTTGGATTTCTTGGACATGTTATATCCGGAGAAGGTATAGCAAGAGACCCCACTAAAGTTGTCATCAGAATAAATCGGGAAGCGCCAACAACAGTTGGAGAGATCCGGAGTTTCCTTGGACTCATAGGATACTACCGGAGATTCATTGAGAATTTTTCAAGGATTGCGAAGCCTATGACATAATTGTTGAAGAAGGATACCTAGTTCATTTGGAATGAGGAGTATGAAGCTAGTTTCCAAGAGTTGAAGAAACGTTTGGTTACCTCACCAGTGTTAATTCTGCCAGATCAGACCAGGGATTATGAGGTGTATTGTGACGCTTCACGAAGAGGACTTGGAGCAGTGCTTATGGAGGAGGGAAGAGTTGTTTCGTATGCTTCACGACAGCTTAAGCCTCATGAGCTAAACTATGCCACACATGATTTGGAGTTAGCAGCCGTAGTGCATGCGTTGAAAACTTGGAGACATTTCCTCATTGGGAACCATTGTGAGGTGTATACGGATCATAAGAGTTTGAAGTACATCTTCACACAGAAGGAGCTAAATCTCAGGCAGAGGAGATGGTTGGAGCTCATCAAAGATTACGATATGAGATTACATTATCACGCCGGAAAGGCTAACGTTTTAGCAGACGCGTTGAGCCGTAAGAGTCACGTCAACACACTAATGACGGGAGAAAATACCAAAGGAGTTAGCCGAGGATCTTCGAGAGCTATGTTTGGAAATAGTTCCGAGAGGCTATGTAGCAGCATTGGAGATTCAGTCAACCTTGATGGACAAGATCAGGGAAGCCCAGAAGACTGACAAAGAGATTGCCTCTATAAAGGAGAGGATGAGCGGAAGGAAAAGCTAAGGTATTTCGTGAGGATGAGCACGATACCCTATGGTTCGAAGACCGTGTTTATGTGCCCAATGACCCGGAGATCAGGAAGTTTATCCTACAAGAGGCACATGATTCGCCATATTCGATTCACCCAGGAAATACCAAGATGTATTTGGATTTGAAGAATACTTTCTGGTGGACCGGAATGAAGAAGGACATTGCGAGTACGTAGCAGTTTGTGATGTATGTCGAGGGTGAAGGCGTAACATCGAAACCAGCAGGATTGTTACAACCATTGCCTATACCCGAATGGAAGTGGGATAAACTAGGTATGGATTTCATCACGGATTGCCCAGACTCGCTCAAGCTATGACTCGATTTGGGTTGTAGTCGATCGCTTGATGAAGGTAGCTCATTTCATTCCAAATAAAGACTACCTACAAGAAGGCCAAATTGGCTAAGATATACATGACCAGGATTGTATGCTTGCATGGAGTTCCGAGGAGTATCGACGATAGAGGAACCCAATTCACCTCAAAGTTCGGAAGCAGATTGCATGAAACTTTGGGAACCCCGCTAGAGTTTAGCACAGCTTTTCATCCATGCATGATGGACAAACCGAGAGAGTCAACCAGATTTTGGAGGATATGCTTAGAGCTTGTGCTTTGGATTATGGATCAAGTTGGGATGACAACTTGCCATATGCGGAGTTTTCTTATAACAACAGTTACCAAACCAGTCTGAAGATGGCACCTTTCAAAGCCTTGTACGGAAGGAGGTGCAGGACCCTGTTGTTGTGGGATGAAGTTGGAGACCGCCAGTTGTTTGGACCGGATTTGATTAAGGAGTCTGAACGGAAAGTAAAGTTGATTCACGATAGGCTCAAGGTAGCCTAGTCAAGACAGAAAAGTTATGCGGATTCAAAATGCAAGGAGACAGAATACGAAGTTGGAGACAGAGTTTATCTTCAAATATCGCCGCTTCGAGGAGTTAAGCGTTTTGGAGTTAAGGGAAAGTTAGCGCCCCGATTTGTAGGACCTTATCGTGTTTTGGAACGCATGGGAGAAGTTGCGTACAAGTTGGAACTACCCAAAGGATTGTCAGGAGTTCATGATGTGTTTCATGTTTCTCAGTTGAAGAAGTGTCACGCAGAGATGGTTGATATACCACTGAGAGATACATTGCCACTGGAAGCGATTCAGTTGAATGATGATTTGACCTATGAGGAGAAACCAGTTAAGATTCTGGAGTATGCCAGCCGAGTCACCCGCAGCAAGGTCATTAAGTTTTGCAAAGTTCAGTGGAGCCACCACACTGAGGATGAAGCCACCTGGGAGCGAGAGGAAGATTTTCTTAAAGACCACCCTCACCTACTTTCTACCCAACCCGAATCTCGAGGGCGAGATTCATCTTAAGGGGGTAGGTTTGTAACATCCCAAATTTTCAATTTGGAATGTTATACATAGAGCATCATTGCATATCATATTTTTTGTTGCATTTTGCTCGATCCTAGAAATTCAACACAACTCAAGGACCCACAGAGAGAGTTGGGGATTTTCGTTATTTTCATATTTGAGTTTTCTCAAATTTTGAAAATAGGATCATTTGATTTTAATTATTTTATCTTCAATTATTTCTACTATCAAAATATGAGAGAGGGAATAAAATGACTTTCCCAAAATAAAGAAATAATAAAGATTTAATAATAAAATCAAATAAGATTTTATTTTGGAGTTTTTCGCCTTTTCATTTGAATTTAGGAAAAATGCGAGTTTTTCAAAATTGCATTTAGGCCACAAATAAAAGTTCATCTTGTCTGGCTTGATTTTAGAAGCCGGGGAAAATTTATTTCGGGATTTTTGGAGTCTGTTTAGTATTTCTTTTTTTTCTGCGCGTAATTATTTAAAAAAAACGAACCGCTTTTGGCTGCGCCCAGCGGGACTCGCCGGGGCTCTTTAAATATACGCCTCGGCGGCGCCCAAATTTCCCCACCCGAGCCACCCGCGCCCAGCCCACCCAGCGCCCGGCCCACCCGGAAACCCTAACCCTAGCGCCCGACCCCGCCGCCGCCACCGAGGTTCGCCGCCGCCTCGATCCGCGTGCCGCGGTTTTTCTTAAAAACCGGGCGGTTTTTATTTCGGTTTTTTTTGTTTTTTTAGATTCGTTTTTTTATTAGTTTCGGTTTTTTTTGTTTAGGCTAATTAGCAGACGTTCGTCCGTTAGTTCGTTTAAACGAATGCGTTCGTCAGATTAGTTTAGTTAACGGACGTCCGTTCGTTAACCCGTTCATCGTTTTTCTTTTTCTCGGATTTAATCCGCCATTTTTCTGATCGCGATTCCCGATCCGATTTGCGTTTTAGTATAACTTTTCGCTCGTTTGTCGGAATCAGGCGATTCAAGCGCCTGGAGTTTCGTCTCGAGACCCTCTTTCAGAATAATCTACTAAAACAAGTTTTTGCTTCTGTAAAATTTGACTTAGATCCAGATTAGTAAAATGAAGCTGTTTTCTTCCGCCGTTTGACTTTCATTGCTTCGTTTGATTTGATTCTTTTTGCAAACCGGAGTTCTTAAGTTGAACTATCTGGTTAGATCTATTTGAGTTTTACCTGTGCATTAGATGAGTACTTATTGTATGCTTGTTTGTTTGTCTGTGATAGAATACCCGGAGTGCGCCGCCTGTTACTTCGAGTCTCTAGGTTTCGCGGATCATCAGCAAGGCAAGTAACACTTTGATCAGACCTCTTCTCGTACCCAGTTTTTATGCATTAGATCTATCCGCAAGCATTGCATGATTAGGATCTAATTAAATTGTGGGTTTTGGGAAGTAGATTGAGGTAGTACCTATTACCTGTTTTATTATCAAACCCTTGGGAGTTACTTCTACGTTTGCTTATTATGCCATGCTATGCTAGTAGACGTGGATTGGGTGAGTGAATCCATGACAGATGTGAGATCGTTATTTAATGGTTTATTTAAGGTGGCAACTTAAACACACATCTGGGTGGATTGAGGCACCTGGTTTCTATCAGGACTTGCCTGTATTTCTTCGGACCGCCACCCAGTCTCAAAGGGATCATGAGATTATTCAAACTAGAACTTCTGTGTGTAGCCACAAGCCATTATGGGCTCTGGCATAGTTGATTAAGTTGTGCGAACTCTTACGGGTAGACTACCAGATGTAGGGGAAAGTAGGTGTACCGGTCTACCCACAAGTAAGGTGCTAGTGCTTCTGAAAGACTATGTCTCGGTCATCTGTTTCTCAAATATCAGGTAGTGCGAGAAATCCAACGGAGGCGATCGAGTCTTGTGGGGAAAAGTGCGCAAACCTCTGCAGAGTGTATAAACTAGTCATGGTTAGCTGTGTCCCCGGTTATGGACATCTTGAGTATCTAGTACTTGGATTATCATGTGAATCTCATCATGTTACTCTAATTAATATTGTTGGGTTTTAATGAGTACTTTTAATTGGGATTGAGAATGCTGTCAACCATTCTCAATGTTAAACAACCACCATGATAGTTAAATAAATTTATTCCTTTGCAGTAGGGAAAAATTGGCTTTATGCAAAACTGTAACCATTGAGCTTTCCACCAGCCAAATATGCATGTAGTACAGGCTTATTATTCCAGTATTCTCTATGTGTTACATTGCCAGCATATTCCATGTGCTGACCCGTTTTCGGGCTGCAATGTTTCATGTTGCAGACTTTTCAGACGACGAGTAAGGTGCTTAAGTCGTGGTTCTATACTCAGTGATGCCGTTGGAGTTGATGGACTCGCTTATTCTTCCAAGCCTTCCGCTGTTATCGTAATTAGATGGCCTTAAGCCATATTTTTTTTTATTAAGTCCTCTCTTGAGACATTCGATTGTAATAAGTGTGTGATTGCTACTCTGTTTTAAATCCTCCGAGTCTTGTGTGGTGTCAAGACATCGATCCAGGATGACACCGAGCACGTAGATCGACTGTTTGAGGTCCGGTCGCTACACCGGTCTTCTTGCTCCGGCCGCCCAAAGCAGCGCCGGTCGTGCCGCCGCTCCCGCCTCCCGTGGGCGGCTCAGGATGCCGCTGGAGGCCTCATCGCCCCTACTACTCCCACCGCTGCCGTGCCATCCTCACGCACCCACCCCTCGTTATTCTCAAGGGCGACGGCAGCCTCACACCGCAGCCGAACGAGTGAACCGTCATACTCTACGTGTGGGCATCCACTGCCGTGTCTTCCTCGGCTCCGCGTCATCCCCTTCCTAGGCCTCGCCGTCGTCCACTGCCCTGGTGCACTCGGCGCGGCGTGGTCAACATGGTCAAGGAATGGCTTCCATCGGACGTGGACTGTACGTGGAGAGGCTGATAGCTGGGTCCACGGCCGCAGCATAGAAGTGCCTCCTTATTACGCGCAAAATAATTATTCCTCCACCTGACAGCGGGGACCCACCGGACAGGCCACTGTATTTCGCAAAAAAAATTTCCCCCTGTCTGCTGGGACCCACCAGCTACATCTTCGCATGCAAGAAGTGCGTCCAAAAAAAAATGATTCGCCCCCTGACTGCTGGGACCCACCAGCTACATCTTCGCACGCAAGGAAGTGCCTGGCAGTCGGGACCCACCTGGTCGAAGCGTACGTAGCGTTGTCATTCTGGTCGCGAACGTGTACGCACATACTGGTCGATGTAGAGGCGCGCACGTGCCGTAGATGTAGAGGCGCGCACGTGTCGTAGTAGAGGCGCACACGTAGCATGTACACGTACGTACAGCGGCGAGGGTGCAAGAAAGAAAATACGGCCACGTACATACATATGGGCAGGGTCTCTAATGCCTATCGCGCATACGTACATGGCTGGGTTGGAACGGAGAAACAGCGTCGTGGTCGTGTTCATGGGGAGCCAACCGGCTGGGTCGGAACGGAATGCGTGGTCGTGTTCATCGGGAGGGCTTGGACGGAACAAGCGATGGAAACGAGGCTTGACATACCGCACAACGGAGGAAACGGCCTTGTGTTCGACCGGCCAAGTTTGAAACGGGGTCCTGTTGATCGGGAAGGGCCTGGCGTACCGCAAAACGGAGGAAACGGACCTCCTACGGTCGAAACGGGGGTCCTGTTGATCGGGAGGGGTGTGGCGTACCGCAAAACGGAGGAAACGGACCTCCTACGGTCGAAACGGGGTCTGCTGATCGGGAGGTGTGGCTTACCGCAAAACGGATTTAAACGGACTTGTATTGGAGCGCTATGGTCAAAGCGGGGGTGTGGCGTACCGCAAAATAGGACTCCACGGGATATTGTTCATCTCTACCGTCGACCTTCTCCAGCCTCCACGGGCTACATTCGACCTCCTCCAGCCTCCACGGGCTCCTGTTCATCCAGCCTCCACCGCGCGCTACTCCACCGGCCTCTTGCTCAACCACCCTCCACGGGCACCCTCCACCATCTACTGCTCATCCAGCCCTCCACACCACGGGTCCTGTTCAACCACCCCTCCACGGCCACCCTCCACGGCCACCCTCCACATCTCATCGCTCATCCAGCCCTCACACCACGGGTTCCTGTTCATCCAGAGGCAACGCCACCGCCACTCATCATCCACCCCGCAACGCCTTCGCTCATCCCAGAGGCAGCATTGATCGGCTTGATTAGCGCGATTGCGGCGAATCACCCATCGGGTTCGATTAACAGCCATCGATCGATCGCTCGGGTTCAAGAACTTCGTGGCTGCGGCAGCAATCGCCGGGTTCGATTAGAGCCCAACTCGCTTGGCTTCAGTTAGAACCAACGCCTTGCACACACGCAGCACGTCATTGAGAGAAATGCGATCGCCGGCCCCCGACCTCCCACCGTAACCGGCAACTCCCCGAAATTTTCCTCCCCCTCGCTTCTACCACGGTTTTTTCCGTCATGGATGGCCCAAGGAATGTCATGCAGCTGCGTCTCCGGCCCGCCCAGGACGAAAAGCCAATTTTCTGTCATGATTTTTTGTCATAGAAGTAGGAGCCCACCACATCTATGATGATACCAGGTTTTGTCACAATTATCGTCATAGAAGTGTCATATGTATGACCGAAAAAAATTTCGTTCGGCCCAAAATGTCATGGATGTGTCATTTTTTTTGTAGTTTATGATAGAACAACTGCTAGTTAATCCTTATGGAGGAGATGGAACCGAACATCCTGATATGCACTTGATATATGTAGAACAAATTTGTGGATTGTTCAATCTTGTAGGCTTACCCAGAGATGAAATTATGAAAAAGGTTTTCCCTTTATCTTTAAAGGGAAAAGCATTGGCATGGTATAGGCTATGCGATGATATTGGATCTTGGAATTGGAATCGATTGAAATTGGAGTTCCACCAAAAAAATTATTCTATGCATCTATTTATCGTGATCGGAATTATATATATAATTTTTGGTCTTGTGAAGTGATACGTCCATTTTGCATCATGCTTTTACATCGATATTTATTGCATTATGGGTTGTTATTACACATTATGTCACAATACTTATGCCTATTCTCTCTTATTTTACAAGGTTTACACGAAGAGGAAGAATTCCGGCAGCTAGAATTCTGGGCTGGAAAAGGAGCAAATATTAGAGACCCTAGCCGCGAGGGGCCCACACCCTAGCCGCGAGGGTGGGGGCGTGCCCTACCCCCTGGGCGCCCCCTGCCTCATGGGCCCCCTGGCAGGCCTCCGGTGCCCATCTTCTACTATATGAAGTCTTTCACCCTGGAAAAAATCAAGAGGAAGTTTTGGGGACGAAACACCGCCGCCACGAGGAGGAACCAATCTAGGGCTCTGGCAAAGCTGTTCTGCCGAGGAAACATCCCTCCGGGAGGGGGAAATCGTCACCATCGTCATCACCATCGATCCTCTCAGCGGGAGGGGGTCAATCTCCATCAACATCTTCACCAACACCATCTCCTCTCAAACCCTAGTTCATCTCTTGTATCAAATCTTTGTCCCAAAACCTCAGATTGGTACCTGTGGGTTGCTAGTAGTGTTGATTACTCCTTGTAGTTGATGCTAGTTGGTTATTTGGTGGAAGATCATATGTTCAGATCCTTTATGCATATTAACAACCTTTGATTATGAATATGAATATGATTTGTGAGTAGTTACTTTTGTTCCTGAGGACAAGGAAGGGCAGTACCCAAGCACCGGTCCACCCACATATCAAATTATCAAAGTAACGAACGTGAATCATATGAGCGTGATGAAAACTAGCATGAGGATAATTCCCATGTGTCCTCGGGAGCATTTTCCTTTATATAAGAGTTTGTCCAGGCTTGTCCTTTGCTACAAAAAGGATTGGGCCACCTTGCTGCACCTTATTTACTTTTATTACTTGTTACCCGTTACAAATTACCTTATCACAAAACTATCTGTTACCGATAATTTCAGTGCTTGCAGAGAATACCTTACTGAAAACCTCTTGTCATTTCCTTCTGCTCCTTGTTGGGTTTGACATTCTTACTTATCGAAAGGACTACGATAGATCCCCTATACTTGTGGGTCATCATGAAGGAGAAAGTATCGCTCTAGCTTGGGAGAGGCTTAAGTCCATGTTATATTCATGCCCCAATCATGAGCTCCGAAGAGAAATTATTATCCAGAACTTCTACGCTCGACTTTCTCGTAATGATCAAACCATGCTTGATACTTCTTGTGCTGGTTCATAGATGTTACTATTAAACTTGCTAATAGAGACACTATATCACCAATCAGGATTGTTAGAGATGTTGAAGTCTTGTGTGGGAAAATAAAATAACACTACAAAAAAAAAGACACATCCGTGACATTTTGGGTCGAACATAATTTTTTTCTGTCATGTTTATGACACTTCTATGACGATAATTGTGACAAAACCCGGTATCATCATAGATGTGGTGGGCTCCTACTTCTATGACAAAAAATCATGACAGAAAATGGGATTTTCGTCCTGGGAGGGCCAGAGACGCAGCTACATGACATTCTTTGGGCCGTCCATGAGGAAAAAACCATGGTAGAAGCGAGGGCGCAGAAAATATCGGGGAGTTCCCGGTACGGTGGGTGGTCGGGGGCCGAGCGATTTGCATGTTTCTCTCGTACATGTACACGCGTGGGTGTGAGGTGTTGGGCTCTAACTGAACTTGAGCGAGGCGTTGGGCTCTAACTGAACCCGAGCGATTGCACTGCACGCTACGCATTACTGAACCCGAGCGATTGATCGATCCCTTGCGTTAACTGAACCCGATCGAGCAATCCTGCCAGCTCCCCGGCTTCGTTGTGAATTTATCTCCTATAGTAACTACGTTGAAGCACCTAAAAAAATTTAACTATGTTGACAAACCCATGGGCCCCAACGTCAGTATAGCATTAGGAGGAAGTATTTTTTCGATGAGGCACTTGCTTGCGTACGGCCATAGACCTGGTGGGTCCCGACTGTCCGCCTCTCCACGTACAGTCCTCTCCAGATTCCTCTTGTTTGTTCAGCATGTTCACAACGGCAGACAGCGGCACCGCGGAGAGCACAAAAAGGCGCATGAGGAGATCGGACCACATGAGGCAGTGCCTTATTTGTAACGAAAGTACTGAACTAGCCCAATGGCCAAGTGACACTACCCGACAGCTGTTCTGCCCGGGTTCAATTCCACCTGATGCAGGGAAAATATCTCCAAATTTTTTGCCTCTTCCATTATTGACATGTGGTCCCCATTGTCATCTATGCACACCACGTCCAACACTTGCCAGAACTTCCTCCCTCGTTTTCTCTGTTTTTCGCACACTCACTACTAGGGAAAACCCTAGCAGTAGCGCGGGTATTTTGCATATCAAGAGCGGGACGACGTCGCCATCGATAAGGCGCTATAACTAACGATGTAGCGAAGGCGCTGTCATCCCACGCCATCTGCTATACATGGATAGCTGTAGCGCGCTTTGGTGAAGAGCGCTGCCGCTAATATCTGCTATGTATTTTTAGAGGAAGCGCCATCGTAAGGCAGCGCCATCGCTAACTTTGTTCCACTCGCCATCGCTAGTTTTATTAGTTTTTTCTGCATATTTTTTGTATTTGAATAGGCTTTATACAATAATCTTTAGCATATCATACACATACAAATGTAATCATAGCATATACATACACCTAGTCTCATCAAATCATGTCATCATCATAATCATCATCCAAGACAAAGTGGTCTCTCGTCATCATCTCGAAAATAATGATACAAGTCTCGATTACTTGAAACTACATCATCATCCATATCTAAACAATGATATACGCAAGAAGAGCTATCACTTTGAGTGAGAGCGGAACTATGCAGTACATGAGTTCGTATCCCTCTCTCGCATTAGCGTGAACCTAAACTAACTATCGCATGTCGCCGAAACCGGAAACCGTACACTGGCTCGACACTTCGCCACTGACGATATATACTCCTGGCATAGCACTTCTTCCCCATCGATGATCTATGCACCTGCATCGTCACATGATTCGATGATATGCAACATATATAGTTGCGCAACAGAAAGAGACAGACTTGGCCTAAATAGAAGCAACATATCATAAGCATAAATAGCAAAGTTGATCGTACCCAAAATGCCCTAACTAGAGTGATCGTCGCTAGTCGAGGAGGACGGTTTAATTACATCACAAATAAAGTTTCGTCGTGCATAACTGAAAGTTTCATCATACGGAAAGTATGGACTAAACGGACACATTGTCATATATCGACAATCACTCCAACATGTCTTGCCATCCATCCAAGTCAGGGAGATAGTCCCCGAGCCTAGTGAAAGGCTTCAGGTCGAGATGCTGAGAGGCTACCCGTGTTCGGATGTCTTCCCGTGACATTTGTCCTTCCTCGTAGAACATCCCTGTTTTTTCGATGACCTCCTTCATGATGATTTGGGCAAGTTCACGCTACATGTGATAGAACTCAGCTCGAAGTCGATGATCCTCGATATCTCCTACGTTCTTTGCCCATTGCAGAATATGGGCATCGCCGGATGTAGGTGACATGAGAAGGTTCTGGCGATCCCGTCTATACTCCAGCATGTGGTGTAGGACATAGAATCCATCATTAAGAGAATCACTCGGTTACTGGATGCAGCAGAAGTCGGTCTTATGGCCGAAGGCGAGCGTGCCGCCCCTTCTCTTCTTGTCCTTGACCTCTCCACCCCGTGCTTCGTAGTAAAACATAGCACTGTCGAGAACATCCTTGATGTGGGTGTAATCCTTTTTGTTAATGTTTCTTCGACGAGTCCAAGTAAAAAGCGTGGGAGTATCGGGGGTAGAGGATGATGAGGACAGCGCGCCCGCCGCTGCGCAAAATAAGTACACCTCAAATTAATTAGCCTCCACCGTGCAAATGAATGATTGAAATTGAAGGAAGGATATCCGCGCGGATGACTTACAGGGGATGATAAGGCACGAGAATCGCCTGCTTGTCCTTATTGCCGAGCATGAAATCGACGATGTATTCCCTCACGTATTAACGGTGCTTTGCGCAGACTCCCAAGAAGCCCTCGTGCATGAAGTACGGGTCAGCGACACAGATATGAGGTTTCTGCTCAACCCCGATGATGTAGTTCATGTGCAAGGCATAAAGGCGGACAAATGTAAAATCCAGCTCCTTCACGCGAAACATTTCAAATATGTAATCAAATCGAAGGAAGAACTTATCCATGGGGAAGAAGTCGACGTGCGACAATTGTCACGGAACGTTAACCACGTAGAGTGGGTATCCTGGATCTTTCGAGGCGATGAGGCCTTTCTCTATCCGCAGCACATCGTCATGAAGTCTCCTTAGATCGCCGAATCTGGCCCCTAGCGCTGTTGTAGGTAGGATTGGTTGACTGGGGATATGCCATTTATCCGCACCGGGGATATCTATACGGTCTTGAACCCGAGGCTACTGAGGCGGCTGGATTATAGAATCGGCTTTCTTGCCTTTCCTCGATCTCTTCCTAGGCTTCATTGCCGTAGGTCGTCTATAATACGTTGAGCCTCCAGAGACGGCAATTCAGGCACCGACTCATGACGCTCAAACCCTGAGTAGGTGCCAGTATAGACATACTGTTGTGTGCCATCGTCATCCTCATCCTCATCCATGGAAAAATCATCAGCGACTAATGGAGCCTCTTCCTTACATCGTCCGCTATCACCCAACCCGACACCCGACGCTAATTGGGTAGGTGGGGTGCTGATGTTCATACCTTGCTGAGGCTGCGTGCTCGTGTGTGTGCTCCCGGCCGCCTCCAGACGAAGCAGACTCTTTGGCCACAACAGGACCCACCCATTGCAACAATTACCAAGCCGCCGCGGGGTCTCGTCGTCATCCCCCACTAGTACCAGAGGAGGCAAATTCTCGTGGCCCAGTTTGACACTGGCCACGGAAACCTTGAAGACATTCGGGGGGATCGGCCGGCTGTGGAACAATCGTTCCTTCGGCTACATTATCATCGCCTTCCCCACGTCCACCTTCTGGTCACCGATGGTGTACAATATGGTGCACGGGGTTTCTTTGGCCTGCAAAGAAAAGTCTGCGACGTGAGACATCCGAAAGGCAACGAAAACGAGAGATTATACATTTATTGAAGGGGGCCAGTGTGACAGATACCATGAGGGCGTCGAGCTCAGCCAAATAGGAAGCACCGCCGAGCACGTCCGTTGCCGGAGCAGGTGCAGCTGCAGGTGCTGGTGCAACGCTAGTCGAGCTGCTCCCCAAGAAGTCAGCAAGGGAAAGTCTGCTGCATTTTTTTTCTGGATTTTGCCGGGTCCAATTGTAAATGGCCGGAACCAAGGAAGTAGACATATCTACAACCACCTGTTTTGCGGCAGCTACCGCTGTTGCGACTGTCTGAGATGATTTCTTCTCAACCGCAATCTCAACCTTCTTGTCGATGTTTTCTTCAGTTAACCTCCGTCTTTCCTTTCTCTCCTCCGTGGTCTCACGACAGTACTTCTTCCACGTGGCGCCATCTCCAACACCGTGCGCGCGTCCATACGACGGTAGAGTCTCCACCGGGAGTCGTTTCAATATGTTCAACACCCGGTTGAATGGAGTGTCCCACTTGGGCCTCGCCAACGCCTCAGACGGCGAGTCGCTTTCGGCCGCAATCCTATGCAGCTCTCTCTGCAAAAGGCACAAGGATCGTTTACAAATAGGACTAATGTGTAGTCGAATTGATCAGAAACTAAAATTACCAGCAGTCTCATGAACTCTGTCGTGACCGCGTTCGTCTCGAAAACCTTCTTCACTGGGTCCCAACGGTGCCGGGCCCTGAGGACATCACGCTCTTGCGGGACGGTGAACTCCGCCGAGGGGTCTGGGATGCCCAGACTCGTGGCTTCCGTGTCCTCCTTGGCCCATATGGACCCCTTCCCGCCGTAACCACGGCTTTCGAGGTGGTGGCACCCAATGTTCCTCTGTTGAAGCCCCTTCATGTACTTCAACTTTTTTTGGGCATCTTCGGCCTCGCAAGCCGCCTTGAATATTTCAAAGTGCTCTGCCGTGATTGTCGGATTATCCTTTACAATCTCGGAGTAGGGTTCCTTTTTGTCGATGATCCTTCCTTTCACCCTTGTTTTCCAGGCGGCCAACGCGTCGCTAAACCTGGACATGGCGTGTTTTTTTATCTTCTTCATTGTCGGGTCCTTATCTGGATCATTAAAATCCTTTTCATTCTGGCCTGGGAACAAGAATATCTGGTGCAACTTCTTTAGGAGGGAGGGCCTCATATTATCTATCTTCTGTAGTTTCTCATCGTTGATGCTGGCGGTTGTCCGTACGATGCAGCCTATTTGATTTCCATAGCATGCGCGCGCTTCCTCGGGCGCGGTTGGCTCAAAATTTCCATCTTCCACCTTCGTGACCACCAGTCTAGTAGTCCTGAGTTTGTTAGGAAGCCGTTGCCTCATTGCTTTCAGTTCTACACCGGCTCCGCTCCCCGAGGCAGCGCCTCCCTCAGTCTCAGCGCCGGTCTCGATGTCGGTCTGAGTCTCAGTGCCGGTCTCAGTCTTAGCGCCGGTCTCAGTCTTAGCACCGGTCTGCGTGTCAGTCTCAGTCCCCGATGCGACCAGTGGGCCCAACAACAACATCGGTTGATCATCGGCAAGGCTCAAAAAATCGCCTGCCGCCAGGTAGACGTCGTCGCAATAACCAGAACCATGTCCTTCATCGTTCCTAGCCATGTTTCCTATGATTAAATCTAGTCAATTAATTCTAGACCTAATAAAATGAATAATGACATAATAAGGCCTATGTTTTGCAGGAACGTTCACTCCTTCCCGGTGCGGAAAATCCCGGGCACTCGAAATGACCTAGTTTGTAGCACAAGTCATGCCGAAATTCACGGAAAATTTCGGCATGACCTTTGCTAAAAAGTGAACAAATCGAGGACCTGAAATTTGCTAGAACGGAAATGAACCAACATTCCGGCAAAATATAGGCCACTCGGCTTCATTCCCTGGAAACAACAAAGGCCACTTGGGCACAATCGAAACATGTTCAAACACAATTGAGGAATTTGCATATATCTTGACCACTTCAAATTTGCATGTCCTATTGTTTGACTCTACAAGAAAATCTACACAAATCTCATCCTCTCTCAAACTCAATTCAAAAACCAAATATAGATTATATTTAGTTAACTACTGAACTAAACTTTACTCTAAACTAAACCCTACTACCCTAATTAACATCTAGTAAACAAACTCAATTCAAAAACTAAACCCTACTGAACTAATTAACATCAACATTATCTACTACTTAACATCTATTATTACCCTAACTAAAAAACATCAACATTATCTACTACTTAACATTAACATCTATTAACTAAAAAGGATGGGTGGGGGGCTTACAGAGAGGGGAGAGACGGTGGCGGGGAGGTGCTCGGTGATGAAGGTAGGGGCGGCGAGGGCGGGTTCGGGATCGGGAGGCAGCGGTCCTGGGCGGGCTCGGGGGGCGGTGAGGTCGAGGGCGGCGCCGGTGAGATCGAGGGAGGCGACGGTGAGGTCGAGGGCAGCCCGAGAGGCGGCGGTGTGAGGCTGGGCGGCCTCAGGCGGCACCGGTGAGGATGAGCGCGGCGTCAACGCCGGCAGGAGACGGCGACAAAGTGGGGGCGACGGTGAAGTGGCGGAGACGACGGCGAAGTGGAGTGAGGGAAAAGGGGGAGAAGTGGTGGCTGGGGGGAAACCTTTTTTGGGTTAAGTCAAAAGTAACGGTAGCACGTTACAGAAAACTCGCTATATTTAAGTTAGCTATAGCGTGTTTCAGCGAACGTGCTACTGCTACGTCTTCATCCTTTTTTCCCTTTTTCATTTTTTTCTTTACATTTTATATTTTTCCTTTCTCCTTTTTCTATTTCTTTCATTTTCATTTACTTTTCTATTCGTTTTTCATTTTATTTTATTTTCATTAGCAGTAGCGCTTTACGCATAAACACGCTGCTATAAGAATATTAGCGGTAGCGCGGTTTTTTGAAGATCGCTACTACTATGTGTAGCTCATCGGCTTAGTGGTTGGAATTTTAGTAGTAGCGAGTTATTGGTGAGACGCACTACTGATATATATGCATCTGCAGCACGCTTATTTTGCACGCGCTACTGCTATCTAGCCATAGCGTGCTTTTTTAACAAGCGCTACCGCTAATGTTCTGTGTATAACGTTTTCCCTAGTAGTGACTCCAGATTGTGTGGGAATTTTGAAAATAGCATATCTTTTTGACTGTGCATCATATGAAGATGTGCTATGCATGAATGTTGATCAACATGATGTTAACTAGCTGGTAGTTCCATTTTTGACCATGAATAAAACTTCCAACATGATGTTAACCCTATTTGAAAAGGCCGTGTTAATATAAATGCTCTGCCTCTGAAAGTTGCAGTTTCTTATCTGAAACTAAACTTGCAGTTTCTTATCTGAAACTGAAACTTGCAGTTTCTTCTCTGATAATCAATGCATTTTTATACTCCTATGAAAATACATTTTTAAGTGATAAAAATAGATCTCTAGAATTCATAAAATACTTCATATGCTCAATACTGCAAATATATAATTCAAAACACATTCATATCTGATAGTAATCTCAAAATACACAACACAAAACACTATTCACAACCTCCAAATACTGACAACCCTAAGCTCCTCCTGACAATTCAGAACCTGCCCTACAATTGGGCTGGGGGGCAGTCCCTTCCTATTCCTCGGCGGTAGACAGCCGCCCCGTGAGACGATGTGAATGGCGAGGGGGAGGATGGCAGGGAAGCGTCGTCAGACCAAATGCTTTTCTCCTCTTGCAGTTGGGTTCGGTCGATGAAGACTCCACCGGCTCGCTCTGGCATGACACCCTCACAAACGGCACCCTATAGATGCTTGATCCGTCAATGTCTTGTGGATGCTCCATCTGTGATCGATACTCCCACCACCGCTCCCTCACGATTGGATTCGGTGAATCTGTTTGCTCCATGGCCCAGAGGAGCAGCTCTATGTACTCCCGCGCGACTCCCTTCAGGAGTATCACCGCCTTTTCGCTCTGTTGCAGATATTTGGCCATGGATGTCACAGTCGCCTTTAGTTGGTCCTTGTTGTCCAACCAAGACTGTATCTCGAACATCCTAGCTAGCTTCCCATGGTCGCCGTCTGGGATCCTCACGTATCAGTTGTACTCCTCATCGATCTACTTCTCCACAGCACCTTCACTCGCCGGCGGTGGTTTTCGAATGGAAGAAGAGAGGAGCAGCACTGGTTTTGGATTAGAACGGGAGAGGAGTGACGCTAGCTTTGGATTGGAACAGGAGAGGAGGGGCCATGGTTTCGAAATGGAAGAGGAGAGGAGCGACGCTAGATTTAGATTGGAACAGGAGAGGAGCGGCGGTGGTTTAAGAGGAGAGGAGCGACGCTGGTCTTGGAAGTATTTTTTTGTTTTGCGTATTTTGGGTCAAAGTTTGACCGCGTACTATATTTGACATGCAAAATGTGAATGCATGTCACCGAAAATTGTATCGTTTGGTTCGTATCTGAATGTACTTTCAAATTATATTATTTTTGCAACGTATAACATATATTTTATTTGTGAAAATCATGGTCAATTATGACCCAGAATAAAAGGGAGACTAGTTAATGTGGGGTCACTTTCTTAATTGAATGGTAAATTGATTTTGATTTTGATCCAGTCACAGCGCGCCGTCCCTCTCATCCAATCATAAATAGCTGCCGCACACTCCTCTCCCTCTTCTCCATTGCAAAACCACCTCCTCTCCTCTCCATTAGCTCCATTCCAAAACCAATGTCCCGCCTCTCCCTCTTCTCCATTGCGAAACCACCCCCTCTCCTCTCCATCATCTCCATTCCAAAACCACCGTCTCGCCTCTCCCTCTTCTCTATTACAAGACCACCGTCTTTCCTCCCATGTTCCAAAGCTAGCACCGGACCACTCAGAAGGACATATATGGAGAGGATGCAACAGCGAATCAGGTAGATCACCGGCGGCGACCAGGCAAAGTTAGCCATGTTGAAGGAGATCCTTACTTGGTTTGACAATGAGTGGGAGATTTCGAGGACGGTGAGGGCCATGTGGCAATGAATGCGAAAGAGCGAGATAGCGGTGATGTACTCCTTGGCGGCAGTCACGCCGCAGTCCTACGAGTTCATCGAGTATCTCCTTTGGGCGATGGAGCAGACAGATTCGCCTGAGGCAAAAGTCAGGCGAAGGTGCTGGGCGTATAGGTCAAAGGTCGAGCACCCATAGGATAATGAATCAATCGAGTACGGTGTGCCGTTCATGAGGGTGCAGAGGCAGCTGGAGCCATAAGAGTATTCGGTCTCCCACCGCAAGAGGAGGTCGGATGGCGCGACGTCGCTTCCCCGCCGTTCTCCAATGTTCCCTCGACGCCCGCCTCGTTTCAACAGTGGCGGTAGGGTTTAAGGTAAGCTTCGCACTCACCAAATCTTCCATCTTCTCATGCTTACAATGAGTCTGACAGCTAATGAAAATCATCCTTACAATCAGTCTCTGAGTACTAAGCCAATCACCCTAAAATAGCTCTGGACCTTTGGGTCAAAGTTGTGACACTGTATACAAATAAAGAAAAATAGATTGGTGCTTCTTTCAGAAAAGAGTACTCCCTAGAAAACGACCAATATAAGCTACTAGTATTTGGTAAGAGGATTTGCTGCCGAGAAAGATCCGTCCACAGAGAGCGCCACACATCCCACTAGTGGTGGTGGATGCCAATGCGTGCATGGAGCATGGTTGGTGTCGGTAATTTTTACTTGGCACACCTCGCACTCTGCATATATGTCGGTTCCATCAGTACATTTGTTCAGTTCCACCAAAATGTAGCTGAATAACCCTGTTTGCACAGATAATGAAAAAGCGTGATTACATTATAGTGGCACTAGTTGATGAAACATACACTAATAAATAGAAGAAAATATTGCGATAGTATCATAGTATGCTATGCTGCGAGGGCGAGATGGGCCCTGCGACGCCTAGGTATGCCTCATACTGGAAATCGACCCAAGTCTCCCCGATACACCTTCTGCCAGTGATGAACATTAGTGTACAACGGTAGTACAATGAGGGGCCTTGAGACATTCCAATCTCTATTTTTGTGCAGATCAACTAAAATTAAGCACCCCAGTTTGCAGAAACGCTTAAACATTAACAATGGGACTAGTTGATGAAACATATACTGACAAAGAGAAGCACTTTCTTTATCAATATTGGAAATGAAATGATAGAGAGGACATTCGCTCTACTTTAACTGTATTATTACTTCATTTTATCAGTGACACTAGGGTCGAGCAGGTGGCAAACAAGGTGTACCATGCATCGCAAGGATGGAGGCCGGGGCTGCTTAGACTGGGATGCTGAAGCTGGCTCTTTCAGTCCCTATCTTCCCCCCTGACGTTTCTGTGGTAGAATTTGGGTTGTAATACAAACTTGGTCGAGCTGCTGTTGCGTCCACCTACCTGCCTAGCTTATGTGGCAAACTTGTCTCCTGCTAGTGCTCAGTCCATTCTAGTAGTAGTTTCATAACTGCCCGTTAACACTGAGATGATGTCGGATAATGGTTCTCTATGGTTGGGTTTATTTAATGAAATCGGAGGAAACCCCCTCTTTGGATATATAAAAAATCAGTGGCACTAGCGGTGCCTAAACATTGCCTTAAATTAATAGTGCCACTAGATTAAGGTGCAAAATAATAACATTACTGCTTTATCATGGCAGTGCCAAACAGTAGCACAAGAGCTGACTTGACATGCAGGATCTTTGGCAAATGATCAGACCAAAAAGGAACATACCTCGTGAGTGGAACCATATCTGAAGTCAACGCCATCGTAGAAGGGTTGACATTGCCAGATTTCGGGTTCCGGCAAAACCCTTGAGGTTCGAACACTGGGGTGCGCACAAAGATCTCTCCTCCCTCTAGCTCGCATGCATCATGATCTCACGGCCTAGCTCGACGAAACCAAAGAACAAAGGGACACAAGATTTGTGCTGATTCGGGCCACCGTTGTGGTGTAATACCCTACTCCAGTGTGGTGTGGTGGATTGCCTCTTGGGCTAAGGATGAACAGTACAAGGGAAGAAAAGCCTCCTGAGGAGAGGTGTTCTTGTGCTTGGTGAGCTTGTGTGGGTGAGGATGGCCTAGTCCAAGATGAGTTTGCTCCTATGGTGGTGGCTAGTCCTATTTATAGAGGCCCCAGTCCTCCTCCCAAATATTGAGTGGGAAGGGATGCCACAATGGCCAGTTTGAAGGGGGACAACTAGTACAAGCTATCCTGACTAAAGGTGGTCTTCGCCTGCCAAAGGATCTGGTGGTGACGCCGTCTTGGGCTCCATGGTGACCTCCGTCTTGCCGTCCTTCTGGTCTTGGTCTCGTTTCACCGATATGGAAACCTTTGCCTGATGCCTCGGGACTCCTCGCCTGCGCTTGCCTCTTTAGCACCAAAGAGGAAACAAGGACACTGTGCACGCTGGCGCCCGCCTGGTCTTGGTCGTCATGGCTTATGTCATGGGAACCTGCGAGGTTCCCCTTGCCTTGATCTCTCCGCCCCTTGCGAGCCAGCCTGGTGAGGTTGCCCCCGAGGAGGTCTTGTGTCGTCCGCCTCGCGAGACTTGGCCCCTCGCGAGGGTCTTTGGTGTTTGCTGGTGAAGATGGGCCATACAGGGCCGCTGGTAGAGCCACGCCATGGGCCGTAGGCAGGCAAGTCTGGGGACCCCCGCTCCCAGAACGCCGACAGTAGCCCCCGGGCCCAAGGCACGCTCGAACTTGGCTTCGAGGCCAAGCCAAAGGCAAGTGCGGAGCGCCGCAGGCCCCAACAGCTTGTGGCCTTGGTCCACGTGTGGCGATAGATTGGACGTGGGCGTCTCCGCTTCCCCACGCTGCCCCGGCAATCGCCAGACTGACAAAAGACTGGCGCGGGCAATGTTTGCCTTCATTGCTTCCTTTCACCTTGCTCCAGATCCCCTTTCTTGCTCCGTGCTTCGGAAATCCCTAGATCTGCTTCAATCCCCTTCCGAGCCTCCGACCAATGGCGCCCCGAAAGGCCAAGGCTGCTGCGCCGCCTTCTTGGTAGGAGCCAGCTCTGGATGCACCCAATGTCTCGGAGAAGAACCTCGCCGCCACGCGCATGCTGACGGTGGGGGAGAGCAACGAGAAAGGGAAGACCGAGCTCCGGTCCAGCTCTGCCTAGCCAGAGGCTCAGGGGAGCACCATCTACCCCTTCTTCATGAGTAATGTCGTCGCAGGCCTGGTTCCCCCCTTCTCCGACTTCTTCTATGCCGCCCTCCGCCATTACAGGTTGCATGCCCTTGATGTCTACTACGCAACCTTCTTCTTGTAGATGTTGTTTGGCCTCCAAGTGTAGAGGTTTGTAGGACAGTAGCAAATTTCCCTCAAGTGGATGACCTAAGGTTTATCAATCCGTGGGAGGCGTAGGATGAAGATGGTCTCTCTCAAGCAACCCTGCAACCAAATAACAAAGAGTCTCTTCAGTCCCCAACACACCCAATACAATGGTATATTTTATAGGTGCACTAGTTTGGCGAAGAGATGGTGATACAAGTGCAACCTGGATGGTAGATATGGGTATTTGTAATCTGAACATATAAAAACAGCAAGGTAACTAATGATAAAAGTGAGGGTAAACGGTATTGCAATGATAGGAAACAAGGCCTAGGGTTCATACCTTCACTAGTGCAAGTTCTCTCAACAATAATAACATATTGGATCATATAACTATCCCTCAACATGCAACAAAGAGTCACTCCAAAGTCACTAATAGCGGAGAACAAACGAAGAGATTATTGTAGGGTATGAAACCACCTCAAAGTTATTCTTTCTAATCAATCTATTCAAGAGTCCGTAGTAAAATAACACGAAGCTATTCTTTCCGTTCGATCTATCATAGAGTTCGTACTAGAATAACACCTGAAGTCACAAATCAACTAAAACCCTAATGTCACCTAGATACTCCAATGTCACCTCAAGTATCTGTGTGTATGATTAAACGATATGCATCACACAATCTCAGATTCATCTATTCAAACCAACACAAAGTACTTCAAGGAGTGCCCCAAAGTTTCTACGGGAGAGTCAAGACGAAAACGTGTGCCAACCCCTATGCATAAGTTCATTGAACCCGCAAGTTGATCACCAAAACATACATCAAGTAGATCACGTGAATATCCCATTGTCACCACAGATAAGCACATGCAAGACATACATCAAGTGTTCTCAAATCCTTAAAGACTCAATCCGATAAGATAACTTCGAAGGGAAAACTCAATCCATTACAAGAGAGTAGAGGGGGAGAAACATCATAAGATCCAACTATAATAGCAAAGCTTGCGATACATCAAGATCGTACCACCTCAAGAACACGAGAGAGAGATCAAACACATAGCTACTGGTACATACCCTCAGCCCCGAGGGTGAACTACTCCCACCTTGTCATGGAGAGCGCAGGGATGATGAAGATGGCCACCGGTGAGGGATCCCCCCTCCGGCAGGGTGAAGGAACAGGATCCCGTTTGGTTTTTGGTGGCTACAAAGGCTTGCGGTGGCGGAACTCCCGATCTATTCTTCTTCCCGATGTTATTAAGGTATATGGACATATATAGGCGAAAGAAGTTGGTCAGGGGAGCCACGACGGGCCCACGAGGGTGGGGGGCGCGCCCAGGGGGGCATGCGCGCCTCCCTGCCTCGTGGCCACCTCAAGCTTCCTCGACGATACCCAAGTCTCTGGATTGCTTCATTCAAAATAACTCTCCAAGGTTTCATTCCGTTTGTACTCTGTTTGGTATTCCTTTTCTTTGAAACACTGAAATAGGCTAGAAAACAACAATTTGGGCTGGGCCTCCGGTTAATAGGTTAGTCCCAAAAATAGTATAAAAGTGTATAATAAAGCCCATAAACATCCAAAACAAATAATATAATAGCATGAATACTTCATAAATTATAGATACGTTGGAGACGACAAGATCCCCAAGCTTAATTCCTGCTCGTCCTCTAGTAGGTAAATGATAAAAGAAATAATTTATGAAGTGTGAATGCTAGCAGGTGCACAAGTTTGATCAATGATAATTTCAATCACCTTTTCTAGCATCATCATATATCATAACAGTAGTTCATATCATAAAGCTTCTCATGATCAAGTAACAAGCTATTCACATGTTAAAGTATAGATCATCAACTTTCTTGAAAACTAACAAACCGTGTTATTAGTCATCAAACAATTAAAATTCATCTTATTTTCAGGAAGAGTCTATGTCAGAGCTTTGATTCAGCAAACTTCACATACTCAACTATCATTTAGTCTTTCACAATTGCTAACACTCACGCGATATTTATAGGTTCAAAGTTTTAATCAGACACAGAGAAAGATAGGGGCTTATAGATTCGCCTCCCAACCTTTTACCTCAAGGGTAATGTCAACAATAATAGTTCATGATGCCTTACATCCAATTATATATATATATATATATATATATATATATATATATATATATATATATATATATATATATATATATATATATCGTGATCTTTCCAACATAATGTGCTTGCCAAATGATAAAATGTAAAAAGGAAAGGTGAAGATCACCACGACTCTTGCATAAGGTATAAGACAAGAATAAAAGATAGGCCCTTCGTAGAGGGAAGCAGAGGTTGTCATGCGCTTTTATAGTTGGATGCACAAAATCTTAATGCGAAAGAATGTCACTTTATATTGACACTTGTGATAGGGACCTTTATTATGTAGTCTGTCGCTTTTATTACTTCCACATCACAAGATCGTATAAATCTTATTTTCTCCACACTAATAGATCATACATATTTAGAGAGCAATTTTTATTGCATGCACCGATGACAACTTACTTGAAGGATCTTACTCAATCCATAGGTAGGTATGGTGGACTCTCATGGCAATACTGGTTTAAGGGATGTTTGGAAGCACAAGTAGTATCTCTACTTGGTGCAAGAATTTGGCAAGCATGAGGGGGAAAGGCAAGCTCAACATGTTGGATGATCCATGACAATATACTTTATTTCAGATATAAGAAAACATAACCCATTACGTTGTCTTCCTTGTCCAACATCAACCTTTTAACATGTCATATTTTAATGACAATTACAAAAGATGTCCAAGATAGTATATTTATATGTGAAATCTCTCTTCCCTTAATATTCTTTCATGAATTGTTCAAGTGACCAATACAAAGTTTGCTAACCTTCAATAAAATTACCATCTCTACTTCTTATATGTGAAGTCATTACTCCCCATGGGATAAGCATATTAAACATATATAATTCCAGATTTATGATATTCAAATCATTCAACTATCACTAGTAGAAAACGGAGCTTTAATACAGGTTCATAAGGGCCTTTAATACCGGTTCTGCAACCGGCACTAAAGAGTGGAGACTAAAGGCCCCCCTTTAGTACCGGTTCAGCACGAACCGCCACTAAAGGCCCACCACGTGGCGTGAGCTCGCGTCGTGGTATGGGGCACCTTTAATACCGGTTGGTGTTACCAACCGGTACTAAAGGTTTTTTTTTGAATTTTTTTTTTTAAATTTTGAAAAAAATTGATTTTTTTTCGACTTTCAATTTTCTGAATTATTTGATGATTTAGTCTCTAATCACCCTCTTAACTACTCAAGTGTGGATCACCCATTCCAAATCGTCTAACTTCCCGACCGGTCACCCGTCCTCTCACTCCCCCAGCCTGAGCACGCTTAACTTCAGAGTTATATTCCCCCTACCTTCCAAGTCTGCACTTGTTGTTTTCCTGACAAATGTAAGCTGTAAATCCTATTAACCCTCAGCAGTTTAGCTTGAGCATTAGGTCACACATTTCACCATTTGAGTTTGAAACTATTATTCTAAAAAATAGTAATTATTTAGTAACACTAATATTTCTTAAATAAGTTTGACCACAGTTTGACCATAGTTTGACAAGATTTGACAAAAATTCAAAAAATTGAAATAATTATTTAGTAACACTAATATTCTTGAATAAGTATGTAGTAACATTAATACTTCTTGAATAAGTAGTTTGACCATAGTTTGACCAGATTTAACCAAAATTAAAAAAAACTTAAATTTGAGCATATCTTTTTCTCCTTTTGGAATTTGAGGATTCTAAAAAATTTCAAACAAGCCATAAGCAGTCAAAATCGGATGCGGATTTTCGTGCTGAATTTTTTGATATATTATACGTTTTTTTCTGACATCGTATGCAAAAGTTATAGCCGTTTTACATTTTCCCTACACTTTTTGCAAAACATGTCCAAATTTAAGTTTTTTAATTTTTCCTAACCAGTAGATGTAGTAATATAACTACATCTCGAAGAATTTTATTTTTTGAATTTTTTATCATTTTATTTTGTATTTTTCAAAACTGAAATGGCAATATACTGGGGTAGAGATTGAAAATTGCCCTTTAGTATCGGTACTATAGGTCAAACCCCTTTAGTACCGGTTCGTGGCACGAACCGGTACTATAGGTCAAACCTTTAGTATCGGTTCGTGGCATCAACCGTACTAAAGGTTAGCCCTTTAGTACCGGTTTGTGCCATTAACCGCATGTAAGGTGATCAAGGCCCCGCCCGACGCCACTGCCATCATTCTTTAGTACCGGTTCGTGGCACGAATCGGTACTAAAGGTTCAAAATGAACCGGCATTAATGCATAGCCGTTCGAACCGGCACTAATGGTACCATTAGTACCGGGCAAAAATCGAACCGACACTAATGTGTCTCACATTAGGTCGTTTTTCTACTAGTGTATTTACTCATAGGATATAAGTGAAGCACACGAGTGAATGACAAACTACTCCAAAATGATATAAGTGAAGAACAATGAGTAGTTAAATAATTATTTAGCTATGTGAAGACTCTCCCATTTAATAATATCAGATCTTGATACTTTATTCAAACAGCAAGAAAAACAAAATAAAATGACATTCTAAGAATAGCAAACATCATGTGAAGAAGCAAAAACTTAGGATCAACCGATACTAACCGATAGTTGTCGAAGAAGAAAGGTGGGATGCCAACCGGGGCATCCCCAAGCATAGACGCTTGAGAATTCTTGAAATATTATCTTGGGATGGCTTGGGCGTCCCCAAGCTTGAGCTTTTGTGTCTCCTTAATTCCTCTCATATCACGGTCTCCCTAAATCTCAAAAGCTTCATCCACACAAAACTCAACAAGGACTCGTGAGATAAGTTAGTATAAACCAATGCAAAAAACCTTATCATACTCTATTGTAGAAAATCACTAAAATTATTCTTCAACATTGCATACTAAATGCCTCTGCATATTTAATAGTCCTATCCTCAAATAGAATCATTAAAGAAGCAAACATATGCAAACAATGAAACATAACAACAATCTGCCTAACAGGACAGTCTGTAAAGAATGCAGCAATATCCATACTTCCCTAGCTCCAAAAATTATGAACAAAAATTCCCACTGTAGTAAATTTATCAGAGCTTATTATGCAAAAGGTTTCAACATTTTATCACATTCTGACTTTTCTAGGGAATTTTTGCAACAGCGGTAAACTTTCTGTTTTCAAACAGCAATATGAAGAATTGTAAAATAGGCATAGTAAAGGCTATCAATGCCACTTTTATTGAAATAAAAGATGCAAAACATTGTTCTAAATAACTGCAAGCAAATCCTAACAAAATAAATTGACGCTCCAAGCAAAACACATATCATGTGGTGAATAAAAATATAGCTCCAAGTAAAGTTATCGATGAACGAAGCCAAAAGAGGGGATGCCATCCGGGGCATCCCAAAGCTTAGGCTCTTGCCACTCCTTATTCCATAGTCCATCGAATCTTTACCAAAAACTTGAAAACTTCACAAGAGAAAACTTAACAGAAAACTCGTAAACTCCGTTAGTATAAGAAAATAAGTCACCACTTAGGTCCTGTTGTGAACTCATTATAAATTCATATTGGTGTAATATCTACTGTATTCCGACTTATATATGGTTCATACCCTCCGATACTACTCATAGATTCATCAAAATAAGCAAACAACACATAGAAAACAGAATCTGTCAAAAACAGAACAGTCTGTAGTAATCTGTATCAAATGCAAATTTCTGGAACTCAGAAAAATCTGCCCAAATATAACGACCTAGATAATTTGATTATTGATCAACTTCAATTGGAATCAGTATTTTATCACTTTCTGGTGATTTTTAACAATTGTTTTCGTGAGCAGAAAGTTCCTGTCCTTTTCAGCAAGATCAAATAATTATCATCCAAGAAGATCATATAGGTCTTACTTGGCACAAACACTAATTAAAACATAAAACCACATCTAACCAGAGGTTAGACGATTTATTTATTACTAAACAGGAGAAAAAAGGCAAAGAACAAAAACAAAATTGGGTTGCCTCCCAACAAGCGCTAACGTTTAACGCCCCTAGCTAGGCATGATGATTTTAATGATGCTGACATAAAAGATAAGAATTGAAACATAAAGAGAGCATCATGAAGAATATGACTAGCACATTTAAGTCTAACCCACTTCCTATGCATAGGGATTTTGTGAGCAAACAACTTATGGAAACAATAATCAACTAGCATAGGAAGGCAAAACAAGCATAACTTCAAAACTTTAAGCACATAGAGAGGAAACTTGATATTATTGCAATTCCTACAAGCGTATATTACTCCCTCATAATAATTTTCAGTAGCATCATGAATAAATTCAACAATATAACCAGCACCTAAAGCATTCTTTTCATGATCTACAAGCACAGAAAATTTACTACTCCCCACATAGCAAAATTCTTCTCATTCGGAATAGTGGGAGTATCATAAGAAACCCGAATACTATAAATTGTTTCCTCATTAAAAGAGTAATGTTCAGAAAAAGGGTAATCATAATCATGACAAGTTTTATAAATATAATCATCACTACTTTTTATAGCATAAGTATCATCACAATAATCATCATAAGTAGGAGGCATGCTATCATCATAACAAATTTGCATATCAAAACATGGAAGGCTAATAACATCATCTTAATTAAACATAGCATCCCCAAGCTTGGGACAAACATTAATTTCAGCAAATATGTTCTCAAACTTGTCATTCTCATCAAACATAGCATCCCAAGCTTGGGCCTTTTCATATCATAAGCATAATCACTCTCATCATTAACAGTATGGATAGCACCAATAGTATAGCAATTATCATCATCACAATGAGTAACAGGAGCAACATCATTTGGGAGGGACACCTTTCTACCTTTGCTTCTCCGTATTTTCTTTTTCTTCTTCACATCATGTGTGGGTTTAATCCTATTTTTGGAGCTCCTTATTAATGAGATTGGTTGAATAGAAGGCTCCTCCTTGTTACCTGATTCATCATAAGAAATAATAGGAGGATATTGGGAAGCCTCTTCCCTTTCATTAGTATTCTCTTCATCCTCTATTTGTTTTCTTTTCTTTATGTCATTGTCAATATAAGGATTTTCAATGCAATTCACTGCACAATACATAAAAATTTCTTCTAGATCAATATCGAGGAATTTCTCAAGGTTATATTTTGCAATATGCTTAGTTATACGTTTCATTTCTTCATAACCCAAAAGCAAACTAAGTTCCTGTAACATCCCAAAATTTCAATTTGGCATGTTATACATAGGTCATCCATGCATATCATATTTTATTGCATTCTCGTTTGCCATCCTCGAAATCCTAAGCAACTCAAGGACCCTCGGAGAGAGTTGGGGATTTTCCGATTTTCGTATTTGAATTTTATCAAATAATGAAGACGAGGATTTTGGATTTTATTATTTTTCTCTCCGGAAAATATTTCATGTTTAACAATAAATGAGAGGAGATAATATGACTTCTCCAAAAATAATTGAAATATCGGAAGAAAATGTTAAAATCATTATTTGGATTTTATTTTGTTTATTTGGGATTTTATTTGCCTAGAGAAAATTTGCATAATTTAAAAATTGTATTTTAGGGGCCAAGAAAAGTTCATCTTGTTCTAAATATTTTATTTAGGCAAAGAAAACTTGTTTTGGCATTTTTAGATTTTATTTATTTTTCTAGGATTTTTTATATTTAAGTTTCATGAACGCTTAAAAAAATGAATCATACCTCGATCGGGCCAAAGGCTCACTGAAAGCAGCCGGCCCAGCCAGCCACCGGCGCCGGCGCTTGGCCAGACCTTGCCGCCTCAAGACTCGGACCGGAGTCCGAGCCGACTCCTCCTCCCGCCGCCTTGCCCTCCTCCAAGCCACCCCCTTTAAATAGCCGCCCCCCTCTCTAGCCACCACCGCCGCCTCCCGACCCGAGCCGAGCCCGAGCCCGAGCCGAGCCGCCGCCGCTTGGCGTCGCCGCCGCCTCCCGCCGCCCGCCCCTCGCCGCCGCCGCCGCCTCTAATCACGCCTCGCCGCCCCTCGCCGAGCCGCGCCGCCCGCCCGGACGACGACTCTCGGAGGTAGTTTCGTCGCCGGTTTTTTAAAGAACCTTTGGTTTTAAAAAAACCTAGACCATTTTTTATATAGATCGGTTTTATTTCTCCGGTTTATTTATTTTGAAGCGTCATTCGTTCGCATTGCTTTTACGTAACATGTTCATCGTTTAGTTTCTGCTAACGAACGCTCGCTCGCTTAGCCGTTCGTCGTTTTCTTTTATCGGATTTATTCCACGATTATTCCGATCGCGATTTCTGATCCGATGTTTGAATTAGTATAACTTTTCGCTCGCTTATCGGAATCAGCGATTCAAGCGCTGGAGTTTCATCTCAAACCTCTTTCCGAATATCCAACTTAAACCAGTTTTTGTCTCTGTAAAATTTGACCCTAGTTCAAATTAGTAAGCGTATCTTGTTTCTTTCGCCGTTTGAAATTCGTTGCTCCGTTTGGATTGATTCTTTTTGCAAACCGGAGTTCTTAAGTTGAACTCTCCGGTCAATCTCTTTCATTTGAAGATTCGTTTGTGCATCTTTGCTTGTTTCTTATGTATGTATGTTTGCTTGCGATAGAATTCTCGGAGTGCGAAGCGTGTTACTACGAGTCTCTAGGATTCATGGATCGTCAGCAAGGCAAGTAACACTACATCATACCCTTTTCCTACCCAGTTTTTATGCATTAGTTCAACCCTGAAACATTGCATGGTTAGGATGTCATTAAATTGTGGGTTGGGAAGTAGATGATGAGGTAGGAACCTATTGCCCTGTTACTATCAAACCCTTGGGAGTTACTTCTACGTTATGCTTATATTGCTATGCTATGCTCGTAGACGTGGTTTGGGTTTGAGAGATATTCACGACAGATGTGAGATTGTTAATTAATGGTTTACTTTAAGGTGGCAACTTTAATACACATCTAGGTGGATTGAGGCACCTAGGGAACCCAGTGTTGTCTGTTTTTTGAAATCCGGGTACCCGTGTGATCTTCCTATGGACCGCCACCTGTGCTCAAAGGAACTGAGATTATTCATGCTAGAAACTTCCGTGTGCAGCCACAAGCTATTATGGGCTCTAGCATAGTTGAGTAAGTTATGTGAAGCTCTCGAAGAGGTAGATCAGCAGGTAGTGGGTTTTATAGGTTTGGTATGATCTATCCGGAGTAGAGAGTTAATGTTTCCGAAAGACTGTGTCTCGGTCATCCGTTTCTCAAACACCATGTAGTGCGAGAAATCAACGGAGGCGATCGAGTCTTGTGGGGAAAAGTGTGCAAACCTCTGCAAAGTGTACAATCTAATCATGGTTAGTCGTGTCCCCGGTTATGGACAATTCTGAGTATCTAGTACTTGAGTATTCACATGTATCTCATCACTCTAAGTTAATATTGTTGGGTGTTAATTATTTTAATTGGGATTGAGTTGGGGTTATACCTTCTCAATGATGTTTCAACCACCATGATAGTTAAATTTAAAACTTATTCCTTTGATGTAGGGAAAAATGGATTTTCGCAAAAATTGTAACCGTAGAGCTTTCCACCAGCCAAACATGCATGTAGTGTTAGCATTATTCTATTGTTGCTCTATTGTGTTACATTGCCAGCATATTCCATGTGCTGACCCGTTCTCGGGCTGCAACGTATTATGTTGCAGACTTTTCAGACGAGGAGTAAGGTTCGATAGGTCGTTGCCGTGCAGCTCAGCTATGCCGTTGGAGTGGATGGACTCACTTTATCTTCCAAGCCTTCCGCTGTTATCGCATTAGATGGCCTTAAGCCATATTATTGTAATAAGTTCTCTTTTGAGACATTCGATGTAATAAGTGTGTGATTGCTACTCTGTTATAAATCCTTCGAGTATTGTGTGTGTCAGCATTACCGATCCAGGGATGACACGGAAGCACAGAGACTTGACCATCTGAGGTCGGGTCGCTACAAGATGGTATCAGAGCACACGCCGAGTGTAGGACACGACCACTAAGATAAAACCATATGTCACTCCTCTCTACTCATTTCTGACTCCTCTCCATTTGTCCACTCTTTAGGATGACGGAGATGAAGTACAAGTTTGCACAACCGGATGAAGACACACCTTTTGGACGCCACTTGAAGGAAGTCACTAGGTACCTGAATATTGGAATACCAAGCTTCACTGGGACATACAACACCACCTTACCAGAAGAAGAATGCTGGAAGATTCAAGCTCTAGTTCCCGGAAGGACGTTTGCGCCAAGCACGGAGCCCATAGTGTGTGTTTTCAATGCACCAACATGGAGTTTGGGAAAGAGTATGGCAGCTCACATTACCATGGGACGCATTGGAGAAGTCTACAATAAGGAGCTTAAAGACACCATATACCAAATATGTGGGCGCCGAGACGAGCAATGGGAAGTAATCAGCACCAAGAAGGATAGATCCATTGTAGCTACATCCAGAGCTAAACCAGCACATTCGACGTCAAGAGAACCAGAGACAAAGTAAACATGATGGATTTGAAGAAGGCGAAAACTAGGATCATCGAGCTGGAGGAAGAACTCAAGTCTACACGCGATGGATATGAGGAAGAAATCAAGACCCCACTGGAGAAGAATGACGACCTAGTCAAGAAGATCGAGTCTTCATGGGAGGACCAGCACCAAAGAAGAGGAAGAAGATCCCACTTGTCCGGACAACTACATCATCATCATTTACACCGACTCGATCCAAGTGATGATGACTATGAAGACGAAGTCGAGCGACATCATGGAGTCTTCCACCGATCAAAATTTCTAGATGACCACCATATAATAGTAGTATTTTCCCCATGTAACTAGTAGTAGTTGAGCACTTATGCGATAGTCCTAGACCGCTTTGTATGCCCTTGCTTGATTGAATGAATATGTGTGTTTGCCTCATGTGCATATGGGTAGTGTTTTCGCTAGACCTCTTTCTATTCTAATCTCTTCCATCTAAACCTTCAGATGCCTCCGAGACATGACCCCGGTTTTGTTTTCCCACCGGAGCTCACCCAGTTGATCCAACAGCAGAATGCCTTGATGCAATTGCTAGTTCAAAACCAGGGCAATGCCAACAACAACAACAACCCGCCGCCAGTGGACAATTTAGCCCGTTTTCTGAGGTTACAACCGCCGGTGTTTTCCAGTAGCACCGAGCCAATAGTTGCGTATGATTGGCTACGCCCGTATTGAAGGAGTTAACCACCGCTGGATGCACGGATGTTGAAAGAGTGCGCTTTGCCGCACATCAATTGGATGGACCAGCAGCCGCATGGTGGGAGAATTACATGCTACTTTTCCTATAGCCAATGTCACTTGGGACCAGTTCCAACAAGCTTTTGCACGCCCATGTTTCAACCGGAGCCATGCAGATAAAGAAGCGTGAGTTCAGCAACTTACGCCATGGGAACCGTGATCGTGGCCCAAAGACGTGGATGAGTTTAGCAAGTTATCACGCTTATGCCCCGATGATGTGGCCACAGATGCCGCAAGCAAGAGAAGTTTATGGAAGGGCTGAATGATGAGATGAGTATGCAGTTGATGGTGGCAACTTTCAAGAACTACCAGGAGTTGGTAGATAAGGCTCTAATGATTGAAGGAAAGCAGCAGCAAATTGAGAGTCGTAAGAGGAAGTATGGACAAAGGAAGTATAACTCCGGAGCTCACCAGAAGCCTCGCTTAACCCTGAACTCGGGAGGACTTGTTCATAACCATGGAGGACATAACCATACAGGAGGAAGATCGCATAATCAAGCTGGTGTGAAGAATGAGAATGGGGCCAACAATAATCAGAATAGCTCTAACCCATCTACACCCGCCAAGAGGGACTTAAGCCAAGTTATTTGCTTTAAGTGCGGGAAGACAGGGCACTATGCCAATGACTGCCCTGAAGGAAAGAATGGAAACGGAAATGGGAGCACTGGGAAGAAGCCCAATCCATTCAACAAAGGACAAGTGAACCACGTTAACGTGGGGGAAGTTGAAGAGCAGCCGGACGTGGTAATAGGTAAGTTTTGGTTCACCATTTACCGCTATTGTTCTTTTCGACATCGTGCATCGATTCATACATATCAAGGGATTTGTGGATAAGTTTGTTACCAACCTGCACCCTTAGGACCCCTCTTTAGTGAGCTCGCCGAGCAGAGTACATGGCTAGCAGATGGTGCACCCAGATACCCCTAATCATTGGCACGCATGTTTTTCCGTCTGACCTAATTATCTTGGACTCGCAAGGATTGGATGTGATATTAGGTATGGACTGGATGTCAAGGTATGGAGGAAGTATTGACTGTGCTAGTAAGTCAATTTATCTTACCACCCCAGAGGGAAAAAGGATTAAGTATGTACCTAGGCATGTGCCTAGGAGGAGCCAAGTGAATGCCCTCACGGGAGTTGTACAGGAGGAAGTACCTGTAGTAAAGGATTATCCGGATGTTTTTCCAGAGGAGTTACCAGGCATGCCACCGGATCGAGACATCGAGTTTCTGATAGAACTATTTCCAGGTACAGGGCCAATATCAAAGAGACCCTACCGGATGCCCGCAAATGATCTGGAGGAAATTAAGAAGCGATCAAGGAGCTATTGGAGAAAGGTTACATTCAGAGAAGTTCATCACCTCGGGAGCCCCAAAGATTTTTGGTTGAGAAGAAAGATAAATCCCTAAGGATGGTTGTTGATTACCGAGCTCGAATGAAGTAACGATAAAGAACAAGTATCCCTTACCGATGATTGATGATCTGTTTGATCAGTTGCAAGGAGCTAAGGTGTTTTCAAGATTGATCTACGATCAGGATACCATCGATTGAAGATCCGAGAGAAGGATATACCAAAGACAGCATTCACCACACGGTATGGATTATATGAGTATACGGTCATGTCATTTGACTGACTAACGCCTCGCCTATTTCATGAGTATGATGAACAAAGTGTTCATGGAGTATTTGGACAAGTTTGTTGTGGTGTTTATTGATGATATTATGGTTTACTCAAGAACGAAGAGGAGCACGCAGAACACCCACGCTTGGTTCTCGAGAAACTCGTGGAACACCAGCTATACGCCAAATTCAGCAAGTGCGTAGTTTTGGTTGAAGGAAGTTGATTTCTTGGGCATGTTATATCGAGAGGGTATAGCAAGAGATCCCAAGAAATTCAGTCACCATCGAATGGTTGGCACCCACTTCACCACGAGATTCGCAGCTTCCTTGGACCGGCAGGATATTACCGAGATTCATTGAGAATTTTTCCAAGATTGCTAAGCCAATGACAGAATTGCTAAAGAAGGATATTAAGTTCAAATGGACAGAGGATTGCGAGACAAGTTTTCAAGAGTTGAAGAAACGGTTGACTACAGCCCCGGTGCTGACCTTGCTAGATATACATAAGGAGTTTCAAGTGTATTGTGACGCCTCTCGCTTGGGACTTGGATGTGTTCTTATGCTGGACGGAAAAGTTGTTTCGTATGCCTCACGACAACTGAAGCCACATGAGTTGAACTATGCCACGCATGATTTGGAGTTAGCAGCTTTAGTGCAAGCGTTAAAGACCTGGAGACATTATCTCATTGGAAACCGTTGTGATGTGTACATGGATCATAAAAGTTTGAAGTACATTTTCACACAAAAGGAGTTGAACCTCAGACAGAGGAGATGGCTGGAGCTTATAAAGGATTACAATATGAAGCTACACTATCACCCAGGTAAGGCCAACGTCAGAAAGCGCACGCTTTGAGTCGGAAGAGTTATGCCAATATCCTTGAAAGTAGAGGACTGCCAAAGGAGTTAGCAGAGGATATTATGGAACTTCAGTTGGAGATTGTTCCAAGAGGGTTTCTTGCAACAATGGAGGTTCAGTCGACATTGTTAGACAAGATTCGAGAAGCTCAGAAGGAGGATAAAGAGATTGCTGAGATAAAAGAGAAGATGGGCAAAGGAAAAGCCAAAGGTTTTCGCGAAGACGAGCACGATACCTTGTGGTTTGAGGACCGGATTTATGTGCCCAACAATTCGGAGATCAGGAAGTTAATACTTCAAGAGGCCCTTGACTCACCATACTCGATTCACCCCGGAAACACCAAGATGTATTTAGACCTGAAGGAACGTTTCTGGTGGACTGGTATGAAGAAGGATATTGCCGAGTATGTAGCTGTTTGCGATGTATGTCAGAGAGTGAAGGCAGAGCATCAAAAGCCAACAGGACTGTTGCAGCCTATGCCAATACCCGAATGGAAGTGGGACAAACTTGGCATGGATTTTATCACCGGATTACCCGTAACCAAAACAGGATATGATTCAATATGGGTAGTTGTGGATCGTTTGACCAAAGTAGCTCATTTCATCCCAAAGAAAACAACTTATACAAGTGCCAAGTTGGCCAAGATATATATGACCAGGATCGATGTTTGCACGGAGTTCCGAGGAGCATCGACGATAGAGGAACCCAGTTTACTTCAAAGTTTTGGCATCAGCTACACTGCACTTTGGGTACCAGATTGAATTTAGTACGCTGCTCCACCCATGCACGGATGGACAGCAGAGAGAGTCAACTAGATTCTGGAGGATATGTTAAGAGCCCGTGCGCTAGATTATGGATCTAGTTGGGATGACAATTTGCCAGACGAGAATTCTCATATAACAACAGCTACTGTGCCGTTTGAAGATGGTACCGCTCAAGCTCAGATGGACGCAGATGTAGAACACCATTGATGTGGGATGAGGTAGGAGACCGCCGCTTTTTGGACCAGATTTGATCAAAGAGTCCAAGAGAAGGTTAAATTGATCGAGATGATCAAGATTGCCCAGCCTAGATGTAAGAGTTACATGATTCAAAACGCAAGGAAGTAACCTATGAAATTGGAGACAGAGCCTATTCATGAGTATCACCCTTGAGGGGAGGAAACGTTTTGGAGTAAAGGGAAAGTTAGCCCCAAGATTTGTAGGACCGATCGTGTTTTGGAACGAATGGGAGAAGTTGCCTACAAGCTGGAGTTACTCAAGGATTGTCAGGAGTTCACGATGTGTTTCACGTATCACAGCTGAAGAAGTGCCACGCTGAGATGGCCGATATACCATTAAAGGATACAGTGCCCCTAGAGGTGATATAGTTGGATAGTAATTTGACTTATGAGGAGAAGCCAGTAAAGATTCTTGATTTCGACAAATGAGTCACCCGCAAAGAAAGTTATCAAGTTTTGCAAAGTTCAATTGGAGCCACCATACGAGGAGGAAGCCACTGGGAACGAGAAGATGATATTCGCAAGGACCATCCGCACCTATTTTCTAGTTAACCCGAATCTCGAGGGCTAGATTCATCTTAAGGGGTAGGTTTGTAACATCCCAAATTTTCAATTTGGCATGTTATACATAGGTCATCCATGCATATCATATTTTATTGCATTCTCGCTTGCCATCCTCAAATCCTAAGCAACTCAAGGACCCTCGGAGAGAGTTGGGGATTTTCCAATTTTCAGATTTGAATTTTATCAAATAATGAAGACGAGGATTTTGGATTTTATTATTTTTCTCTCCGGATAATATTTCATGTTTAATAATAAATGAGAGGAGATAATATGACTTCTCCAAAAATAATTGAAATATAAGAGGAAAATGTTAAAATCATTATTTGGATTTTATTTTGTTTATTTGGAATTTTATTTGCCTAGAGAAAAATTTGCATAATTTAAAAATTGTATTTTAGGGGCCAAGAAAAGTTCATCTTGTTCTAAATATTTTATTTAGGCAAAGAAAACTTGTTTTGGCATTTTTAGATTTTTATTTATTTTCTAGGATTTTTATATTTAAGTTTCATGAACGTTTTAAAAAATGAATCATACCGATCGGGCTAAAGGCCCACTGAAAGCAGCCGACCCAACCACCACCGACGCCGCTGTCAGGCGCTGCCGCCACAGCCTCGTCCGGAGTTCGTGCTGACCTCCTCCCCGCCGCCTTGCCCTCCTCCAAGCCACCGCCCACCCCTTTAAATAGCCGCCTCTCTAGCCACCACCGCCACCACCCTGACCAGAGCCGAGCCTCGAGCCTCGAGCCGCCGCCGCCGCCCTTGCCGTCGCCGCCGCCTCCCGCCAGTGCCGCCTCGCCGAGCCGCCTCTAGTCGCGCCTCGCCGCCCCTCGCCGAGCGCGGACCGCCCGCCACGGACGACTCACGGAGGTAGCCTCGTCGCCGGTTTTTTTAAAGAACCTTCAGCTTTTTTAAAAAATCCTAGACCGCTTTTTTTATATAGATCGGTTTTATTTCTCCGGTTTATTTATTTTGCGAAGCGTTCATTGCTCGTTCGCTTTTACGAACATGTTCGCTGCTTAGTTTCTGCTAACGAACATTCGCTCGCTTAGCCGCTCGTCGTTTTCTTTTATCGGATTTATTCCGCGATTATTCCGATCGTGATTTCGATCCGATGTTCAATTAGTATAACTTTTCGCTTGCTTATCGGAATCAGGCGATTCAAGCGCTGGAGTTTCATCTCAAACCTCTTTCCGAATAGCCAACTTAATCCAGTTTTTGTCTCTGTAAAATTTGACCCTAGTTCAAATTAGTAAACGAATCTTGTTTCTTTCGCCATTTGAAATTCGTTGCTCCATTTGGATTGATTCTTTTTGCAAACCGGAGTTCTTAAGTTGAAATATCCGGTCAATCTCTTTCAGTTGAAGTTTCGTTTGTCCATCTTTGCTTGTTGCTTATGTATGTATGTTTGCTTGCGATAGAATTCCCGGAGTGCGAAGCGTGTTACTACGAGTCTAGGATTCACGGATCGTCAGCAAGGCAAGTAACACTTGATCATACCCTTTTCCTACCCAGTTTTTATGCATTAGTTCAATCCTCAAACATTGCATGGTTAGGATGTCATTAAATTGTGGGTTGGGAAGTAGATGATGAGGTAGGAACCTATTGCCCTGTTACTATCAAACCCTTGGGAGTTACTTCTACGTTATGCTTATATTGCTATGCTATGCTCATAGACGTTGTTTGGGTTTGAGAGATATTCACGACAGAGGTGAGATTGTTAATTAATGGTTTACTTTAAGGTGGCAGCTTTAATACACATCTGGGTGGATTGAGGCACCTGGGGAACCCACTGTTGTCTGTTTTTTTTTGGAAATCCCGGGGTACCCGTGTGATCTTCCTATGGACCGCCACCCAGGCTCAAAGGGAACTGAGATTATTCATGCTAGAAACTTCCGTGTGCAGCCACAAGCTATTATGGGGTCTAGCATAGTTGAGTAAGTTACGTGAAGCTCTCGAAGAGGTAGATCAGCAGGTAGTGGGTTTTATAGGTTTGGTATGATCTATCCGAGTAGAGAGTTAATGTTTCCGAAGATCAGATCTCGGTCATCCGCTTCTCAAACACCATGTAGTGCGAGAAATCAACGGAGGCGATCGAGTCTTGAGGGATAAGTGCGCAAACCTCGCAGAGTGTACAATCTAATCATGGTTAGCCGTGTCCCTGTTATGGACAATTCGAGTATCTAGTACTTGAGTATTCACATGTATCTCATCACTCTAAGTTAATACTGTTGGGTGTTAATTATTTTAATTGGGATTGAGTTGGGGTTATACCTTCTCAATGATGTTTCAACCACCATGATAGTTAAATTTAAAACTTAATCCTTTGATGTAGGGAAAATTGGCTTTTCAGAAAATCAGAATCAGAGAGCTTTCCACCACCAAACATGCATGTTGTGTTAGCATTATTCTGTTGTTGCTCTATTGTGTTACATTGTCAAGATATTCCATGTGCTGACCTGTTCTCGGCTGCAACGTATTATGTTGCAGACTTTTCGACGAGGAGTAAGGTTCGATAGGTCGTTGCCGTGCAGCTCAGCTATGCCGTTGGAGTTGATGGACTCACTTTATCTTCCAAGCCTTCCGCTGTTATCGCATTAGATGGCCTTAAGCCATATTATTGTAATAAGTTCTCTTTTGAGACATTCGATGTAATAAGTGTGTGATTGCTACTCTGTTATAAATCCTTCGAGTATTGTGTGTGTCAGCATTACCGATCCAGGGATGACACGGAAGCACAGAGACTTGACCATCTGAGGTCGGGTCGCTACAGTTCCTTATGATGTGCAAGGGAAATCAAGTCATCACAATTTTGGACACGATTCGATCATGAAACAATTTACATTTGAGATTTAAATGACCATGTTCATTGCAAAGTTCACAAGTATGGCGATTTTTTTTAAATTTTCAGCACAAACATCTAGCCTTTCTTGCAACCATTTAGTTTCCAAATACTTATGCCTCTTGCAAAATCTATTTTCCCTAATTCGTTTGTACTTGCAAGCTCTATGTATTCCACAAAAGTTGACATGCTTATAAGAGACATTTTCATCATGACTAGTGCAATCATCATTAGTACTATGGATATTCAAAGAGTTCATACTAACAACATTGCAATCATGCTCATCATTCAAAGATTTAGTGCCAAACATTTTATAGACTTCTTCTTCTAGCACTTGAGCACAATTTTCCTTTCCATCATTCTCACGAAAGATAATAAAAAGATGAAGCGTACGAGGCAAACTCAATTCCATTTTTTATAATTTTCTTTTATGGACTAAACTAGTGATAAAACAAGAAACAAAAAGATTCGATTGCAAGATCTAAAGATATACCTTCAAGCACTCACCTCCCCGCAACGGCGCAGTAAAAGAGCTTGATGTCTACTACGCAACCTTCTTCTTGTAGACGTTGTTGGGCCTCCAAGTGCAGAGGTTTGTAGGACAGAGCAAATTTCCTCAAGTGGATGACCTAAGGTTTATCAATCCGTGGGAGGCGAGGATGAAGATGGTCTCTCTCAAGCAACCCTGCAACCAAATAACAAAGAGTCTCTTATGTCCCCAACACACCAAATACAATGGTAAATTGTATAGATGGACTAGTTCGGCGAAGAGATGGTGATACAAGTGCAATATGGATTGTATAGGTGCACTAGTTCGGCGAAGAGATGGTGATACAAGTAAACTGTATTGCAATGCTAGGAAACAAGGCCTAGGGTTCATACTTTCACTAGTGCAAGTTCTCTCAACAATAATAACATAATTGGATCATATAACTATCCCTCAACATGCAACAAAGAGTCACTCCAAAGTCGCTAATAGCGGAGAACAAACGAAGAGATTATTGTATGGTACGAAACCACCTCAAAGTTATTCTTTCTGATCAATCTATTCAAGAGTCCGTAGTAAAATAACATGAAGCTATTCTTTCCGTTTGATCTATCATAGAGTTCGTACTAGAATAACACCTTAAGACACAAATCAACCAAAACCCTAATGTCACCTAGATACTCCAATGTCACCTCAAGTATCCGTCAGTATGATTATATGATATGCATCACACAATCTCAGATTCATCTATTCAAACCAACACAAAGTACTTCAAAGAGTGCCCCAAAGTTTCTACCAGAGAGTCAAGACGAAAACATGTGCCAATCCCTATGCACAAGTTCATTGAACCAACAAGTTGATCACCAAAACATACATCAAGTAGATCACGTAAATATCACATTGTGACCATAGATAAGCACATGCAAGACATACATCAAGTGTTCTCAAATCCTTAAAGACTCAATCCGATAATATAACTTCAAAGAGAAAACTCAATCCATTGCAAGAGAGTAGAGGGGGAGAAACATCATAAGATCCAACTATAATAGCAAAGCTCGTGATACATCAAGATCGTACCACCTCAAGAACACGAGAGAGAGAGAGAGAGAGAGAGAGAGAGAGAGAGAGAGAGATCAAACACATAGCTACTGGTACATACCCTCAGCCCCGAGGCTGAACTACTCCCTCCTCGTCATGGAGAGCGCCGGGATAATGAAGATGGCCACCGGTGAGGGATCCCCCCTCCGGCAGGGTGCCGGAATAGGGTCCAGATTGGTTTTTGGTGGCTACAGAGGCATGCGGCGGAGGAACTCCCGATCTATTCTGCTTTCTGATGTTTTTAGGGTATATGGACATATATAGGCGAAAGAAGTCGGTCAGGGGAGCCGCGAGGAGCCCATGAGGGTGGGGTGCGTACCCAGGGGAGCAGGCGCGCCTCCCTACCTCGTGGCCACCTCGAGGCTTCCCTGACGTCTATTCCAAGTCTCCTGCATTGTTTCCGTTCCAAAAAATAACTCTCCCGAAGGTTTCATTCTGTTTGGACTCCGTTTGATATTCCCTTTCTTTGAAACACTGAAATAGGCAAGAAAACAACAATTTGGGTTGGGCCTCTAGTTAATAGGTTAGTCCCAAAAATAATATAAAAGTGTATAATAAAGCCCATAAACATTCAATACAGATAATATAATAGCATGAATACTTCATAATTTATAGATACGTTGGAGACGTATCAGCCCTTCATTTCCATCCCAACTCCGTCCTTCTCTTGTCGATCTTCGCCTTCTATTGTGAGGCGTACGTCTGGGTGATGCCGTCCGTGGCTCTGCTGCGCCACTTCGTCTTCCTCCGAATCAACGGCGACCATACCTCTGGGTGCGTCAACTTTGTCGCAGCCGGCAAGGCCAACGCGGTCTCGAAGGCCGGAAAGAAGGCCGATGGCTTCAGGAGCAAGTGGGTCATGATGGATGCCAAGTGTGTCCATCCACGGTTGAGGCTGCCGATGGAGGTGCCCCAGTCGGATGAGGGGTGGTCTCGCACGAAGCTCACTGACGACCGAGCGCAGTTGGTGCTGGAGAAGATGACCGCCGACTTGAAGCCGGGCAACGCGAAGACGGTGAAGCTCACACGGGCCATGCTCCTGAGGGAGTTCCTGATGCTGCGCGTGGCTCAGCTCCATGTGCGCTCGCGCCCCTTGTGGATGCTTGAGGGCGCAGAGGACAAGCTCCACTTGAGCCCAGCGGCCTTACCTGAAGAAGAGCTGCCCGTGGCCCTCCGCCTACTGGTCGGAGATGATCAGGAGTACCCGCCGAGTTCCTTCGTTCCTTTGTTCCTTCACCAGGACGTGGTGCAGGTCACGGCTGCCATGCCCACCTTTGATGGTCGCGGGCTGGTGCCGCCGGCGCCCCCTGGGGTCCTAGTGGCGACGACGCCGATGGACGTGTCTTCTGATGATTCCCGCGGGGAGGGGGAAGAGGAAGAAGACGAGGAGCGCGACTCAGAGGCGACCCCCGAGGGGATGAGGGAGACCTCCCCCCACTGCGCAAGGCCGACATCCTCCGCACCATGCCCGACGATGACGATGAAGCCGATGCCATTCTGGAGAGGGAGGAGCCACCCGTAGATGGGGGCTCCTCGAGGCCCAAGGCCAGCCCCCAGAGGAGACCACCGGCTGAGGTTCCGATGAGGGGCAGGTTGGTGCTGATCTCCCGAGTTGATGCTTCCGCTCCAACACCTCCTGGAGCTGCTTCTGGCCCATCTGCTGGCCCTTCTTCTGCTCCCGGATCCTGCGCGCCTGCGCCTTAGGCTGCGAGGCTCTCAGCCTTCAGGCTTAGCAAGCGGAGGGACTACACCGCGGTGGACCAGTAAGCGTTCTTGCCCTGCCTTGTTCTTGCTTATGCTGCTGATCCTTGATGCCACTCCGTTGTGCAATTAGGCCGACGCCTGCGGAGAAGAAGAGGAAGGAGGAAGCGGTGGTGCTGCTCGGGACCAATCTGCCTGCCGCGGCTGCATCTCCCTCCATGGAGAAGGGCAGCATCGGCGCTCACGCTTCTCTGGCTTGATCGTCCTCGCGAGGCCTGGGGGAGCAGCTTCGGGAGGAGTCAGCCTCCGTGGCCCCGCTGGCTTTGGAGGCGCCGGTGTCCGGCTCGGCTGCTGGGGTCCCCAAAGCTCAGGAGCCCCCAGTCTCCCAGGATATGGTGATGATGTTGCCTCCTCCTCTTCCTGCTGCACCGCTGGTTCCAGATCCTTTTGCCTCCCCTGACGTCTTGGAGCGCGCTCTTTCTGAGATGACCCGGCTGCGAGAAGATCTTCAAGGCGCCGACCCCCACCTGGTAACTGGGCGCTTGGAGCTGGTATCCAGCTGGCTTCATTCAGGCGTGTCCGTTCGGGCAGCGCTCAGCCAGGCCGTGGCGACCTCCGAGAAGGATAAGCAGGCTGCCGCCCAAGGCGCGGCGGCTCGCGAGGTGGCGCTGAAGGATGTCGAGGCCGCCCATGATCACTGCCGGGCGCTGGAGGCTGAACTGAAGACTCTGCGCAATGAGCGTGCGAAAGAAGCTCGTGGCCGCAAGGCGGAGGAGGAGAAGATGAAGGCCCGGGAGGACGCCGTCAAGGACCGCGACGCCGAGCTGGAGCAGTTGGCGAAGGCGTAGGTCACGGAGCGCAGCTAGCTGGAGAAGCTGTTGCAGGAGGTGGAAGCGGGGAATGTTGGGGAACGTAGTAATTTCAAAAAAAAAATTCCTACGCACACGCAAGATCATGGTGATGCATAGCCACGAGAGAGGATAGTGTGTCCACGTACCCTCGTAGACCGAAAGCGGAAGCTTAGCACAACACGGTTGATGTAGTCGTACGTCTTCACGGCCCGACCGATCAAGCACCGAAACTACGACACCTCCTAGTTCTTGCACACGCTCAGCTCGATGACGCTCCCTGACCGATCCAGCAAAGTGTCGGGAAGAGTTCCGCCAAGACAACGGGCGTGGTGACGATCTTGACGTTCTATCGCCCTGTGGCTTCGCCTAAGCACCGCTACAATATTATCGAGGAGAACTATGGTGGAGGGGGCACCAGACACGCTAAGAGATCTCAAGGATCAATTGTTGTGTCTCCAAGGGGTGCCCCCTCCCCGTATATAAAGGAGTGGAGGAGGGGGAGGGCCGTCCCTCTCTATGGCGCGCCCCAGAGGAGTCCTACTCCCACCGGGAGTAGGATTCCCCCTTTCCTAGTTGAACTAGGAGCCCTTCCAAGTAGAAGGAGTATGAGGGAAGGAAAGGGAAGGGAGAAGGAGAAGGAAGGAAGGGCGCCTCCCTAGTCCAATTCGACTAGTCAATGGGGAGGTGCGCCACCCTTTGGGGCCTTTCTCTCCTTTCCCGTATGGCCCATTAAGGCCCAATACGAATTCCCGTAACTCTTCGGTACTCCGAAAAATACCCGAATCACTCGGAACCTTTCCGATGTCCGACTATAGTCGTTCAATATATCGATCTTTACGCCTCGACCATTTCGAGACTCCTCGTCATGTCCCCGATCTCATCCGGACTAACTCCTTCGTACATCAAAACTCATAAACTCAAAATATAATCACATCGAAACCTTGTTGCGGACCCTACGGGTTCGAGAACTATGTAGACATGACCGAGACACGTTTCCGGTAAATAACCAATAGCGGAACCGGGATGCTCATATTGGCTCCTACATATTCTACGAAGATCTTTATCGGTCAAACCGCATAAAAACATACGTGGTTCCCTTTGTCATTGGTATGTTACTTGCCCGAGATTCAATCGTCGGTATCTCAATACCTAGTACAATTTAGTTACCGGCAAGTCTCTTTACTCGTTATGTAATGCATCATCCCGCAACTAACTCATTAGTCACATTGTTTGCAAGGCTTATAGTGATGTGCATTACCGAGAGGGCCCAGAGATACCTCTCCGACAATCGGAGTGACAAATCTTAATCTCAAATACGCCAACCCAACATGTACCTTCGGAGACCCCGAGAGCACCTTTATAATCACCCAGCTATGCCAGGACGCTTGGTAGCACACAAAGTGTTCCTCCGTAAACGGGAGTTGCATAATCTCATAGTCATAGAAACATGTATAAGTCATGAAGAAAGCAATAGCAACACACTAAACGATCGAGTGCTAAGCTAACGGAATGGGTCATGTCAATCACATCATTCTCCTAATGATGTGATCCCGTTAATCAAATGACAACCCATGTCTATGGCTAGGAAACATAACCATCTTTGATCAACGAGCTAGTCTAGTAGAGGCATACTAGTGACACTCTGTATGTCTATATATTCACACATGTATTATGTTTCCGGTTAATACAATTCTAGCATGAATAATAAACATTTATCATGAAATAAGGAAATAAATAATAACTTTATTATTGCCTCTAGGGCATATTTCCTTCAGCCTCCCACTTGCACTAGAGTCAATAATCTAGTTCACATCGCCATGTGATTTAACACCAATAATTCACATCACCATGTGATTAGCACCCATAGTTCACATCGTCATATGACCAACACCCAAAGGGTTTACTAGAGTCAATAATCTAGTTCACGTCGCTATGTGATTAACACCCAAAGACTACTAAGGTGTGATCATGTTTTGCTTGTGAGATAATTTTAGTCAACGGGTTTGTCACATTCAGATCCGTAAGTATTTTGCAAATTTCTATGTCTACAATGCTCTGCACGGAGCTACTCTAGCTAATTGCTCCCACTTTCAATATGTATCTAGACCGAGACTTAGAGTCATCTAGATTAGTGTCAAAACTTGCATCAACATAACTCTTTACGACGAACCTTTTTGTCACCTCCATAATCGAGAAACATATCCTTTTTCCCCTAAGGATAATTTTGACCGCTGTCCAAAGGATCTACTCCTAGATCACTATTGTACCCCTTGCTAAAAACAAAGGTAGGGTATACAATAGATCTGGTACACAACATGGCATACTTTATAGAACCTATGGCTGAGGCATAGGGAATGACTTTCATTCTCTTTCTATCTTCCGCCGTGGTCGGGCTTTGAGTCTTACTCAATTTCACACCTTGTAACATGTGCAAGAACTCTTTCTTTGACTGCTCCATTTTGAACTACTTCAAAATCTTGTCAAGGTATGTACTCATTGAAAAAAAACTTATCAAGCCGCCTTGATCTATCTCTATAGATCTTGATGCTCAATATGTAAGCAGCTTCACCGAGGTCTTTCTTTAAAAACTCCTTTCAAACACTCCTTTATGCTTTGCGTAATAATTCTACATTATTTCCGATCAACAATATGTCATTCACATATACTTATCGTAAATGTTGTAGTGCTCCCACTCACTTTCTTGTAAATACAAGCTTCACCGTAAGTCCAGATAAAACTATATCCTTTGATCCACTTATCAAAGCGTATATTCCAACTCCGAGATGCTTGCACCAGTCCATAGATGGATCATTTGGAGCTTGCACATTTTGTTAACACCTTTAGGATCGACAAAACCTTCTCGTTGCATCATATACAACTATTCTTTAATAAATCCATTAAGGAATGCATTTTGTTTATCCATTTGCCGATTCATAAAATGCGCAATTTCTAACATGATTCGGACAGACTTAAGCATAGATACGAGTGAGAAACTCTCATCGTAGTCAACACCTTGAACTTGTCGAAAACCTTTTGTGACAATTCTAGCTTTGTAGATAGTAACACTACTATCGCCTCTTCGCTTCTTAAAAATCCATTTAATCTCAATGGCTCGCCAATCATTTGAGCAAGTCAATCAACGTCCATACTTTGTTCTCATACATGGATCCCATCTCAGATTTCATGGCCTCAAACCATTTCACGAATCTGGGCTCATCATCGCCTCATAGTTCGAGGTTCATCATGGTCAAGTAACATGACCTCCGTAATAGGATTACCGCATCACTCGGTGCGCACTGCACTGAAGACCCACGAGGTTCGGTAGTAACTTGATCTGAAGTTTCATGATCAATATCATTAGCTTCCTCACTGATTGGTGTAGTTGTCACAGGAACGGTTTCTTGTGATGAACTACTTTCCAATAAGGGAACAGGTACAGTTACCTCATCAAGTTCTACTTTCCTCCCACTCACTTCTTTCGAGAGAAACTCCTTCTCTAGAAAGGATTCGAATTTAGCAACAAAAATCTTGCCCTCAGATCTGTGATGGAAGGTGTACCCAATAGTCTCTTTTGGGTATCCTATGAAGACACATTTCCCCAATTTTGGTTCGAGCTTATCAGGTTGAAATTTTTTCACATAAGCATCGCAACCCCATACTTTAAGAAACGACAACTTTGGTTTCTTGCCAAACCACAGTTCATAAGGTGTCATCTCAACGGATTTCGATGGTGCCCTATTTAAAGTGAATGCAACTGTCTCAAATGCATAACCCCAAAACGATAGTGGTAAACCGATAAGAGATATCATAGATTGCACAATATCCAATAAAGTGCGGTTACGACTTTCGGACACACCATAACGCTATAGTGTTCTAGGTAGTGTGAACTGTGAAACTATTCCACATTGTTTAAAATGAAGGCCAAACTCGTAACTCAAATATTCTTTTCTACGATCAGATTGTAGAAACTTTATTTTCTTGTTACGATCATTCTCCACTTCACTCTGAAATTCTTTGAACTTTTCAAATGTTTCAGACTTGTGCTTCATTAAGTAGATATACGCATATCTTCTCAAATCATTTGTGAAGGAAATAACGATACCCGCCACGAGCATCAACACTCATTGGACCGCATACATCAGTATGTATTATTTCCAACAAGTTAGTAGTTCGTTCCATTGTTTCGGAGAACGGAGTTTTAGTCATCTTTCCCAAAAGGCACGGTTCGCAAGCATCAAATGATTCATAACCAAGTGATTCCTAAAATCCATCTTTATGGAGTTTCTTCATGCGCTTTACACCGATATGACCCAAACGGCAGTGCCACAAATAAATTGCACTATCATTATTAACTTTGCATCTTTTGGCATCAACATTATGAATATGTGTATCACTATGATTAAGATTCAATAAACCATGACCATTGGGTGTATGACCATAGAAGGTTTTATTCATGTAAATAGAATAACAATTTATTCTCTATCTTAGATGAATAATCGTATCGCAATAAACATGATCTTATCATATTTATGCTCAACGCAAACACCAAATAACATTTATTTAGGTTTAACACTAATCTCGAAAATATAGGAGTGTGATGATGATCATATCAATCTTGGAACTACTTCCAACACTCATCGTCACTTCCTCAACTAGTTTCTGCTTATTTCAGAACTCCTGCTTCGAAGTTACTAATCTTAGCAACCTAACAAGTATCAAATACTCAGGGCTACTATAAACACTAGTAAGGTACACATCAATAACCTATATATCAAATACACCCTTGTTCACTTTTTCATCCTTCTTATCCACCAAATATTTAGGGCATTTCCGCTTCAAAGGACCATTTCCTTTACAAAGGTAAGCACTCGCTTCAGGCTTTGGTCCAGTTTTGGGCTTCTTGGCGGGAGTGACAACTTGCTTGTCATTCTACTTGAAGTTCCCTTTCTTTCCCGCTGCCCTTTTCTTGAAACTAGTGGTCTTGTCAATCATCAACACTTGATGCTCTTTCTTGATTTCTACCTTCGTCAATTCAACATCACGAAGAGCTCGGGAATCGTTTTCCATCCCTTGCATACTATAGTTCATCACGAAGTTCTAGTAACTTGGTGATGGTGACTAGAGAACTCGTCAATCACTATATTATCTAGAAGATTAACTCCCACTTGATTCAAGCGATTGTAGTACCTGCATAATCTGAGCACATGCTCACTAGTTGAGCGATTCTCCTCCACCTTTAGCTATAGAATTGTTGGAGATTTCTATCTCTCAACTCGGTATTTACTTGAAATATTAACTTCAATTCTGGAACATCTCATATGGTCCATGACGCTCAAAACGCCTTTGAAGTCCCGATGCTAAGCCGTTACATGGTGCACTAAACTATCAAGTAGTTATCATATTGAGCTAGCCAAACGCTCATAACGCCCCGCATCTACTCCTGAATAGGTCTGTCACCTAGCGTGCATTAAGGACATAATTCTTCAGACAGCAATGAGGATAAACCTCGATCACGGATCCGATCCGCATCATTGCTACTAACATCTTTCAACACAATTTTCTCTAGGAACATATCGAAATAAACATATGAAAGCAACAACGTGAGCTATTAATCTACAACATAATTTGCAAAATACTATCAGACTAAGTTCATGATAAATTTAAGTTTAATTAATCATATTACTTAAGAACTCCCACTTAGATAGACATCCTCTAATCTTCTAAGTGATCACGTGATCCATATCAACTAAACCCCGTCCGATCATCACGTGAGATGGAGTAGTTTCAATGGTGAACATCACTATGTTGATCATATCTACTATATGATTCACGCCGACCTTTCGGTCTCAAAGGTTCCGAGGCCATATCTGTTATATTCTAGGCTCGCCAAGTTTAACTCGAGTATTCCACGTGCAACTGTTTTGCACCCGCTGTATTTCAACGTAGAGCCTATCACACCCGATCATCACGTGGTGTCTCAAAGACGAAGAACTTTCGCAACGGTGCATACTGTGGAGAACACTTATACTTTGATAATTTAGTGAGGGATCATCTTATAATGCTACCGCCAATCAAAGCAAGATAAGATGCATAAAAGATAAACATCACATGCAATCAATATATGTGACATGATATGGCCATAATCAACTTGCGCCTTTGATCTCCGCTCAAAGTATCGCCATGATTTCTATCATCACCGCACGACACCATGATCTCCATCATCTTGATCAATATCAATGTGTCGTCACATGGTCGCCTCGCCAACTATTGCTCTTGTAACTATTGCTATCGTGACAGCGATAAAGTAAAGCAATTATTTGGCGCTTGCATCTTATGCAATAAAGAGACAACCACAAGGCTTCTGCCAGTTACCGATAACTTCAACAAAACATGATCATCTCATACAACAACTTATATCTCATCACGTCTTGATCATATCACATCACAACATGCCCTGCAAAAACAAGTTAGACGTCCTCTACTTTATTGTTGCAAGTTTTACGTGGCTGCTACGGGCTTAGCAAGAACCGTTCTTACCTACGCATCAAAACCACAACGATAGTTCGTCAAGTTAGTGTTGTTTTAACCTTCTCAAGGACCGGGCGTAGCTACACTCGGTTCAACTAAAGTTGAGAAACCGACACCGCTAGTCACCGTGTGCATAGCACGGCGGTAAAACCAGTCTCGCAGAAGCGTGACGCGATAATGTCGGTCCGGGCCACTTCATCCAACAATACCGCCAACCAAAGTATGACATGCTGGTAAGCAGATGACTTATATCGCCCACAACTCACTTGTGTTCTACTCGCATATGATATCTACGCATAAAACCTGGCTCGATACCACCGCTGGGGAACGACTAATTTCAAAAAATTCCTACGCACACGCAAGGTCATGGTGATGCATAGCAACGAGAGGGGAGAGTGTGTCCACGCACTGTGAGACCGAAAGCGAAGCGTTAGCACAACGCGTTGATGTAGTCGACGCCTTCACGGCCCGACCGATCAAGCATCAAACCACGGCACCTCCGAGTTCTTGCACACGCTTAGCTCGATGACGCTCCCGGACCGATCCAGCAAAGTGTCGGGAAGAGTTCCACAAGACAACGGCGCAGGACGATCTTGATGTTTTTCCGCCGCATGGCTTCGCCTAAGCACCACTACAATATTATCGAGGAGAACTATGGTTGAGGGGGGCACCGCACACGGCTAAGAGATCTCAAGGATCAGTTGTTGTGTCTCCAAGGGGTGCCCCCCTCCCCGTATATAAAGGAGTGGAGGAGGGGAGGCCGCCCCTCTCTATGGCGCGCCTTAGGGGAGTCCTACTCCCACCGAGTAGGATTCCCTTTCCTAGTATAACTAGGAGCCCTTCCAAGTAGAAGGAGTAGGAGGAAGGAAAGGAAGGGAGAAGGAGAAGGAAGGAAGGCGCCCTCTCTAGTCCAATTCAGACTAGTCAACGGGAGGTGCGCCACCCTTTAGGGCCTTTCTCCTTTCCCGTATGGCCCATTAAGGCCCAATACGAATTGCCGTAACTCTCCAGATTCAAAAATACCCAAACACTGAACCTTTCGATGTCCGAATATAGTCGCCCAATATATCGATCTTTACGCCTCGACCATTTCGAGACTCCTCGTCATGTCCCCGATCTCATCCGGGACTCAACTCCTTCGGTACATCAAAACTCATAAACTCAAAATATAACTGTCATCGAAACCTTGTTGCAAGGACCCTACGGGTTCGAGAACTATGTAGACATGACCGAGACACGTTTCCGGTCAATAACCAATAGCGGAACATGGATGCTCATATTGGCTCCTACATATTCTACGAAGATCTTTATCGGTCAAACCGCATAACAACATGCGTTGTTCCCTTTGTCATCGGTATGTTACTTGCCCGAGATTCGATCGTCGGTATCTCAATACCTAGTTCAATCTCATTACCGGAAAGTCTCTTTACTCGTTATGTAATGCATCATCCCACAACTAACTCATTAGTCACATTGTTTGCAAGGCTTATAGTGATGTGCATTACCGAGAGGGCCCAGGGATACCTCTCCGACAATCAGAGTGACAAATCCTAATCTCGAAATACGCCAACCCAACATGTACCTTCGGAGACACCTGTAGAGCACTTTTATAATTACCCAGCCACGCTAGGACGCTTGGTAGCACACAAAGTGTTCCTCCCGTAAACGGGAGTTGCATAATCTCATAGTCATAGGAACATGTATAAGTCATGAAGAAAGCAATAGCAACATACTAAACGATCGAGTGCTAAGCTAACGGAATGGGTCATGTCAATCACATCATTCTCCTAATGATGTGATCCCATTAATAAAATGACAACCCATGTCTATGGCTAGGAAACATAACCATCTTTGATCAACGAGCTAGTCTAGTAGAGGCATACTAGTGACACTATGTATGTCTATATATTCACACATGTATTATGTTTCTGGTTAATACAGTTCTAGCATGAATAATAAACATTTATCATGAAATAAGGAAATAAACAATGACTTTATTATTGCCTCTAGGGCATATTTCCTTCAGGGAAGGCCAAACTTGATGCTAAGGCAAAGGTCCTGGCCGAGGACCGCGCGGCCTTCGAGCTCCTCAAGGAGAGGTCCCGCGTGGCACTGCGGGCACTCTACGAGAAGGGCTTGGAGAAGCCACTGACCATCGACGAGGACGGCCCCGCCCAGCTGCTTTCCTATCTGGTCGAGGCGCTCGAGGAAGTAGTGAGCGGCATCGGCCCCATGGCAGAGGCAGAATCCCGCGTTCTCTCCTCAGCCGCGTTGACACGCGTCTTCAGTCACCTCCATCTTCGTGATCCCGCAACCAACCTCGACGAGCTGCTGGAACCTGTCGATGACGAGCACTGCGCAACTGCTGCCGAGGCTATGAAGGGCCAGGTGGAAGCTTTGCTGAAGAAGTTCCGCGCCTTCGACCCTGCACCCCAACTGGTGGTGCTGTTGAGCCTGCAACTCCAGCAGGCGGCACAGGTGAGGGCAACGCTGCTGTGGAAGAAGCATCCCTTGCAGGTGATGGCGGCGTCCAAGGATGACGAGGTGACCTGTTGGCGGCTCCTTTCCTGTTTAACTCCTGCAACATGCATCGTGCCTCGTGGAGGCGTTTAAACTTGCGTTTGGTATTGGGAGAACAGTATGTCTTGTAATATTTGCTTGAGATTTTGTGATTTCCTTCCCATTTGCTTTACGTTCTACGTCGGCAGGGCCCGACCCCGCGCATACCTCAGCCGCCGTTGGGTCGTCCGGATCACCAGGACGAGATCAAGGAGTGGGGGGCTACGTGGCAAGTTAGGCTCCAGAGTCGCGATGCTCAGGAGTCCCCCTTGATGCGCAAACAGCTTACATAAAGTAGATGTAGGAATAGGCCTAGTGTTCTACGTCGGCAGGGCCCGGCCCCGCGCATACCTCGACCGCCGTTTGGTGGTCCTGACCACTAGGACGAGACCAAGGAGTGAGGGGCTACGTGGCCAGTTAGTCCTCCTTGACGCTCAAACGACCTGCGTACCTTTTCCATCGTCGATGCTCAGCTCGGGAGGGGCACACGACAACCAGGTCCGGGGGACCTAGTAGGGCGGCGCTTGGGCATGACCGAGAGCAGCCCCGTGCCCAGCCCCCTCGCGTGACTCTCCCGAGGGGAGGTGTTGCAGTGAGGCCAGACACTGAGCTAAGGGCTCCCTGAGGTTGATACGGCCAGGGGACCGCGCTCAGTTGTTTATCACCAGCACGGAGCACAGCGCTTCCGCACTTGCACGGGCATAACCGCTCCTTGGTAGTGTTGACTGCCAGCACGCAGCATGGTGCTTCCACTAGTGCGTGGGAGGGGACTCCCTACTGCGGAGAGCCCCTGGGGCGTGTACAGCCCCACCCTGACACGTGGTTTGCATGGCAGGGATAGACGAGGTGTGTCTGGGCACCCGTGAGCCAGCGCGAGGCTCACGAGGCCCTACCTCAAGGCGGGTTGCGCCTGGTCTTGGTTCTTTATGACTGTGCTGTTTCTGCGAGATGGTTAGACAACCTGCGCTGAATGAATCTCCTAATGTTATCACATGAGAAGGCCAAGCACCAACGACCCCAGGAGGTGATGTGAACGGGGCTGGCCCGCCAAACAGAGCTCAGTCGTTGGATTTATCGACTCTGCAGGGACGGGCCCAAGCACAGACAGCATGCCTAGCCTTCTTATGCGAAGGATCTTGAAGAAAGACGATCGGCGCGCGGCTCTCGTGGTGGGTGATAATCAAGCAGGTGATAATCATAGATAGATTATGCATGGGAAGTGAATTAGCTTCGGTAAATGCAGGAACGATACACGCCACTGGGTTGGACCCAAGCGGCTTGGGGAGGATGCAGCCCGAGGGGCGCCCCCTGATGAAGTCATATACCTAGGGTAGGGTCATGGTCCTGTCCAAGATACCCTCCCCAAGGGCATCCTTAGAATAAACTGCCTACCAGTCGACCTGGTAGGTTTCCACTCGACTGATTCAAAGACACTCGACCATGAAGACCCACTCACCACCGTGGAGTCCAAGAGCCACTCGGTGTCCAAACGGTCTGTAGTTAAGTAGTATTTATGGTCATGATGACACTTTATGTAAGGCGTTACCAGTAACGCCTAGCCTTGATGTACCTTAAACCCTCCGCTACGTGGGCTGGCTGGGGTCCTGGCGCACTCTATATAAGCCACCCCTCCACAGTAGAAGGATTCGCACCCTGTAATTCATAACGATATAATCCAATGACCGCCTCCGGCCCGAGACATAGGGCTGTTACTTCTCCGAGAAGGGCCTGAACTCAGAACTCGTGCTTACCAACTACTCCATAGCTAGTACCTTGCCTCCATACCTACCCCCATTCTCATGTCGGACTTAGAACCACGACAGTTGGCGCCCACCGTGGGGCAGGTGTTCTAGCGATTTGTTGGAGAAGTTGGGATTCTTTCGATCTCCTACATCATGGTTTCAGGTGGAGTTTTGGTCGAGGGTCGTGAGATCCGTCTCGGTGCGCTCATGTTCATCGCCGACGACTCCGCTTGGCTTTAGGAGGCTCCTCTCGACGTCTACGCGCTCCCCGTCCGTGGGGCAACTCACTTTCGCGCGTGCGTCCGCGGCGTCCTCCTGCGGCAACCGTCGACCCAATATGGGTCAGTTCTTGTGCCGTCCTCACTCCCAGTCTCCTACTGGCGCAAGTGCTCCGGTCGGTCGAGGCTTCAGCGGTGGGTGAGACGTGCGGTGGCTCGCCAGTCGGCCACTTCCCATGTTGCGGCAAACGAGTGCGATAGCAGCGATCCGGCAGCAGAGGTTCTGATGGTCGACGGACTGTTCGATCTGTCAACTGGCTCCGCAGAGACTGCATCCGAGTGCGATAGCAGCGATCCGGCAGCAGAGGTTCTGATGGTCGACGGACCACACAGTCCTCCTGGATACCCCCGCACCGACGGAGGCGACAGTGGAGGTGATCCGGCGCAAGATCACGAAGAGTACCAACCCGAGCCCCTCACTTGCTGCAGAGGGAGGAACTTTGCTGCCGAAACATGGATGCGCTTCACACTCCAATCTTTGGAGAAACCCCCGAGGCTCGTGCCTTGGAGGATGAGCGCCTGGCCAACTTGGCTGAGCGCACTCGACTGGAGAACCTCCTGCGAGTTCTTGACGAGCGCACGCGACCATGGGTTCCAGAATCCAATCGACGTCAGCTCTTTCCACAACCAACTCAGGTATATCGAACTCCGATTCAGAATTTAGCAGCTGCAGCCCATATAGCAGAATCAATCCAGCCTTCCCAGTCGGAGGCGGGTAGAGGTTTGCAACAGATCAGAGATTTACTCTGGGCAGCAGGAGATCAAAACTCAGTCGTATCACAGTCACGGAACATGATTCACAGCAGATCCGTCGCTGGGAATTCAGTCTAGTCGCCCCATAGTCCAAGATCGCCCCCGAGGCGTGAGGAACGTGGAGGCCGGCGTGATGATCAGTTCAGGAATCGCGAGCCGTATGAACACCGATTCGATCACAATGATCGAAGTCGAGTGCCCACTCCTCCCCCTAGGGGTGGATCATACGCTCCTCGGCAACAAGATGACATATGCCAGCACAGTGCTGGGCGAAGGGTTCCAGTCGACCCCAGAGAGCCAGGATTTGATGCAAGATCCATCGTCGTTCAAGGCTTGGTCAACAGGAACAGAGCTCACCGAGAAGGTCATGACAGAGATGTTCTCTCCAGCAGCAGAGTTCATGTCTCAGGGCCAAAGTGTTTTAGCAGGGCCATCAGAGCCGCAGTGATTCCCCCCAACTTCAGGTTGGCGACTGGAGTCAGTAAGTTCACCGTTGAGTCCAAGCCTGACACTTGGCTTGAGGACTACCGAGTGGCTGTTCAGATTGGCGGCGGCAACGATGAGGTAGCTATGAAGCATTTGCCCCTTATGTTGGAGGGTTCGGCCAGAGCATGGTTGAATCAGTTAGCACCCAGTAGTATTTACACTTGGGAATGTCGGATTTCGCGTTCCGGCAGACCCTTGAGGTTTGAACACTGGGGTGCGCGCGGAGATCCAACCCTCCACCGTCTCGCACCTCGCCGAATCGCTGGGACCTAAACTACTAAACGGAACAGCACAAGAGACACGAGATTTATACTGGTTCAGACCACCATTGTGGTGTAATACCCTACTCCAGTGTGTGGTGTGGTGGATTGCCTCTTGGGCTGATGAGGAACAATACAAGGAAGAACAGCCTCGCGAGGGTCTGTTCTTGGCGGGTGCGATGAACTGCTAGGTGGGGTTCAGTTGCTCTAGCTACTGGTTTCTTGATGAGGATCCGGATCCCATCCGGGGGCCGATCCCTCTGCCCTGGGGGTGGCTACTCCTATTTATAGGCGAAGGCCCTGGGCCTCTTCCCAAATATTGAGCGGGAAGGACGCCAACAATTGGACATTTTGAAGGGGAACAGCGGGTACACTTACCCTGACTAAAGTTGGTCCTCGCCTGCCAAAGGCTCTGGTGATGACGTCTGCTTGGGCTCCACAATGACTCCCTTCCATCCGCTGGGCTGGTCTTGGTCTTGTTGCACCAAACGGATGCCTTTGCTTGATGCTCTCGCCGCGCTTGCTCCTTTGCACCAAAGAGGAAAGGGAGGAGCGCTGCTGGCTGGCACCCGACTAGCGCCTGGGTCGCCATGGCTTGCGCCATGGGCACCTCGCGAGGTACCCTACCTTGAACTCTCCGCCTCCTCATGAGCCAGCCCGACGAGGCCGTGCTCGAGGAAGCCTTGTCGCCCACCCATGCGAGGCTTGACCCCTCGCGAGGGTCTTGAGCTTGCTGATGAAGATGGGCCATGGGCCTCCTTCGAGCCACGCCGCAGGCCGCAGCAGCAAGTTTGGGGACCCCTGCTCTTAACGCCGACAAGAGCCCCTGCACCAAGCACGGGCACGCCTCGAACTTGGCTGAGCAGAGAGGCGAAGGGCAAGTGTAAGCGTCAAGGGCCCTAACAGCCTGCAGCCTTGGGCGCCAGCGTGGCGGTTGATTGACGCGCGATCGCTTTCCCCACGATGCCTCGGTAACCGACCGGATTCGACAAGTCCCTGCATGTAGAGTCGGTCATGATTACCGGTGATCGTGGAGGCCGATGGTTGGCCTTCGCCGGCTATAAGTACGGAATGGCGCGCGCCCTTCCAGTCTATCCTTTCTTGTCTCTCCTTCTTCTCCATGGCTCCATCAAGGAAGTTCTGGGCCGCAGAGAAGGGGAAGGGCCGTTAGGTCGAGTCTTCCTCTCCTCCGCCTAAGCGTGGTCGAGGTCGCCCTTGCAAGCATCCCGTGGCCTCCGCGGCGGTCCCCCGCGGCCGTGGGGGAGGCTCTCAGCATGGCGACGAGCGGCTGGCCATGGTCGGAGGGCGTGCCCCGGCCGCGCGTCCCCCGAGGCCGCGCCCCCATGCTGCTGAAGCGCTGCCGGAGTTCATGGTGAGGGCGGAGGAGTCGTCCGGCGTCCGGCTTCATCTCCCGTGCTTCCTCCTGGGTGAGCTCCCAGCTGGCACCCTGGGTGGCCTCTGGCTCCAGGCGGATGGCTGCTGCAGCCGGGATTCTTGGGCTTCTCTGGAGTTCTGTGCTACAGGGAATCTGTTCCTCACCCGCGGCTGGCAGACGTTCGCTCGCGTGCGTGGTCTTCGCCGCCGGTGCTTCCTGCATTTCAAGTACGACGGCGACGCCACCCTCTACGTGAGGGTGTTCGGGGAAGACGGTCGCCGCATGGGGTGCTGCCCTGAAGACGATGACCGCGGTCGAGGACTCAGCCCCGGCGTGGATGGAGAGGGCAGCGCGCGGGCGGCTGGTGATGCCCGTGACTCCTCACACTTCACCAGCTCTTCTGCGGGTGGTGATTCTTCCAGCAGCGTGCAGGCCAGCCCCCACGCCACGCCGCTTGGGGGTGGCAGCGGTCCGCGGCCGCGCGCCCGGTGAAGCGAGAGGAGTCCACCGAGTCTCGAGACGGCTCGAGCCTTCCAAGAGGGCGCACGGGCGTGCTTCATCTTCTTTTTGTCCTTTCCTTTCTTTTTCCCCTGCAAAAAGGCAGCAATGTGTGGCCCGTGTGGGGCGTTTAGGTTAACGCCGCTAATTATTGTACTGTTTTTGTTATCCACGACATCGTTCTTTCTGTTGTAGCCCATTCGCAAGTGAACTCCTGCCGGGCTGAGGCGATCATCCAGGCCTCGTGTTCCCCCAGTGCTGCCCGTGAGGCATGGTCGAGGTGCTCCACTGTGGACCAGGCCGTGAAAACTTGATCGACAGGGGTAGGAACGCTCGCGAGGGCTCCGAGGCTTCGCCTCGCAAGGTCCCACGCAAGAGAAATCGAGGCAGAGAGCGAAAAAAGATCAAGAACCATGCATCAAAAGATGGCGATAGTTTTGATAAAAACTCCAAATGGGAATAACTAGTCAACTGCAGAAAGCAAATGAAAAGCGTGTCCGCACCTAGTCTAGTCTTCAACGCCTTCTCACCAGCGTGGAGCTAAGTGTTACCATGGCGTGGGAGGGAGCCCTGTGGCCCGAGGCCGGCACTCGAGACTCCGGGCGTACAGCCCCAACTCATTATTACGTGAGAGTGTCACGGGCGGCGTAGCTTCACGGTGTTGGCTCTCCTCCATGTGCCCGTGCCTTTCTTCTAGGAAGCGAAGCTTCACGGCGCTATTCTCTTCACGGGCTCCGGCCCTTTCTGCACGCGACATCTTCACAGCGTTCGCCTTCTTCACAGGCTCTGGGCCTTTCTCGAAAAAGATGAGCTTCAGAGGCATTCGCCTTCTTCACAGGCACTGGGCCTTTTCCAAAAAGAATGAGCTTCACAAGCATTCGCCTTCTTCACAGGCACTGGGCCTTTTCCAAAGAGAATGAGCTTCACAGGCATTCGCCTTCTTGGCAGGCACTGGTCCTTTTCCAAAGAGAATGAGCTTCACAGGCATTCGCCTTCTTCATAGGCACTGGGCCTTTTTAGGGGTAAAACCTCCGGAGGTGCTGGATGTTCCACGCGTTCTATATAGGTACTCCGTCTTGAGTCTCCAAGCGCACGGAGCCAGGCCTGGAAACATGAACAACCTTGAACGGGCCCTCCCACATGGGAGAGAGCTTATGCAGTCCCTCCCTAGAGAGGACCCGGCAGAGCACGAGGTCCCCTACCTCGAGAGTTCTGGGGCGGATGTTGCGCAAAGGGTATCGCCGGAGTGTCTGCTGGTACCTTGCCGCAGCCGCAGCTTCTCGACGGCGCCTCCCCGAAGACGAGGGTCGCCCCCGCATGGCGCCCTGCAGCGCTTCATCGAACGCCAGACTCGCGCGGATCGACGCTGACCTCGTGAGGGAGGACCGCTTCGCTTGAGACCAGAAGAAGGGGTCTCTCCAGCTTGGCTTGGTTGCAATCGTGCGGATGGACCACAACACGGACGGAAGCTCGTGATACCAGCCTCTCGCCGCAGGCCTCCGCTTCTTCTTGAACGCCCTGGTCTTGAGGCCTCTCAGACCTTTCGCGTTGGCCCGCCGGCCGCCCATTGCTGCGGGTGCGCCACCGAGCGTAGCATATCTCGCGCTCCAAGGTTAGCGCAAAGACGCTTTAAAAGGTTACCGTGAACTGCGAACCGCTGTCGGTGATGATGCGTTCGCACCAACCGCTCACGATGCCCTTGATGAACTTTACCGCAGTAACCAGCGGGATGGTGCGGACGGCTCGACTTCGCCCACTTGGTGAATTTGTCCACAGCGACGAGAGGTAGCGATAGCCCTCGGGCGCCGAGGAAAGGGCCCAGGATGTCCAGCCCCTGCATCACAATGGCCAAGTGAGGGGGATGGTTTGCACTCGCCGGCCGGTGGATCTACTTGGCATGGAATTGGCAAGCCTCGCAATCCTTCACGAGTTCAACAGCGCCATTGAGCGCAGTGGGCCAATAGAAACATTGTGGAACGCCTTATGACGAGGGCCTATGACGATTTAATGGTGCCTACAATCTCCACCATGTATATCTGCCAGCAGTTCCTTCCCTGCTCCTCGGTGATGCAGCACAGGATACGCTGCTCGTCTGCTTCCGGAGAGCTCTCCATCCATGATGATGTATGCCGTGGCTTGCCGCGCCACACGCCTGCCTCCTCCTCCTTCTCCGCAAAGTTCCATGCGTTAAGTAACTTGAGCTCCGTGATCCAGCACCCCTCTTGAGGTTCCATCGTTAGGAGCAGGGCGTGCTCTCGAGGCCGGGCCACAGCCGGGCTCTCGAGGCAGGTGGTCGAGGGAGCTCCACCCGAGGCTGTGCATGTGCTTGATAACCATGCGGTGGCTGAGGGCTTGAAGAGCCGCCTCAAAGACGCCCGGCTCTGGGGTAACCTCCGGAGGCTCGCTCGGGCGATGTCGCCGGCCTCTTGATTGGTGCCCGCGGGCACGTGCTGCAGCCGAAGCCACCAACATCGCGAGAGGAGCTTCATGCATGGGGTACCATGCCCACG